>OY740717.1:40964249-41288870 GCA_963513945.1 Hydrotaea diabolus | reverse complement strand
TATTGTTTGTACAACTAAACAACTAAAGCAACAACAAAAGCCAAGCAAGCAATAATTATGTCCTCTTTTTCCTCTCCTCCCCTCTTATTATAATAATTGTTCGATATTTTCTTTTTTTATAATTTTTAAGAGTTTTTTTGTTTATTCGTTATTATTATGGAGTTAAAAAACAACCGAGAAATTTGGAAAACAGTAGTGGGTTAGAGGGGTATTTCGAAGCTGGACCACATTGGATCCTCGTAATACACACAAATAACCAAAAGTGTGCGCGGGCGCATGAATATAAAGAGAATCCGAGAGAAAATGTTAAGGTACTCTTTTTTAGGGGTAATTCAGAGAGAGAGGAAAGGATGGGAAAGTTTAGATCGGCAGGTGATCAGATAAGAGAAGGATAGTCCGTAACAATTTTTATACCAAGTATTGTTTTTTAGATTACAACTTTAATAAAGAGTTTTTCTTAAAAGGTAACAAGTTTGTTTGGAAAATATGTCTAATTTTCGAGTTTTTCTTTATTTGGAAACATTAAAATGTCTTACAAGTTCCTTGGTTTATTTTTCTTCGGTTAAGAAAAGAATAAACCAACCTTTAAAATTTAACGATATTTGAATTAACACATTTCGGAAAGTTTTATATGCAAGCAGTTGTTAATTTCAGGGAGTTATAGATCCCTATCTTTATATATATTTAAATCATTTCAAAGTAGACTGATATGTCTCTGCTTTGCTTCCCCCAACCATCCTAACATTTTGATCTCAAAATTTAACACGTCATAGAGAGAATGCTACTTTTGTTATAAGACTAAAAATAAAATAAAGTGAGTTTCTTTTTACTAACTATAATGTTAATGTACACAATCAATTAGAAACGATTGTTTTTAATCTTAGAAGCGAAAGTTCAATCCTCCTTCTCTCCTCCAAAGCCATATGCTTGTCAAAATATCATTTTAAACGGAAAAGTGAATTTATAGTGGGAATTCATTGAAAACTGATTCAGGCTACAAAGTGTAAAACTTAATTTTAAAAAAAATGCATACATTTTCTTCACGCACTTCTAGAAAGCCACATTTAGAACGACATTTTTACTATTTTTTCCTTTCTTAAAAATTGTTTAAAAAAGGCAAGATTTTGACTATTCTTGCCTTTTTTTAACAATTTTTAAGATAGGAAAAAAATAGTAAAAATATCGTTCTAAATGTGGCTTTCTAGAAGTGCGTGAAGAAAAAGTTTGAATTTTTCAAACTGAATAACAGTCATTGTTACAGAAAAGAAACCGTTTAAAAAAACTTTCATAACACTGCGATTAATTAAAAAATAAAACGAGGAGTGCTTTAACTACCTTCTGCATTGCTTGAGAGTAGCATTTACCTATTTAAAAAATCGAAAAAAAATGTTGGTTTAGCGAAACTATAACTAATCTACTTGGAAAATTGTTCGCCATTTCAAATTTGTATCTAGATTTTTAACCTCCGACAGCCGATCGATTTAACCTTTATTAAACCAACCTTCCTCTCTCCTTCGCCTAGAGCCCTTTAAGCAAAGTTCTTCTTTCTTTTTAATGTCCGCCCTACACATAATACGTTGTTGCCCGCCACTGTTTTCGAAATTCAAAAAAAAAATTAAAACATGTAAAATATTGTACCACCATCCCATAAATTCTCCATTTTCAAAATCATTACTCCATTTATCACCAGTTTTCTCTACCTCCTCCTCTCTCTCATTTCCAACCATAATCAAAAAAATATACAAAATTATAATTAAAATGTGTATTTCATTCCCCCACATACTTGTTGGGCACTCCCGTTTCCTGATCCTTTACCTTCTTGCAAATATTCAATTTCTGTTTTGAAAAAGTAACAAATGTTTAAAATACATAAATTTAAAAAAAAAACTCTACATCATTATAAAATATACATAAAAAAAACAAAAGAAAATCAACGATTTATACATTAAATCATTAAAACAAAAAAAACATTTTTGCTGATATAAAGGGTGGTCCAACACACAGGCATATTTTTGAATCATATGTTATATTTCAAAAATGTGCGTTTATCGAAAAGAAAATGTTTTCAAAGTGTAGAGAATGTGACTCACATATTCTGTGGCCGAGAGTGGGAAATTTTAATCTACAAACATCGACATTAATTTCAACGCTTTCGACATCAGCCTTTTAGAAAGTATTTGGATTATTCTTTAAAAAAAAAAAGGACAATTAATTCTTTTTATAAGACTTCGAAAAATATTAAAGAGAAAAAAGTCCAATTAAGTCCTTTTGTAACACATTTTTTATAAAGAAAAAAAGTCCAATTAAGTCCATTTGTAACTAATTTTTTATAAAGACTTTGGTTTAGTCGCTCTTTGTTAAAATTCAAAACTGCTCTATTTAAATGATCTGAAAGATGAAAAATTCATACACAGACTGGCAGTTTGGTTTGAATTTTGGAAAACCACCCTAAACTGTCACTTTCGGCGTATGAAATTGTTCCTTGAAAACGACCTTCTGCCAATAAAAAAGCGCTTTTAAGGAAATGCCATCTTGTGGCATCAAAATGCCAGCACGTGGCGTTTAATGAATTTAAATCTTTTGGAATGAAAATACCAGCACGGGATTGCGGAGATCATCTGAATGATAAGTTTGGCTTGAAATTTGGAAAATAACACTAAAATGCATGTAGCATTTGCTTCTCCAAAATCACTTAGGCTGGCTCCACAATTACTGGCTAGCTACCAAAAAAACGGCTCGTTTTAAGAAAAGAAGAGCATCCCTATCTAAATCGCTATCAAGAATAGGTAAAGCTAAGTTAGGTCAGAAGGAACTGCATCCGTGTCGAGACTTAGAAAATCCTCGTGATGATATTCAAATATCCGAATCAAAGAAAAAATGAGGAAAAGTCTAAAAAAATGTCCTGTAATAAGATATTATAATGGGCTATCAATAAAATTCCGGGAAATCATTTTCGAATCATCATCAACGAATCAATTTTCCTTACCGTTCATCACTTTATTCCCTTTCAGTCTTCGCCTCCAAATGACATATGATTCAAAAAGCTAACCGTATTTGGTACCTCCCCTGTATTTATATTAAAAAAATCATCTTTTACAAAATAAAAAAAGTATATAAAAAAGGGCATAAATTTAAAAATCATCAACTTTGGACATTTGTCGGTCATCTGATGGACCGATTATAAGCGATCGGTCAATCAGTTGATATTCACCAATCACCACACCATCACACACACCGCCGCGACGCCTCACATATTATCCAAAAAAGAAAGAAAACAAAAATCCAAAATCATCATGCGCATCACCCACAACAATACACACACCATTTTTAAGAGAATAATAACATTAAACAAACAAACAAGTTTTAATTAATAAAAGAAACAAAAATCTTTAACTGTATTAACAATAAATATAAAATAAAACAAAACCATGTTTGTAGGAAGAAACAATAAAAAAAAACGAAAAAAATTATAAAAACTTTCAACAAAAAAAACAATAAAATGTCGTATGAAAACCACAAAAATGTCTGTCGTCCCCCACTTTTTTTTACTTTTAAAAAAGAACAAAACGTTATTTTTTATTTCTATTTGTTATTTTATATATACGGTATATATATATAAATATATATTTAAAAAATAAATAAACTTCCTTTTTAAAATAATTTTTATTCGGTTGTAAGAAAACACACACACATTTTGGGAAATAACAAATGCCTCCCTCCCGGCAGCAGAACATCTGCTACCTTAGTGCCCCTGCCACTCTCTCCTCCCCTCGGTTCGCCCATTAGCCCAGCCATCTCTCGATACCATTTTTATTTAGAGAAGAAACAATATTTAACACAAAAAGTGAAAAACCAAAATCAAGCGAGAAAAAAAGGAATGAACATTTATTCAATATTTAATACTAATCTTATTGTATTTATATAAGTGAGGATTTTTTCTTAATATAGTTTTAAACAAAAAAAATAATGAAAAATTAAAAAAAAACGGAAAATGGAAAACATTTTTTTGTAACAAAAAACCAAATTTCACACCCACACAAAACAGATGACATAAGCCACACTACACACACACACCCCTTATAACTACCCTCCAGATCCACCACACAAAACACACTCAGACTCGACTCTGTCAAAATGTATCAAATTTTTAAACTAACCAACCCCTTTCCTACCTTCCTCCCCAACAATAAATGGTGTAAAAATACTTTTTAAAGAAATTCAAGAAAATTGCAAACTTCTAGTCCGCTGTCGGATCAAAACGTCATTCATTACACCCGCAAATGCAAATAATCCGCTCTATTTAGTCAGATGGGTCAGATCAGTCAGTGGTCGTCATTTAACAGGGATATTATATTACTTATATTTATGAAAATATTCCGCTCCTTAAAACTTCCAAAACTTTGATTTCTTTTAATTATTGTCTGCACACTTCTTCCTTTTCCTCCTCCTATATAACGAAGATGAAAAACAATATTTATGAAGATTTTTTTTAATGAGAAAAATGTATTTTGAGACCCAAAGAAGTAAATCCACAACAAAAGAATGTTTGAAAAATCGTTTAAATAAAAATTTGATAAAACTACAAAACAAAAAATTTTTAAATTCAATATCAAGCAAGTGTGGACAAAAAGCATGAGTTTAAAACAGGGATGTAAAACGAAGTGTCGCAATTATCGGCCAAGTCTCTCCGATGGCAACTTCGGACCTTTAAAGGAGTCCGGACACCGCATAAAATAAAACTCCGATTCCGCATAAAATAAAACTTCCGAAGTGATATGTGGCAAGGGGTTTTTTTTACAGGAACGAAGAAAAATATTAAATTTTCCAAAATACTGGCCGGAAAATATTAAATATAAGTTTGTTTTAAGTTGAAACACTTCCCTGTAGGAAGCCTGGTATCAAGTCTCCAAGTCAACACTTTTGTCTACTTTTTGGTTGAATTTTTGTTGACGTTATCATCGAAGTGTCTAGACTTTTTGCCTTTGATAAGTACATAAATATTTGACAACTGCATGCGAGGGTTGCTATATATATACTCGTATATCTGGCCTAGGCAACACCAAGTGTGGCTGGTGCCGTCTAACATTTCCATTGGAAAGTTTGAAATTGTTTAGCATAAACGTACTCAGAACGTTTTGACGTACGACCATTATTAGTGTTGTTTACATTGACTTGAAAAAATCAATATGCAAGCAATGAAATTAACTGGTGAACATTTTCGTGTTTTCATTTTTCACAACTTACTTCGAAGTGGATTATCACGATGAACTTATTTGGCGATGAAGCACCATCCTATAGCACTGTGAAAAACTGGCTTTATGAATCCTATAGCACTGTGAAAAACTGGCTTCAATCGTGACCGACGCTCGCTCAAAGTCGAAGGTCGTCCAAAAACGGCCGTTGTGCCAGAGAACATTGATGCCGAGCGTGAACTTATAATGCAAGATCGTCATGTGACATACCGTAAGATAGAGGCATCCTTGGGCATTTCTTCCACCAGCATACATTCGATATTGCATGAACACCTGGCCGTATAAAAGGTTTGTTCTCATTGGATTCCGCACAATTTGACAATCACTCAAAAAAAAAGGCTCGAGTCGATTGGTGCAAAGAAATTTTGAAAAAATACGATCGCGGTGCTCCGATATACGTTTATAAGATCGTCACAGGTGACGAATCATGGATCTATGCATATGAGCCTGAAACAAAACAGCAATCGACCGTGTGGGTCTTCGAAGACGAGCCAAATCTAACGATAGTTGTTCGTGGAAGAAGCACTTCGAAGCAAATGGTCGCTTGGCCAAGCGTCAATAGCTGCACTAACCTCGTCCATTAGAAAATTGGCCACAGCTCGAGCCAAATCAGTCTTAAGAGATCCAATGTTGGGGTATCTTTTGTGACAAACCTTGTCCTCTAAAACCGTCCACAATTTGTAATCCAATGGGTTCAAATCTGGAGTGCCTGAGGGCCATTCTTCAGAGGAAATGAACGCTGGCAAATTGTTTCGAAGCCAGGTCTGGGACGTTTTAGCCATATGGGCTGGCGCAGAATCCTTCTGGAAAGTCCATGGCTGATTTTGGAACAGGGTGTTGTTAAGAGGATTCACAACAGCTTCCAAAACGGTTTCTTGGTAAACTTTGGCCGATGTTTTGACTCCTTGTTCGCAGAAATGCAGGTCAGTGACCCCATCTTAAGAGACACCACACCAAACCATGACCGCGCATACACTCTATCATTTTGCTTGTTAAATTTTTCCTGAAAGGTAAAAATTTTTTCATCGATGAACAAAATTTTTCTGTGCAAGTTATCAGCGTGCTTCACCAAAAGACATTTGCATTTTCAATCCTATTTTTTTAAAGCTGCAGTCAATAAATGTCCGGTACGTCGTTTGAAAGCCTCAAGTATCAAGTCTTTTTTAATGATTCAGCTCATGGACTTTTGCGTGATATTCATCTCACGGGCCATGATTTTCTGTTTTCGGAGCGGATTTCTGTGAATTCTTGATTTAACGGCTTTGATGAGATGCGGTGTTCGAACAGAGCGTAAGCGGACCGACCGGTGATGAAAGTTGAAATAATTTTAAAATCCCGTTACAGACTAACGCTATTAAGGTTAGATTTCAAAACCCATATGACATTTACGGGGTATGTTCAGTTCTACTATTGCAATGGGTGTGTTCAATGTTGTAACAGTATTTATGTCCCTACTAAGTATGTATGGAATACAATATCAGATTAATGTCCGCCTCTGTTAGCCTCACACAAATGCGAGCCCTTTTGAACACATTTTTCATTACATTCTCACACATTTCACGCGGTATATCATTAATTTCATCAAGATTTTGTTTGAGTTGCTCAAGCGTTTCTAGTTTGTTTGCATAAACCTTGCTTTTCAGATATCCCCACAAACAGAAGTCCGGGGCAGTCAAATCAGGTGACCGTGGAGGCTAATCCGCATCACCATTTCTTGAAATGACTTGTTTTGGAAACAGGTCTCGCAGTAATTCCATTGTAATCCTGGCTGCGATGTGACACCGTCTTGTTGACACATGTTGTCGTAATCAAGCTCAAATCATGCAGTTCTGGCGTTAAAAAGTTTTCAGTCATATCATGATATCTCTCACCATTGACAGTTACCGTTCAGCCGTTTTCTTTTTCATAGAAGTAAGGTCCAATGATTCCTCCTGACCAAATTGCACACCCGACTGTCACTTTCAATGGATGCAAAGGTGACTGATGAATAATTTGAGGGGTTTCCATTGCCCAGAACCGACTATACTGTTTATTCACATATCCATTCAAATGAAAATGTGCCTCGTCACTCATGATTTTTTCATGAAGATCGGGGTTGTCATGGGCGAGCTGAACATCCTGTTGGCATATGTACGGCGGCGTAAATGATCTTGTGGAAGAAGCTCTTGTGTCAACTGAATCTTAAATGGAAACAAAGTCAAATCCTTGTGCAAAATTGTGGCTAAAATTTTTCGTTGAAGACTAAGCTCCTGAGCGCGGCGTCGAATTGAGGTTGATGGATTGTTTTGAAAACTTTCTTGAGCAGCAGTAATGTTTTCAGCCGATCTTGCAGTACGTTGTGGTTCATGCTTGGGCCTATCAGACCCTCTTTCTTCGAAATCATTCACTACACTATAAGTACGAGTAGTGAGTTTTGTTGGCACGTTGTTTCTCCCAAAAATTTCACGAAACTTTCTCATCGTCACAGTAATCGATGATTGTTTTTGATGAAATGTTTGAACGATTAAAACAAGTTGGCTTATTGAATATTTTTCCATAATAATATTTGCCACGTCTCTGCTTCACGCCTGGCAAATATGAACTGTCAAAACTTATGTTTACCAAAATGGCGGCAAAACAAAGAAGTATACCTTCCCGGCGGACACCCTGCTTTTGACAACTGCATAGATGTGCTTCTACTTAATTTGTTAATTAAATTAAAGTTTTTTTTAAGGTTTTACACAAAAAAGCTGCAACGCACAATGTGTATCATAATCTTATTATTTTTTCCTCAACAAGGCATAATTTTTACAAAAGAATTGCAATGTTTTATCGTATTCCCCCTTATGATATTTCTAGTTTAATATAAGAAGGGGTTCTGTCACTTAATTTGTGTTTAACAGCTGTTCAAAAAATACAAAATGGAAACATTGATTTCAAGTGCTCATTTAAACATTTTTTTGTGCGGAAAAAACTTGCAATCAAACGAAGGAAAAGCTTGATAAATGATATGGAGATTCTGCACCATCGATTTTGATGGTAAAAATGTGGTTTACTGACTTTCGTTGTTGTCGCACAAGAACAAATGACGTTAAACGTTCTGGACGGCCATGTGAGCTCAATACACCCGAAAATGTTGAAAAATAAACGATATTGCGTGGGCCGATCGAAGAGTAAAAGTGCGTGAGATTGTTGATGCCATACGCATTTCAAATGACTGTGTGGTTTCGGTTTTACATGATCAGTTGGGTTTCATAAAGCTGTCTGCAAGATGTCTGCTGCGTTTGCTCTCAATTGACCATCAACGTAATCGTGTGACAATCCTTCAAAGGATTGTTTGGAGTTGTTTAACCGCAATTCGAATACGTTTTGTAACTGTGGATGAAACATGGATCCATTACAACACTCCGGAGACAAACTGAACAATGGGTTTCACCTAGTGAAACGGCTCCGAAGAAGGTCAAGACGACTTTGTCGGTCAATAAGGTGATGGCAACAGTTTTTTGGAATTCACGCGGGGTACTCCACATCGATCAAATGGGAAAAACAATAAACGGCGAATATTATGCAAACTTATTGGACCGATTTAACGAGGATTGAAAAAGAAAAATGAACAAGAAAAAAGTTCTTTTTCATCAAGATAATGCACGGGTGCACACGTGTGCATTCTCAATGTCAAAATTGCATGAATTGTGTTACGAATTGGTACCTCATCCGCAATATTCACCGGATTAAGCTCCCTGTGACTATTTCCAAACCTAAAGAAATGGCTCGGTGAAGAGATTCAGCTCCAACGATGAAATTATTGATCAAACAAATGCATATTTTATGAACCTCGAAAAATTCTATTTTTTGTAAGGGACACACAAATTGGAGAAACGTTGGACTAAGTATATTAAGCTAAAAGGAGAGGAGATTATGTTAAAAAATATTTTTTTTTGTCAAAAAAAAACCGTTATTCGGAAAGTCGCGGAATTATGGATATGCCCTCGTACATAGAACACAGGCAATTGTATAGAAGTCGAATAATAAGTTCTAAAGCTGTTAACAATAATTACAAAAATGTTTCCAAGTGGTTCCATGAGATCCATCTAGTCAACAGTTGCAAGGGTACAAGTGGATTCTCAACAAGTACATGTTATACAGTTGCGGTCAAAATAATAGCAGTGCAGCCTAGCTAAAGATATCGCTGCCTATATTTTTCTGTGTGTACTTAATTTTATTTCGTTTACTGTATTAACCGTTAGGGCATGATAGAACAAAACAAATTAAATCATAAATTTGGCATAGTTGTTGTTTTTGTTGTAGCTTCATCTCAGATTAGGCAAAAGTGTAGAATTTTAAGCAGTCAAAATAATAGCAGTAATTTAAATTAATCGCGGAAAAAATAATAGCGTGTTTTTGGTATTGATATTAAAAGTAATAAATTATTAAAATCTTGTGTTTTTACAATAATTTTGTTATTGTTCTTTAATAAGTGGGACGAGGAAAGCATTGTGATGATGAAAAGCGACTTATTATAAAAAAATTAAAATCAGAATGGAAAACCTACAAAGAAATTCAAAATCTTCTTCAGTGCTCTGCGAAAATGATAAGTAATGCTATAAAATTCAAAGCAAAAGCTGAAACACGCGGTAGAAAATCTGTAGTATCAGAGATAACTAAGAGGCGAATAAAAAAAGGTTAGTACCAAAAACCCCCTCTTTCCTGCCACCGAGATAAGAGACAGCGTTTGTCCCTCCGTTAGTGTTGAAACCGTTCGCAGAGTATTACAACATAACCTCCATGCCAGAAGTCCTAGAAAAGTGCCACTTTTAAAAAAAATACATGTCACTAAACGATTGCAGTTTGCAAAATCTCATCTAAATTGGCCAGTCGAAAAGTGGAGGAACATTTTGTGGACGGACGAATCCAAAATAGTTTTATATTGTGGTACAGGGTCTCGACAGTATGTTAGACAGACGTCCTCCTAACAAGGAATATGATCCCCGGTATACTACGAAAACGGTTAAACACGGAGGATCAAGCGTTATGATATGGGCATGTTTTTCATACTACGGTGTTAGACCAATTTACTGGATCCAAAATATCATAGATGCTGCCCAATATGTTCAAATCCTCCAAAATAGTATGCTACCTACCATACGCCGCATATGAAATGCCCCTAAAATGGATCTTTCAACAGGATAATGATCCAAAACACACCAGCCGACTCGCAAAAAGATGGTTTTCGGATAATGCAATTGACGTTACGGAGTGGCCTGCGCAGTCGCCAGATCTCAATCCTATTGAGAATTTGTGGTGTGATGTTAAAAGAGAAGTCGCTATAGCTAAGCCAAAAAAAAATGAACTATGGTCTGTAATTAAAGACGCGTGGGCAAAAATACCAAACAAGAGGTGCGAAGACCTCGTTAATTCAATTAAACGCCGTTGTGAAGCAGTTTTACAAAGGAAACGCTACAAAATATTAGTTTCCCTATTTAAACATTAAATAACTTATTTTAAAAGAAACAAATCATTTTAGTAAAGTTAAAGACGAAATATGTTAAGTTTTTTAAAGCACTGCTATTTTTTTGACCGACCTTTTTCAGAAATAAACTTTTTTTTTTGGTTAAATTTACAAAAATAAAATCTTTATGTTTCTATTCTGAGTCAAGATAGAGATAATAGATTACAATTAAAAAATTAAACATAACAAAGTTGCCAGTTACAAATAAAAAATGAAAATTTTTTTGAAGATACTTTTTGCAGTGTGTCACTGCTATTATTTTGACCGCAGCTGTATGTCTACCTACAGCAGAGAACATTAGCTGAAGTACACTTGGTCATTAGTACTGGTGACAAAGTCAATAATAAATCAGTACATTGTCTTCTTCTTCTTTCTGCTTAACTCCCTGTGGAGCATAGGGCCTCTATCTAGTACAGTGTCCTTATCGACATTTTCTGCAGAGTTTGTGTTATAAATAAAAAATAATACCACCCATTTATTAAGGTAAAACACTTATAAATAGGATCATAGCTTACACTATTTAGCACCATAAACTTCTCTGGACAGATCAAATTTATTTTAAGCTATTATCAACTCCATCTTCTCCTAAAGGTAGCGACTAAAGAGTAACTCAGGCTTTTCTTAGTAGCGACATAATTACTGTTACACACGTGTTATGCTGTAAAATAAAAAGTACTGAATGTTTTGGACCAAATAGTTTGTATCCAAAAAGAATCTACTTATTCGAAATGTCCGCCTTTTGCCTTTACACACGCCTAAGTCGCACAGACCAATCGTCAATAGATGCACCAACCAACCTCGTCCATTGGAAAATTGCCACAGCTCGAACCAAAGCATTCTTAAGAGATCCAATGTTCTTTTGTGACAAACCTTGTCCTCTAAAACCGGCCACAATTTGTAATCCAATGGGTTCAAATCTGGACTGCCGCCTGAGGGCCATTCTTCAGAGGAAATGAACGCTGGCAAATTGTTTCGAATCCAGGCCTAGGACGTTTAGCCTTATGGGTTGGCGCAGAATCCTGCTGGAAAGTCCATGGCTGGTTTTGGAACAGGGAATTATTAAGAGGATTCACAACAGCTTCCTAAACGGTTTCTTTTGAAATTTATTTGTATACAAGAATTGATGCATCAGAAACCCATGGTACAGTAAACAAGGTATAGCCCAACAAGAAATAAACAGTTTGCTGGACTGTCAGACGAAAGAAAATGCCAAAATATTGTGAGTGCTTGATGATAATTGTCAATATTTGATAAAGAAATTTAGCCTTACAAACTTCAAAAATTGTCGTCAATTTCAAATTTGAAAATTTAAATTTCTACGAAAAAAATGTAAATCAGCTGATAGCATAACTCTACGTTAGTTCTTGTACCATGTCTAAACCCATGGTACAATAAAGATGGTAGACTTATGCTAACAGCTGATTTTAATTTTTTTTCGTAGTAATTTAAATTGTCAATTTGGAAATTTGACAATGACGTTTGTTGAAGTTTGTAAAAGGAAAATTCTGTATCCAACATTCACAATTATCATCAAACATTTACAAAAATGTATTTTTGGCAAGTGACTTTGAATAATGGAACACCATCCGATGCGTTTTCGCTTCGCCAAATGGCCTGAAGATTGTTGGGCAGGAGATGAAGAATTTTAACGAAAAATCGTGTTTTCAGATAAAGTTCATTTTCATCCGGTGGTTACGTTAAAAAGCAAAATTTCGCATATGCGGTTCAGAAAACCCACACGTGACGAGTGACTCATGGATTCATTGGTTTCTCAATACAATGAATCCATGAGTCACTCGTTTGGTGTGGATTTTGGGCTGACGGCATCATTGGGCCACTTTTCTTCGAAAATGAGGAAGGAGACGGTGTTACCGTCAACGGTGAGCAATACCGCGCCGTGCTCAAAGAATGTTTGCTTCCAAAAATTCAGGAGAAGACATGCACGACATTTGGTTACAACAAGACGTGGCCACATGTCACATAGACGACGCAACCATCGATTTTTTATGCATTTTTCACAACTTTCGACGTGGATTATTCCACGACAGCCGGTTCTATGGACCGGATTGACCCGAAGCAGCAATTCTTCGGCCAAGGGCTGTCACCCCGGCACACAGTTGCCGCTACAGCAACGACGAGAGTGCATCGATGAACTTAAATCTTTGTATGGCGATGAAGCACCATCCTATAGCACTGTGAAAAACTGATTTAATGTCAATCGTGGCCGACGCTCGCTCAAAGACGAAGTTCGTGAAGGTCGTCCAAAAACGGTCGTTGTGCCAGAGAACATTGATGCCGTGCGTAAACTGATAATGCAAGATCCTCATGTGACAAACCGTGAGATTGAGGCATCCTTGGGCATTTCTTCCACCAGCATATATTCGATATTGCATGAACACCAGTCCGTAAAAAAGGTTTGTTCTCGTTATATCCAGCACAATTTGAGAAACGCTCAAAAAAAGGCTCGTGTCGATTGGTACAAAGAAGTTTTGAAACAATACGATCGCAAAGCTGCAAAATACGTTTAAAAGATTGTCACAGGTGACGAATCATTGATCTATACGTATGAACCCGAAACAAAACAACAATCGACCGAGTGGGTCTTCGAAGACGAGCCAAATCCAACAAAAGTTGTTCGTGGAGGAAACTCCTCGAAGCATATAGTCACCTGTTTCTTTGGCAAAACTAGTCTTGTGGCGAGTTGCTCCGCTTGAGCAATGTAGGACGGTCAATTCTGAGTGGTACACTGCAATTTGTTTGCCTGAAGTCTTCGGAGAAATTCGAAAAACGAACAAGAGAAGACGAATCATTGTGCAGCATGAAAATGCGAGCTCTTACACATCGGCTCAAATTAGTGGCTTTTTGACTGGCCAAAACGTCGTATTTATGGGTCATAATCCGCCGTACAGCCCTGACTTGGCACCCAATGACTTCTTTTTATTAGCGCAGATCAAGAAAAAATGCGTGGACAACGAGTTTCGTCCCCATAAGATGCTGTTGAAGCGTTTTGGAGGTGTCTCAATCGGAGTGGAAAAAGTGCTTCGACAATTGGTTTGAGCGCATGTAAAAGTGTATAAATCATGCTGGAGAATACTTTGAAAAACAATAAAACCATTTTTGATAATTATTATTCGCCATCATTAGGCCAGGTATATATATAGCCGCCCTCGTAGTTTCAAAAATAAAAAATTTTAAATGAAAGGAGTTTTTTTTATAAATAAATTCATTTCCTGGTGTTAAAGAATTTTAAGAGTTTCGGGGACAGTGATCAATAGCAGAAGGCTTTTAAGTCCCGTGTGCCTAGATTAAGCTTGGTCTTAAAGAACGGCCGAAGGCCGGACACGCTTGTGGAAGTGGAAGCGATCTACAAAAGGCTTAAAGGGCCCGAGTACCTAGGTTACGCCTGGGTCCAGAGTCCCTAGGTTACGCCTGGGTATAGCTGTCTTTAAGCCCGGCCACACAGATAATTTAACTTTTACCTAAATATTGGTGATAGCGATCAATAGGTAAAGGCTCTAAAGACCCTAGATTACGACTGTCCATATCTTGAAGTGTTGAAACCCGGCCGAAGGCTTTAAAGTCCCGAGTCTAGCTGAGACTTTAAGAACAGCTGAAGAGGACGGGTACTTGAGGATGTTTTATATTTACCTAAATAGCGATCAATAGGTAAAAGCGCTGAAGAGGACGGGAACTTGAGGATGTTTTATATTTACCTAAATAGCGATCAATAGGTAAAAGCTCTTAAGTCCCAAAATCCTACATTACGCTTTTCCATAACTGAGGTCAGAGACAAGCTTCTATCTAATTTGTAACATTAAACATATTCCAAAAAATACAGGTGGAAAATGTATGGGTTAACACGACACGTTATGGGTTAACAGATTTTTTTGTATCTATGGAAAGGTCTTGATAATACCTTTTCATGACAACCCCCTATTGTCCCGCAAAGATATAGCGAGTTTTATATCAAAATTTTGGAGGTCCGTAACTCGGGATATATGACCTACCCATTTTTTTTACTCTTCTTATTGCCTACAGTGCCATTTTTTGTGTTAACCTTTTGTTCCATTCCGGTGACAGTTATCAATATCAGAAGACTTAAAGACCCTAAATTAGAAATTATTTTCAATGGCCCCTAGACCGGTGCGCCCTTTTTTCAGTATCATCCTCAAAATACCCGCCCGTTCTGTGTGGCATTTTTTCCCTTTGTTCATGTACAAATCTCAACGAACTAGCATATACAATTTCTTAATCGGGAATTTTATCATACGAGAATTCCACCAAAGATTTTTGCTATACTATTATGTATGTAGTAGTTTTACATGCAAGAGGGAATCCCTGTTGCCATGGTGCAAGAAGTTGTCTGCGTTTTTCATTCACACAAAAAAATCTCCGTTAGAAATACACACACACACAGATGTTTTTTTTTTCTTTTATACCATAAATGCTTGGCGAAGCACATTTAAAAAGGCGGAACAGACTGGAAGGGAACACTGAAAACCTATCGATGTAACGGCAGTTTGTTTCGCATATAAATGGAAACCAAATTATTTTTTTTTATAATTTTTAGCACAATATTTAAAGCAAATGCACTAATAAAATGGTTAAATGTATAAACTACAAAACCGGAAAATGTTGCAAACACATTTCTCACCAAAAGTATTTAATTCAGCTTCCAGACGGCATAAAAGTCCACACAAATACACCAATTTCCAATTATTCACTTTTACAATTTGGTGTATAGTATACACCAATTTATTAATGAACTAAAAGTTGTTAAACTCAGTAAACACTACAAAAGAAATACTTGTAAAAATCGTTTTAACTGGAAAAATTTTAATTCAACGCAATGACAGCAGTAGATGCTTGGCGGCAGAAGCACAGTGAATAAAAAGATGGAGCACAGAGTTGTAAAAAATCCGTGCAAGTTGGTCACAATCAACGTTGTATAATTTCGTAGCATAAGTACCATCTTTTCCTTACTCTGTCACCAGATCAACGACGTGTGTGAAGGAGAATTTTTTAAATAAGTCAAACTTTTATTACTCGGAACATGGTACAACAAACGAGGTATAGTCAATAGCCCAACAACAACAAAACAGTTCGCTAAACTGTCAAAGTCACTTGCCAAAAATACAGAATACAGAGATTTAGCCCAAAAAACTTCAAGAATCGCCTTTTTTAAATTTCAAATTTAACAGTTTAAATTTCTACGCGGAAAAAATTGTTAATCAGCTGATAGCATAACTCTACCTTGTTTATTGTATCATGACTCGGTAATTCCATAAGTCGAAGCAAATCTTGTGGCGTTAGCGCAAAGAAGGCAAATTTCCTTAAGTTATTCCTATACAACTTGAACTTCCAAAACTTGAATTTCTCGGAAGAAAAATAATGGCACAAACTTCCACAAGTGGAAAATTTCTGCGAACACAAAATTAAGTAAAAAATATTTTGCTTATGCGGCGGTTGTTTCTCTGGCCAAAATGTCTCTCGTAGGTAGAACGTAGTTGCAATTTACGTTTAAACGTAAATTCGATTGGTCGTTTATGCTTATAAAGGTTGGTCCATTTTAAGAATAACATTAATTTTAATTTTATTTTCAGGTTTACGTTTTATTTTCAGGTTTACATTTGCAAAATGGGACGCTTTACGCTCGAACAAAATTGGGAAATATTAAAAACTTACTTCCAATGTAGTGAGTCTTTAAGAAATTTACGTGGAAATGTTCAAGAAGAGATTGGCCTTGAGTTCATTTTGTGCGTCAATTTGTGAAGGGCTCATGAAAATGATTCCTTATTTATTGGACAAACCAACTCGAGTACGTTCCTGGTCCAATGCGTTCAATCGAAAACATTGCTGCTATTGCTGAGAATGGCCAAGAGCATTCATCAACTCGTCATCGTTCTCAGGAAGTGACCTTTCTCGCACTTCTTTATTACTTTTGCATAAAGACCTCGGTATGAAGGCTTACAAAGTTCAATTGGTTGAAGAATTGAAGCCGCATCCGAACCGTTTTCGCGACGCTCAATGGGCTGAAGATTGTTCGGCAGGAGATGAAGAATTTTACCGAAAAATCTTGTGTTTAGATGAATAAGAGAATCCAAACGCGACTATTGAGAAACCAATGCATCCATAACGAGTCATTGTTTGGTGTGGATTTCGTCTAGCAGCATCATTGGACCATTTTCCTTCTAAAAAGATGAAAGAAGCCGCCGTTACCTTTGATGCCGTGCGTGAACTGATAGTGCAAGATTGTCATGTGACATACCGTGAGATAGAGGCATCCTTGGGCATTTCTTCCACCAGCATACATTCGATATTGCATGAACACCTGGCCGTAAAAAAGGTTTCTTCTCGTTGGATCCCGCACAATTTGACAATCAGTTAAAAAAAAGGCTCATGTCGATTGGTGCAAAGAAATTTTGAAAAAATACGATCGCGATGCTTCAAAAAACGTTTATAAGATCGTCACAGGTGACGAATCATGGATCTATGCGTATGAGCTCGAAACAAAACATCAATCGACCGTCGTGAAAGAAGCACTTCGAAGCAAACGGTTGCCTGTTTCTTTGGCAAAACTGGTCATGTGGCGACTGTTCCGCTTTAGCAACGGTAGGACGGTCAACTCTGAGTGGTACACCACAATTTGTTTGCCTAATATCTTCGGAGAAAAATGAGAGTAAACGAATCATTGTGCATGTGGCGACTGTTCCGCTAGAGCAACGGTGGGACGGTCAACTCTGATTGGTACACCACAATTTGTTTGCCTGATGTCTTCGGAGAAGAATAAGAGTAAACGTATCATTGTGCACCATGACAATGCGAGCTCTCACACATCGGCTCAAATTAGCGCCTTTTTGACCGGCCAAACCGTTGAATTGATCCGCCATACAGCCCCGACTTGGCTCCCAATGACTTCTTTTTATTTCCAAGAAAAAAATGAGTGGTCGACGATTTTCGTCGCCAGAAGATGATGTTGAAGCGTTCAAAACCATGTTTTGGAGGTCTCACAATTGGGTTGACCGCATGTAAAAGTGTATAAATCATGCTGGATAATCCTTGGAAAAACAATAAACCATTTTTGATGATAAATATTTGTCTTTTCATTATTAGGCCAGAAATATACTTAGTAGGGACATAAATACTGTTACACACGTTTAATGCTGTAATATAAAAATGTGCTGAATGTTTTTGGACCAAATATTTTTTAATATATTTATTGATGTATATTGTATCCAAAACGAATCTAAAAAGTCGCACTGACCAATCGTCAATAGCTGCACGAACCTCGTCTATTGGAAAATTCGCCACAGCTCAAACCAAAGCAGTCTTAAGAGATCCAACGTTGAGGAATCTTTTGTGACAAACATTGTCCTCTAAAACCGTCCACAATTTGTAATCCAATGGGTTCAAATCTGAACTGCCTGAGGGCCATTCTTCAGAGGAAATGAACGCTGGCAAATTGTTTCGAATTCAGGCCTGGGACGTTTAGCCTTATGGGCCGGCGCAGAATCCAGCTGGAAAGTCCATGGCTGGTTTTGGAACTGGGAATTCTTAAGAGACTTCATAACAGCTTCCAAAACGGTTTCTTTGGCCGATGTTTTGACTCCTTGTTCGCAGAAATGCAGGACAGTGACCCAATCGTAAGAGACACCCCACCAAACCATGACTGAAGCTGGGTGATGACCCTTTTTCACCCTTGGGATCAGTACAAATGCTTCCTTAGATGACCGCGCATACACTCTATCATTTTGCTTGTTAAATTTTTCCTGAACAGTTAAAATTTAATCGGTGAACAAAAATTTTCAAACAGATTTATGCATCGGTAGACGAACATGCGTCTAACCCCTGGTGGCCGGAGCGTTTTGAAAATATCGCTTTTTTCAATTCACACTTGAAAAGCGCTATTACAGCGATACGGTTCTCATTATCTGGCCACTCCATTATCTGACCACTGATGAAAGTTGAAACAATTTTAAAATCCCGTTACAGACTAACGCTATTGAGGTAAGCTTTCAAAACCCATATGACATTAACGGGGTATGTTCAGTTCTACTATTGAAATGGGTGTGTTCAATGTTGTAACAGTATTTATGTCCCTACTAAGTATATAGCATTGTGTTCCATTAATAAATTTCAAAGTTTAACATTTCCAATAAAACCAGAAATTTGAAAAAATATTAGTACTTTTTTTACAGCCGATTCAAATTTAAAGCTTTAAAAGGCCACCCCCGAACAACCCTCCAGCAATGTTTAGCGGTATCCTTAAAAATATAAGTTGTTTCTAAAGGGTGTTTTTTATTGGGGTATAGAACTTTAAGTTGGCATCACTTTTTTAACTGGCGGCCATTTTGTCAGCTGTCAAGTGATTAATATTTAGTTTGGTTTGCCATTTCATCATGAACAGGTTGACAAAAGAACAACGCTTGCAAAATGGGCCGAAAATGAGATTCATCTCGATGCTGATTTTCATCACAAAATTTTGTTCAGTGATGAGGCTCATTTTTGGTTGAATGGCTACGTCAACAAGCAAAATTGCCGCATTTGGAGTGAAGAGAATCCACATGAGACCCTTGAGACGCCATTACATCCACAAAAACTGACTGTTTGGTGTGCTCTATGGGCTGGTGGAGTCATTGGGCCATACTTCTTCCGAAATAATGCTGGAGAGTCAGTTACCGTTAATGGAGACCGGTATAGAGCCATGATAGCCGACTATTTTGTTCCCGAATTGGATGGCATGAATGAGGATGAGTTGTGGTTCCAACAAGACGGCGCTACATGCCACACAGCGCACGTCACAATCGAATTATTGAAGGAAACATTCGATGAGCGCATAATTTCGCGGAATGGACCTGTCAATTGGCCACCAAGATCGTGTGATTTGACACCATTGGATTATTTTCTTTGGGGATATGTGAAGTCGCTCGTCTACGCCAACAAACCAGAAACGTTAGGGGACTTGGAAGCCAACATTCGTGGCGTTATTGTCAACATACGGCCCCATATGCTTGAAAAAGTGGTTGAAAATTGGACCTGTAGAATTGGCTTTATTCGAGCCAGCCGCGGCGGCCACATGCCCGAAATCATATTTAAACATTAATGGCATAAAATTATCCTTCCAATAAAGCCAAATTGATGGACATTAAAACGATTTTCTTGTGTTTTATTTCAATTCGAAGTTCTATACCTCAATAAAAAAACACCCTTTAGAAACAAATGAAAGTGCTTCTTAAACTTTTTATTGACAACAAAAAAATAAGCCAAAAATTACACAGTATTTCATGTAATTAGAAAAGAATACAAATCTTTTAATTGTTAAATTTGTATAAACATTAAAAGTAGTTCCATCACTCAAGTCTTTCGGGATAATGGAGGTTCGAGTTATGTTAGTTCAACTTTATTTCCAAATAAACAGTTGTTACATAGTACATTTACAATGCGAGTAGCAATAGGCGTTCAGAAGTTGGGTTTTTTCAATCCGAGAAGTATAATTCTCATAAACAAGCAAATATTTCGATGGCTTGATGTAGAAATAGCGTATCTTAATTCTTTTGAAAATATAAGATTTTTTAATTAAGCCGCGATTACTAAGGCTGGATGGCTAAACTGCAATAGGTAAGATTCAATTTCATTGATATTTGTAGGGTACGTCCTGATGCACTGGACTCTTTTAAAATAGAAAAAATTATTTCTTGCAGACGTTTTAGTACTTAGCCTGCAACACTACACTGAAACTTCTATCCAGACAAAATACTAACACAGCAGCTACAATTTATTATTTAGATTTTTTCTAAAAGACCTTTAAATCAGGACGATTTTTAAAGATGTCAAAATTAATTCAAACTTCTTTTAAACAAATGACTTCAATTATTGCGGATTAAATATCCAGTCAGTTGTTATACAGGCTTCGAAAAAAACTCCACTTTTATTATTTTCTACAACTTGTAAACCCATTAATATGCAGGGTCTAATATTAAGGTGTTCGTTCAAGATTCTTAACGTACGTTCGTGTAAAAGGCCCAGGCGCTAAGCTGAAAAATATTATGTATTTACAAAAAAGTTAAAGACAACGCAGTGCTGGCATTGAAAAACCGACTACTGAAAGTTTAAAAACAACGTAGCGTAAATGAAACATTACGAGTAGACGTAGCCTGATAAAAAGCCGATAATTCACATATTAGTTGTCGACTTTTGGTTGTAAAAAAATCAGTCGTTAAGTCGACTTTTTGTTGCTAAAAAAAGTCTAATAGTTGGCTTTTTCTTGTCGACATTTTATTTTATCTTCAAATATAACCATATTTTTAATTGTCATCCAAACAATGAGTATTTTCAGTTTCGCCGATTGAAAAACACACAAGTTTAATTTTATTGTAGAGGCCACGTATGCCGAGGTTTAAAAATATGCCTTTAAAAATGTTCGAGATTCACCCAGAGCAATCAATCAAGTCGGTAATTATAGTAGAACTGAACTTAAATTCAGCCGCATAACAAGTTTATTTTTTATTATTTTTTAAGATGGAAAAGAAATTCCCAAATTGAAACCCATTTCTCCAATGTGGAAGTGGCCGAAGCGATTTTGAGTTTCAAGGCCAACGATGAGGATTTCGTATTGGGGTTCCTTGTACCTTTTCACTAGGCGCGAAAAATGAAATAACGGTGACAATGGTGTTCCAATACAATTGACGCACTATCTTGAGACCACGCCTGTTTGTGATTAAACAAACCCTCATCCTATTCTTCTATGAAGAACAATGGAAAGCGGGTACCCATTTATTGCAAAAGTAGCGAAAAAGATTTTGGCAATCGCTGCCACTTTTGTCCGATGTAAGAGTTTATGTAGTACTTAAAATGCTACTCAAATTAGGATCCAAATTTGATCAGAAAGTTTAAATATGATTGTTTTTGAGATCAATTGATGCGGGCATGTGGTGCAATGTATATAAAACTACTGCTTAAAAAATAAAAACATTGTTTTTCAAATGTTTAAAAATGTGAATATGAATAATTTGCAGACTAGTGTTTTAATCAGTCATATTTTTTCATTAATTGTTTTTTATACAAAGAAAAATTTTTATTTATTCCAAAATATTGCACTTTCATTTCCCTAAAGAAAAAAGTCGAGTGGTGTTAAATTTCATTTTTTTCACATTAGTATTTTTGCCATTTCATCATTGAGACTAACACCGCAACAACGTCTTCGTGTTTGGTCTCTTCAAAAGCTCAATGAAGATCCGCTGTGTTCGACCAAAGTTTTGTTTAGTGATGAGGCCCATTTCTGGATCAACGGCAACGTCATTAAACAAAATTGCCACTTTTGGGCAGAAGAGCAACCAGAAGAGGTTCATGAGGTGCCATTCTGCACAGAGAAAAAATCATCGGTCCATATTTTCTTTAAAAATGATGATGGCAGGAACTTTACCTTGAATGGTACTCGCTATTGCGCCTTGATATCGGTCTTTTGTTACCTGAAATTGAAGCCCGTAATCTTGACGACATTTGGTTTCAACATGATAGTGTCACTTGTCATACAGCTGCTCAAACAATGGATCTATTGAGAGGTCACTTCGAGGATCTGCTAATTTCACGTTTTGGACTTTATAGTTGGCTGCCTAGATCGTGTGATATCACACTGTTAGACTTTTTTCTTTGAGGCTACGTTAAGTCTATGCTGACAAACCAACTACGATTCAGGTTTTGGAAACCAACATTATGCGCGCCATTAACGCCATACCGTGTGAAATGCTCAAACGAGTCATCCAAAATTACTCCCACTGAATGAACACACTGGGGCGTAGTTGCGGCCAATATTTAAAGGATATTATATTATAAAAATAAATGGTATAATCTGTCTTTTCGAATGAACAATAAAGATTCCACTCTTGATATGAATTTTTACTTTAAAAAAATACTTCCCGATTGATCATCCGATATACATATGTACAGTTGTGTGAAAAACAATAGAGCCGCCAGCTGCTTTATAAATTGAATGTTTTTTAACATTGTACAAAATACTTAACTTCGTTTGTATTATTTCGGTCTTTAGATTTTACACATTGAACATTTTTAGAACAAATTTTTTTAAGCATTTTTAGTAAGCCTTCTTCTTATTGAAATCCCGTTATTTTAGCTGTAATTAAAGCAACATTTCTAATTTTATCAGAGTTTGTATGTAAATTAAAGAAAATCACGTGCGAAATAAAATAGAACCAATTTTTAAGTTAAATTTAAATTAAAAAAGCAACTTCTTTTAATTTTATTTTGAAAAGTAATTTAAGACAGTCTGTCTATCTTATTTTTATTATAGATTTAAAAAAATAGTTAACAGAATGAGCAGATGATAACATTGCAGCGTGTAGGACTGAAAATTGATTTAAAAAAAGCTTCAAGAAGGTAAATCTCAAAAAAAAAATTGCTGAAATTATTGGATATTCAAAGAAAATGGTTAAAAATGCTATTAAGTATGAAGAGAAACAAGAAACAAAGGGCAGAAAAACGAAAATATCTAACACTTAAAACAATGTCATCCGCACTTAAAAAGCAATATCAACTTTATATGGATATTTCTACAATACGGCTTATTATGCTCCTTAAAAATGATTTAAAAGCAAAAAGTGCACTTTAAGTGCTTTTTCTATCAAACATAAAACAAAGAATGAATTCTCAAAGGAACACATAAATTGGCCCGTATCTAGATAGCGTAATGTTTTGTGGTCGGATGAGACCAAAGTAAATTTATTTAACTCGGACCAAAGTTCTCTTGAAGTTCTTAGACCCAAAAACAAAGAATTTTGTCCTCAATAACCATTAAGACTGTTAAACATGGTGGGTTAATATAATGGTATGGTGATGTTTTTATATTACGGAGTCGGACCCTTATATTGCATACAGGATATAATGGATGCGAAATTTTATACAAATATTTTGAGAAGTCATGATGCTGAGTGGAAAATGCCTGCTTGTGTGAATATTTCAACAGGACAATGATCCTAAACATTCATAAAAAGCTGGCAAAGGCATGGTTCTGGGACAACCATGTAAAGGTTTTGAGATTGCCTTCAGTCACGAGACTTAAATCCCATTGAAAACTTGTGGGGCAAGGTCAAAAGATGTCTTAGAGGAAAGAACCCATCAAATAAAGATGAGCTGTGGACAATGGTTGAGATTGCATGAAAGAATATTCCAGTCACGACTTGTCAAAAGTTAGCTGACTCTGCCGAAGCGATGCTTCGCAGTAATAAAATATAATGGCAGTTCTACAACGTACTGAGGTAGTAAAATCAGTTTTGTTAGCACTTATTTTATTAAACATTATTTATTTTTTATTTTTAAAATTCTTTAGAAGGTTTGTTTAGATGGCTCTCTTTTATTTACAGAGAATATAAATGTATAGATGATCCATCTAGAAGTATTTTTTCAGAACAAAAAAAAATATAAAACTTCAAATCAAGTGTGGAATCTTTGTTAGAGCGTTCGGTGAGAAACGGGAAGATCCGCTGTTTTCGACCAAAAATTTGTTCGGTGATGAGGCCAATTTCTGGCTTAACGGCAAAGTTAATAATCAAAATTGCCGCATTTGGGCTTGAAGAGGATTAAAAGGTGCCATTATACGCAGATTTATAAGCTGGTGGTGCGGTTTATAAGCTGGTGGACTCATCGGTGCATATTTTTTCAAAAATGCTGATGGCCGGAACGTAACCGTGAATGGAGCTCGCTATCGTGCCATGATATCGATCTTTATGCTACCTGAAATTGAAGCCCGCAATTATGACGACACTTGGTTTCAACAGGACGGTGACACTTGCCATATAGCTGCTCAAACAATGGATCTATTGTGAGGTCATTTCGAAAAGCAGCTAATTTCACGTTTTGGACAGGTGAGTTGACACCTTTAGATATTTTTCTTTGGGGTTACGTTAAGTCCAAAGTCTATGCTGACAAACCAGCTACGATTCGGGTTTGGAAGCCAACATTACGCATGACATTAACGCCATACCGGTCGAAATGCTCGAACGTGTCATCCAAAATTAGACCCTCAGAATGGACACCCTAAGGCGTAGTTGCGGCCAACATTTGAAGGAAATTATACATATATAAAAAAAATTATCGCATAAAATCTCGTTTCGAATGAACAACTAAGATTCCACACTTGATTTGAATTTTTATATTTTTTTGTTCCGAAAAAATACCTCTAGATGGATTACCCATTATATACCGATTATTTTTTAATATAATTTTTAGCGCAATTAATCCAAATATTTAGTTTGTGTTTTTTTATATTATAATAATACCTAATAAAAAAAAGCAACAAAAAAGTTTAAAAAAAGTATTATCTGTCTAAATTTTTAAGTAGACAGATTGTGCTTTACCCAAAGTTCTATCGATAGTAGAAATTTAGAGTCGATCCTAGAGTTGTACTTAAACTACATTTTAGCCAATCACTTTATTATTTCATAATGAATGATTTTCCTGCATTGTTTTTTTTTTGTAAATCTTGGGTGTAAGTAAACATTTTTGGTTCACTGTATGCCAAAATCACTGGGTTCTGCACATGCAAAGTTTTTGAACAACTACCGGTGTTACCAAGATGCATTTCATTCATACAATTAAGCGCCGTTAGTTTTTTTTTGTTTTCGCATCTTTTTTTTTATTTCATAACAAAAGCATAGAAGAAAATTGCTTAGCAAGCATTTTTTAGAAAAAAAACACATGCGGATCGAAAGGAATTGAAACACAGAGTAACGGCATAAGGCGGTAAACAAAGACGAAAAAATACAACACAAAATCAATCTGGAACATTAAAAATGATTTTTGAAGTCGTCAATTGCAATAAACAGCCTCTTTAACCATTGAAATAAAATGAAGGATTTTTCAACTTCTTACCTACCGTCAAAATTAATTAAAGTTACAATACCAGGAATACCAAAGATCTAGATTACAAAACCATTAATCATATGCACGCGGTTTTTATCAAAAAATATATATTTGCATTTGGGCAAAAATAATTTGGCACACAATTTTTAGGCTTTTAAAGAATTATCACTATTTGAACGCACTTATTTTTGTTGAAATTTGTTTGGACCTCGTCAATTTATGTCGTATGTTCTTGGCGGCAGATATTGTGCGAATAAATGAAAAGCTCCAAAAGTTCAGTGTTGTAGTTTTCAGTACTTTTCACAATTGGACTGTTGCCATATCGATGAGATATAATTTAAGAGACCAGAAACACAACAGGCAAGAAAATGTAAATTAAATGACGACGGGTGCGGCGACGGTTTTCGTTGTCATTTCTCAGCTGTTTTTATTTTTTATTTGGCCTTGAGTGATTTTGATAAAATGCAATAAATTTATTTGCAAACTAAACAAGAATTATTTTGAAATGTTCAATTGTAAATTGCATGAACAATTAAATTATTTTTATTTTATTATAATTTTCTTATTTTGGTCCATTGTTTATTAATTTTGCCTTCCCGCAAATAATTTTAAAATTTATGATTTATTCTTCTTACTGCAAATATGAACTATTAGCCCATACGTTTTTTGTTTACAAAAAACATGAAAATATATGAGAGGCAGAAGCAAAAATTGAGAGCGCAAGAAAATCCACAGAGAAAATAGAAATAGATTTAATTCAGTGCGGTTTTGCCTCTCAATTTTTCGCCATTTGTCCCCAATTACAATGGGCAATAAAAAGAGAAAATATTTCCCTTACCACTATGTTATACAAACTGAGAGTTGCGGCAAGTAAAGTTGCCATTGTTTTTCTCATATCTATGGTGATTAAGTGCACGAATAAATTTAAGTTTACACCAGGAAAGAATGTTTAATTTTTTCTACTACATTATATAGAAATGAAGGCAATCCTGTGGGAATCGAATTTTGCTCGGGATACGACTGAACTATCATTTGGTTAAATAGGTTCCTTTTATAAAAAGGACCAACAATTTCTTGCAGTTTTTGTGCAATTTGAGTGGATCAGAATATGCAGATGGAACATACTTGAAGGGTGAAAAAAAAATATATTTCAAAAAACGCGCGAGGCGTTTGTATTTCGTAAAACTCCCCACCCAATTTTATGGAAAAAGTTTATTTTGCCATACTATTAACAAAAAATGATTTTTTTAAACGATCGTTTTTTTTTAATATTTTGTCTCCTGCGGCGCTTTTTCTTCATAAACAAACTACAGTCAAACTTCTCTATAGTGAACTTCTACTTATATACAATGAAGTTCTCCCTATAATCAATTGATTTCAAAAACACAGTTTTTTCCTTTCCATTTTCTTGTACTTTGATCTCCTTATAATGAATTTCAATACAGTGAAGTTTTCTATACAATGAAACAATTTTGCAAGAGTAAATTTGACTCATATGCGTTTTTGTCTACTTATAATGAATTTTTCAAATAATTTTCTGTTACGCACACAGAGAATGAAGTTACATACAATGAGGGGATTCCCAAATGAGGAAAATCAAAATAAACAATAAGAATAAAATCACATTAATAACAATTTTGGCATCAGTTGCCGGTGTTCAGTGAATCGATAATGTCGCAGCGCAATAGCATTTCTCTTGAAAAAATATTATTTGAAGATGAGCAATTGAGCACTAAACGGAAAAGGCTTCGAACCTGCCTTTTTGAGAATATTGATGAAGCAATGCTCAAATGGGTCACTGCTGCACGTGGTAAAAATCTTCCTATTTCTGGGCCATTAATGAAGCAAAAAGCCAAAGAGTTCGCTGATACATTGGGTCACGAACATTTTGAAGGTAGTACAATATGGTTAGACAAATTTGAACCGGCCGGTGAAGAATTGGCTGATGTCAATAAGACAATATCTACGTTTCTTCATCAATTGATGTACTACGAACTTTTGTGCAGATGAGGAGTAACGTGCAGACTAATGTATAAGTATTTAAGTCTCAAAATATATTAGAAGGTTTTGTTGATGAAGAGAAATGGAACAGTGTTATCTAAACTAAAATACATGGTCATTTTAAATAAAAATGGAAAAAAAATATAATTTGAACACAATGGTTTTGTTATTTGGTATTAGAAGGTTTTGTTGAGGAAGAAAAATGTAAAAGTGTAACCCAAACTAATATGCCTTATTATATTAAATAAAAAGTGGGGAAAAATATAATTGTGTATAATGAAGTTTCTATATAATGAAGAAATTTTCTGGTCCCGCCAAGATTCATTATAGGGAAGTTCGACTGTATTACCCAAAATGAAAATAAGATTTTTACCCAATTTACGGCGACAGCAATTAATAGCAGAAGGCTTTAAGGTACAGAGTTCCTAGATTAGGCGTATTCATAGCTTAAAGTCCTTAAACTCGGCCAAAGACCGGCAACACAGGAAGAAGATTAGAAGAAAATTGGTCCTGGATCAATAAAACTATTAAGTAAAGATGGATGGTTAAAAAAACTAAAATTTTTTAAAAAAAAAATAATTTTTTTAAAATAAATTATAAATTTTCACCTGCGGCGCTTTTTCTTCGGGAACAAACTAATGCAATACCCAAATGAAACGAAGACTTGTAAAGTACCGAGCTCCTATATAACAAAAGTGGGCTTTAAACCGGGTCAAAGGCCAGCCACACAGAAAAAAGATTTTATTATGAGAAAATTGGTCCTGTTTCCATTAAACTATTATTATGTGAAAACGGGTATTTTAAAAATACGAGCACGTACCCTCATAGACAAACCGTTTACCCCTTACTTTAAAGACATTAAGGCCCAAGCACACATAGGCGTGCGTTTTTCCTGTAAAGGGCGCCAGTAGGCACACACCAATTAATATACCAAAAATCATTGAAATCGGTTTATAATTGTGACCTATACTTTAATTACTACGATAGAATGACAGACATAACTCCATTCCTTTGGAATAACGTCATTCCATCAGAATAATACCGTGTACCACAGCGTAGTGCTAGGTATAAAAAGACAACAGATCGGAACCTTAGTAAAGGGTGTTTTAGACGTGTGGTTTACAAGAAGAAATAAAACGCATATAATTAAATGTTATGACCAAGAATTTAGATATATAATAAAGATAAGGGTTTGCCATTATTATAGGTAATTATTATAGACAAGGGGCCGCAGCGGCTGGCTCGAGTAAAGTCCAACCGAGAGACCCAATTTTCGGCCACTTTTTGCAGCATTTTTTGCCGTACGTCAGCAATAACGCGCCGAATATTCTCTTCCAAGGCGTCAATCGTGTCGGGCTTATATCCGTAGACAAGCGACTTCACATAACCACACAAAAAATAGTCCAGCGGTGTTAAATCGCTCGATCTTGGAGGCCACGCCACAGGCCCACGTCGGAGATAATGCGCTAACCAAAAGTTTCCCTAAATAAATTGAGCGCTTCGTTGGTTGTACATCATGTAGCGCCGTCTTGTTGGAACCAAAGGTCGTCCACATCAACATCTTCCAATTCAGGCGCGAAAAAAGTCATTAACCATGGCTCTATAGCGTTCCCCATTGACTATAACATTATGGCCGGCTTCATTTTTGAAGAAATATGGACCAATGATTCCTCTGCCCATATAGCACATCAAACAGTGACTTTTTGAGGATGCAATGGCAATGGCGTCTCAACAATTGCTTTTTTCATTATTCCTTATTGCTGGATTTTCATTATTCCAAATGCCACAATTTTGGTACCTTTTCAACCAAAAGTGAGCCTCATCACTGAACAAAATGTTCTTGTAAAAATCAGGATCGTTTTGGGCACATTCAACAGATCGTGCGACACGCTTCAATTCTTGGACGAGTTGGATTTAATAAGCCCGTAAACCAAGATCCTTCCGCAAAATCTTCCATAAAGTGAATGGTCATAGCTCCCATTGTTTACTTTAATACTTTGCTTCACAGCAGCAATAGCGCCATCGGTGCGCACTGTATGGCGTCTGCGAGCATGCGCATTATCCATTAGAGTTTCCGTGGTGCTAACTGATCCATGGTTGCTTGAAGTACCGACTCAGCTGGGCGATTATGTCTACCAAATTCTGGAAGCAGCGCGCGATGCGTCGCTATAACCGAACCATTATTTTGGTAGTAAATTTCCACGATTGACAAACATTGTTCCGGAGTAAGTCTATTCATTTTGAAATGGCAAACCAAACTGAGGATAAATCAGGTGACAGCTGTCAGAAAAACCAACTCAATAAAAAGTGTGGGCGGATTGAAAACCACAAGTGTAAAAAAACAACCTATATAATGTATCAAATAAGGTCCAAATTATCTGCGGCTGTATCATGGTACTTTTGATGTCGAAAATGGATCAATAAAAATACAATTGTATCAACTTTTTATAATGTTTTATTTATGAAGAAAAAAAATCGCTTAATCTAGACAGAAAAGCGCTTAAAAAGCAACCAGGTGTGGTAACGGTTGTCTTCTCTACGACCAGAGTTTGAGGCCGCAGCGGCTCCATATCGGCGTCGAACTCTGTTAACAGCGTTGGAGAGTACAAGAGCAAATGTGGCAACTTTTACTAGTTACCGGTAGATAGCGCCACTAACGTTTCAAATAAATCACAACAGTTTAGCATTTCAATGAAAATGTTCAATATCTCTTTATTGGTTCTAAGATTTTTTCTATAAAATTATGTTAAAAAAACTCAGTTTTCATACTCAATAAAACACTTGATTATTTGTCGGTTTTTTTGTGTTTTTTTGCTTTCGTTTTAATATTTTCGGTATTTAAATATATGTATGATTTTATTTGATTTCGTTTTTTATGTTATTTTTTTTACTTTTGTTTCAAAATATTAATTTCTATATGAATATATGTGTTTGTTTATTTATTATCAAACTTATAGCAAATTAATGATCGATCTTACATTGTTATTTTGAGGGTATTATTTTTTTGAAGGAGGGAAGGAGGTTCTTTCATACTTACAAATGTAGGGTATGCATCTTATGATTTGTTTTAATATACATATGAATATGTAGGTTATTTCTGTTTTTTTGGCATTTAATTTATATAAAAAGTTATCCTAATTTTTAAGTAATCAGTTCCATAGTTAATTTAATACATGTATGTATGTAAAGGGGATGACTTTTGAGATAGAGAATGGAGAGTTAGAATGGAGAGTGACTGCAAGATAGTTATGAGTTATATAGTAAGTATGAGGTATGATGACAATATATGTGACTAGATATAAATAATGTTTTGTCATTGAGATGAATATTTACGATTTCTAATCCTGCTGTGGTTGTATGATGAATTTATGCATGACTTACGACAGTTTTAGGTAAAAAACTCATTTAGTATAAAATTGTTTTACAAAACTATTTATAAAGTTTTTATTGTTGTTTTAGTAATAGTATTATTACTCTGTTTTCAATTTTTAGCAAAGGGGAATGAAACTTTTTAAAGTTTGTTTTTTTTTGGAATGAAAACACTTTTTGGAATACATTGAAGTCTTTGAATATTGAAATCTTTTAATTGCGGTAGCGTTTTTTGAAAAATTCTTCTTAAACTTTTAAAGACAAATGTTTTGGAAATACTTAATACAAAACTTTCTCAAAATATAAGTAATAACCTAATTTTAAAATCAAATTAGATGTTTCACCATAATTTTCAGAGACTTTCAGTTAAGGGTTTTGAATGGGATTTGGCTTTTAACTTAAATTCAAATCGATTTTCGCACGAAATTCATTAAACTTGGAGGAAACAGATTTATATGTGACGCGCAAAATAGAAAGGGACCTAAGGGTAAAAACCAGTTTTGTTTAGGAGAGCCATTTTAAAGATTTAAATATGTGTATCTTTGGTGTACCATCACTTTCATAAAACGTGCATATCTCTGGAAGGGAACACTTTTGGGCATGGGATCGGTCTCATTCGATGCTCAGATGTTGTCCACATCAAAAAAAAGAAAAAAGTGAAGATTGATCTGAAAACCACTAATTATATGTTGAAAACATTCAAAAGGTATAAACGTTCCAATTTTTTTAAAAAAAAAAACATAAAAGTCCCTTTCTTAGCCGACTCATCTAGGCTAAGAAAGGGACTTTTATGTTTTTTTTTAAAAAATTTTGAACGTTTATTTCAAAATTTTTTAGACTGCCGGAAGTAAAAAAAAAATACCCAGCGGAAAAAAATAGCTTAATTGTGGCCGGGCCCTGATTGTGTGTAAATTGCCAGACTTGTAGTTGAAGATTTTTATTTTAAGAGCGCCACTTCACAACGCAAGCATTCTGGCAAATTTTAGCTTTTAATGGGTGTGTCTTAATTATGCGAGAGAAATTCAAAGGTCATTGAATTTAAGGGACATGCCCGTGCCATTCTAGTACCTATCACACAAACGACCGTGCTCAAGATTTCAATAAAATCGGCACGGAAATATTGAGGGAATGAACGACGGAAACTTTAAAATCCATGTACGGGTAAGGGTATTTGTAAGCCGAATCAACCGACCGAAACTTCCTTTTAAAAAACGGAACGACGGAAACTTTTAAACCCATATATGAGTGAGGGTATTTGTAAGTCGAATCAGCCGACCGAAAATTCCTTTTAAAAAAAGGAAATTTTTTGCTTCTCCAGGGGTTTGAGTACCGAACCTAATACTTTCTAAGCGAATGTTTCCCTCACTAGGCGCAGACTTCGATGACGTTTATGGGCAAATGCTACCTGTGAAATGTTCATAATTTCACAAAAAGTTTTTGAATTTCGATACAAGGAGTACCAAGTTTAATTTTTCACGTTATTTTTGTAACATATACTCGTTTGTTAACGTACAGGTGGGCGATTTAACATATTCAATTTAAATCCGCTGTAATAAAAATAGTACAGATAATTTTTTTAAATTTCTGTTTTTTTTTTGGAAAGTTTGAAATTTGTCATTTAATAATGGAACAGAATATCTTTTATGTGACTAAATTGCCCACCCTTTATATACGAGGCGAAAAGAAAGCGACTTATGTGTGTGTTATCATTCCTTATTCTTTGTAATACTATTTCTCTTCTTTTTCTAATTTAATTTTGTTTGTAGTATATAAAATATGTTTTTATATAACTTTTTTTTGAATCGTTTTTTTTATAAAATTTTTCTAAGAATTTTTTTTCTTGTTGTTTTTCTTATTTTATTAATGACTACTTTTGTTTGATTATATGCAAAATGTGTTGTTAGAAAGTTTTCGGTAGTTTTGGGCTTATTTTTATAAATTATATAAATTGTTCTTAAAAAACCAATATGGTTTTTTTTTTTTAAATTTTGAATTAATATTGCAATTTTGTTTGTTTTTTATTCTTTTTTGGGAGGGAGAACTTAAAAGTAAAAATTAATATAAGTGTTAATTATTATTAAAAATTTAATTGAAAAATCGAGCTCGTGCCCAATTTTTCAATTATTTAGTAAAATTTAAAATAAAGGCCGAAGACACAAAAAAATATACTGCGTAATTAAAAATGTAAAAAAAATAAAGTTAGTTTAAAAATTTTTTAATCCACTTGTTTTTTGGGTATCCTACTCAACCCGTTAGAGGAAATTGTGACGAATATAATAATTATTGAAAAAGCTGAGCATCGAGAGCATAGTTCAGGTTGTCCACTTTCCTTGAATGTATAGGGTGGTTCATAAGTCGCTGAAAATTGTATTACATTATTTTCATAAATAATTCCGTGACTTTTCGAATAAAACACAGTTTTTCTTGCAAAATAAAAATTATTTTTCAACATAATCTCCTTTTAGTTCAATACACTTAGTCCAACGTTTTTCAAATTTTTGTATCCCTTCCAAAAAATAGGATTTTTCGAGGTCCATACAATAAGCATTTGTGTGATCAATACTTTCATTGTTGGAGCTGAATCTCTGAAAACAACAAAAATCAGTAAACCACTTTTTTACCATCGAATCAGTCCTCATAGTACGATTACTTATCTAGCTTTTCCTTGGCGGCGATTTTTTCCGCAAAAAATAATGCTTAGTGAGCAGTCGAAATTCAATTATTTCCATTTTTAACAAAATCCACAAGGTTTTTGTTTTTGAACAGCTGTTAAGCACAAACTAAATGACGGTACTCGCTCAAAATTTGACAGTAGATCATTAACAGATGGTACTTGATGGAAGCAATGTTGCATTTCATAAAAACACGAGGGAAGTTGGAAAATCACTGAGTTATTGATATACCCTCGAACAATTTTTTTATTTGTTTTCTCTTTATATTTGTATTGCTGACTCAGTAGCTTTATATCGCTAATCAAAAGTCTTAATTCCGATTAAAAAAATTATATCATAAATACTATGTTCAGTGACTTATGGCCCACCCGTGGTACAATAAACAAGGTAGAGGAATTAGACCAACCACAAAAGGTTCGCTTTACTGTTAATAACACTTTAAAGAGCATTACAAAAAAATAAATTTTTGTAAATGTTTAACGATTATTGTGAATGTTTTTTATAGAATTTGACATTTACAAACTTTTATTTTAAATACTTCAAGAACAAATTCTAAATCAGCTGATAGCATAATTCTTACTTCTTTTTTGAACAGGGTGCGGCTGAAGTAACTTTATGATGTAAAAAAATTCTAAATCAGCTGATAGCATAATTCTTACTTCTTTTTTGAACAGGGTACGGCTGAAGTAACTTTATGATGTAAAAAAATTGTAAATTCTTTGCTTGCGAATATTTCATATTTGAGGAATAACACTTGGGAGAATATATAACAATGGAACGCTATACAAAGTGGGCGATTGAACAATTTACATTTGAGTCGGCTATAAAAAAAATACTGATAATTTCTTAAAATCTCTGTTTTTATTGGAAAGGTTGAACTTTATAGAACACCATCCGATGCGTTTTCTTCAAATTTCTGGTTTTATTAGAAAGGTTATACATTTACATTTAATAAAGGATCACAGTATTATTCATATGACTACCATAACTGGCTCGGCAGTACCTCATCCGATCAACCCAATTTTTCAGTAAATTTTTGATTATTTCGAGTCTAGTCTCTTCAATGGAAATTTCATATTTCAACGCTTCACAATTGTCTCTGGATACTTTGCGTAACATTTATCCTTAATGGCTTCCCACAGAAAATAATCCAAAGGACTCAAATCACAGCTCCTAAGAGGCCAATTGACATCACATCTTTTGCTATTTATTCGATTTTCAAAAACAGTGCGTATAATATCGATGGTAGCGTTAGCTACCATGTCATTCTCTTGAATTTTTGGAAAACAAAAATTCGTTGAGCCTGGCGCGGTAACGCTCACCGTTGACAGTAACGGCGGCTCCTTGCTCATTTTCAAAGAAAAATGGCCCAATGATGCCGCCAGCCCAAAATCCACACTACACAGAGAACCGGTGTGGATGCATTGCTTTCTCAATAGTCACGTGTGAACCCCATATGCGGAAACTTTGCTTATCGACATAGCCACCGAGATGAGAACGAGCTTCATCTGAAACATGATTTTTCGATAAAAATCTTTATCTCCTGCCAGACAATCTTCCATTATTAAAGGACAAAGTTCAACCTTTTCAATAAAACGAGAAATATCACATACGGACAGTTCGGGCAAAAAACGAATTTGATCTGTAGTGTATAGTGCGGTCAAATGGCCAAACGAAAACAAATGGATGTGAATTCCTGGAAAGTGGTGTATCCCTGCCGAACATCCTTGGGTCAGGAATAAGCAGACGAATGTCTGAAGAACACACACAATGGAAGTAACGATAAAACAGCGACACACATCCCACATTCCGACGATGCTCGAGGGAGACAATAGAGTTGGATATCCCACTGACAACTATCAACACCATCGCCCTCCTTTGAACACGATCATGTTGCTACAAGGATGATTTTGGAGCACCTTTCCATATATGGGAGTTGTATTCCATCTTTGGCCGTAAGTTGGTTGTATAGATATCGAAGAGATCCGAAGCAGTGAAATATTTCTTGCACCGCTTTAGTAAACCTATGCACTTGAGTGCTTCTTTCGACACTTCGAATACATGCTCGCACAACGAGCGTCACATTGTATTTTTATGTCCAGAACATCAAGAGCATCCGATTGCTCGATATCCATACCATCGATAGATAATGAGGACACTGATAACTATAACACATTATAATCTACTCTATTCACTCGACCATATTCGGAAATGACCAGTAAATCCCGGCCAAGTGTCTCATCTATAATGCGCCTTTTGTCTTCAATATATTAAATTCTCGGCCTAAGGTTGCTGTCATCCGCGAAAGAGTAGATTGGATTCACCGTCTGACTCAAAAGATCGTCAATGAAAATAAGAAATAAAGAGGGAGATAGGACGGAGCCCTGTGGTACACCTACGGCCAGCCTATGTTTGTTGGATAAGAACCCACTACAACAACTCGTATAGTTCGATCTCTAAGAAAGCTCGATATAAAATGAGTGAAAGTTTTACCGACACCAAAAGCGATCAGCTTTGATAAGAGAGCACCATGCCAGACTCTATCAAAGGCCTTGGAGATATCCAAAGCCACAACCTTACACTCATCAAACTGGTGGATACTCGCCAATCATTTTTGCATTATAAAAATGTGTAAAAAGTCCTTAAACTATCTGTTTAAGCCTATTTATGGGTTTCACTTTCACCTTCATCTCGCGCTTAGAAAGCCCAAATGTAGAGCGGACTGAATATCTATATAATTTACACTTTAATATAATTAACACTTTTTGAACAAAAATGTCTACATTAAAGTCTAACCTAGTCGATCGCATTCGCATCAACGCGAGACTCCCTTTATGTTGACTAGATTTGCAATCCCTTTGATGTTTGTTTCTGGCTCTAAAATCAGCTGTTTGTCATATAGTAGAAGGCAAGCGAACATCTTCTTCTTTGATGACACTCATGTCTCAAATAAAAATTAGGAGGCAGCGGCACCAGATTTATGGTCTCAAGGCTAGCAAGTTAATGTTTGACAGCGTGACTAAGGAAGTAATTAATCGATTAAACCACAACCCCTAGTTTAACCTTTAGACTACAAATTTTTTCTATTTTCTGGGTTATCTTAAACTCCATCGCCATTTCCAAATGTTAGTAAAAATCTACCAAACTACAACTAAAAGAAATAAAAAAATAAAACAAAAGTTTTTGGTTTTTAATATTTGTGTTTTAAATTATTTGAATATAAATATTATATTTTATATTGGGGATTTGTTTTAATGGATCTTGTTTGTTTGTTTCATTCTTTCTTTCTTTCATTTATAATTATAATAATTACCGATTTAAACTAATGGTTAACTAACTATGTAGCAAATGTTAAAGTTCTAGTTTTGCTTTTAGTAATAGTAATCCATAATATTTTTGTTTGTTTAGTAAAAGTAGTGATGATTTTTAATACAAAAAGAAAATACAACGGAAAAAAACACAGGAAAATCATAATAATTATTAGAATAAAGTTATTAATAAACATAATTACTAGATAATGCACTTAACTGAAATGTAAATGATTACAAAATTACACTAAAAACTAGAAATGAAAACAATTCTTTTAATGTGCGAGAACTAAAATTTGGAAAATAAAAAGTAAATGATTTTTTATTATCCGATACTACAAGTAGACTCGGTTTAAAGAAGAAAATTAAAATTACTTTAACGCACACAAAAATTATATTAAATAAAAATAATACTTTTGGCATAGCAAATAAGAAAAAAAATAATTAAAATTATGTTTTCTTTTTTTTCTTGCTTAATAAATGATATTAGTTAGAAAATTTTAATAACATGACACATTTATGTGAAAAGTGAATTTATTACAAAAGAACTAAAAAATAAAGAATTTTCAACTTAACAAAATAAGTTTTAAAAGTAAATATTTTTGATTATATCTTTAAAGTTTTTCCAAAAAACATACACATAAACATAGTTCAAAACGAAACTAATAATAAATTATTTATAATAGCAAACAAATATAAATTACTACAAAATTAAAAGAATTTATTGTAACGTTTAGTAAATTAAAAGAAAAAAACTAAACTTTAAGTCAAAAGCCAAAGTGAAGAGAGTTACACAGGCATCTAGAGGTTCTTTCCCATTTTGCGGGAGAGCTTCTCTTTGCTTAAACGACCTAAGAGATCAAACCGCTATGGCTTTTGTTTGTGCCCAATCTCTTCACTTCGCTTTTAAGAAAAATTTTTTTCAATAAAAAATATAATATATTTTTTCTACCTTTCAATTTCTTTCCTTTCTTCTCTACATCTTACTTGTTCATTTGTTTTTTTTTAGAATTTCTTTCTTAATTTTTTTATGAAATCTTAAGTTTTTTTGTTTTTCATTTATGCAGCAGTCTTCTTTAGTTATAATTTCTTTTTTTTTGTTTTGTTTATAGTTTGTCCTTATTCTCTACTTCATGCCTTAATTCGTTCTCACAGTCGGTGTGGGCCAAATGCCAGGCCCTCTTTTCGCGTTTGCTCTCTCAATTTTTCGGCTTCTTCCTATGAGGCTTTAGCAAATTGTATTACCGAACTGTGGCGCATTACCTTTTGGCCCATATCTTTATCACCGCCAGTATTTTCGACATCCGCCGCATCTCCGCCACAATCGCTCATGTAGAGCTTGCGCTTTCTTAGCGGCAAGGTCATGACATCGCGATCGGCCATCAGCATATCACTCTCGGGTGATGAAGATCTCTCGGGAGATTCTGTGGATGAGCGTAATGGAGCAATGGCGGCCTCAACTTGACGTAGGATTATTTCATTGTTGTGTAGGGAGGGTCTGGAAAGAGAGAAAACGAAAATTGAGAATTAGACAAATCGTTAAAAAAAACTAGTAAAAATCTAAAGGAAAACAGGTTTTTGGACAACCTTGGACTGGCTCTAAATTTACCTTACTTTTAGCGTAGACAGACGACAGAGTTAATTTGCATTGAAAGTTCACTAATGGAAATTAAAATTGTATGGTGACAGACGACAATAAGTGTGTTCGTTTACTTTCCCAGTAAAAACTTGCAAGTTTCTACTTTTGAGAGCCTAAGGCCAATTTTACTCTCTTTATTAAAATTTGCAAGAAAAGTAAACAAACAGCTTCGAGTAAAAATTTGCAATGAAACAGCTGATTTTGTTTACATTTTATTTTATTTTGAATTTTAAAGTGTTAAGATTTGTAATAAAAAAATGAGCAAAAGAAAACTTGACATTAAGTGTTCGCCAGGAACTTTCCCTAAACTTATATTCCAATTTTTACTTACCTATTCTGTTGTAAATTTATTTTTACTTTTTTTTGTTTACATTAAACATCTGTTCTATTTTGAAAATTTTGGTTGGCTAAAATTTCTCCAACCAAAATTTTCAAACTCTATAACATCGAACTGTCAAAATTTTCTCTCTCTGGCTCACATTTACTGGACTTTTTGTGTAAACGAACGCGATGCAGTAAATATTTGCAAATGTTTTCAAACATTTTTTTGTCATTTAATTCGTTTATTACAAAGTGGATAAATGAAAGAAATTAGGATAAGCAGCTATGCTGAAAAATCACAATTTATTTGAAAGAAAGCTGAAATTGTCCCGCAATTTAAAAATTGTTCTTGCAAAACCAACCATAAACAATTTGACAACAGCTAATTTGATAACAGCCGCTGATTGTGAGTACAGACAGCGGTTGTTTGTGATATATTGTGACTAACCGCCTAGACAGACGACAACGTTAATGTACATTAAATATGCACTAATGCAAATTACAATTTTATGGTGACAGGCGACAGTATCTGCATTTTTCACCTGCAGGTAGTAAACAGCTGTTTGATTGCAAACAACTGCTTGTCACCTTGTTTTTATTGCCATTTACTTCGATATAAAATGGATAAAAGAAATAACGATTAGCTATGCTATTAGCCTGCCGTTGGCAAAAAACAACAATTTATTTGAATAAAAGCTAAAGTTACTTTTGCTGAAATTGGCCCATAATGTAAAAATTGTACATGCACTACCAACCATAAACAATTTGACAACAGCTGATTTCATAACAACCGCTGATTTTGAGTACAGCGGCTGTTTGAGACATAGTGTGAGAGTGTTGCCAGATTGTAATACCTAAATGCAGTATAAATTCAGTTCAGTCAGAATTAATGCAGTTTGGGAGGAGATAATGCAGTTTGGGAGGAGATAATGCAGTTTGGAAGTAGATAATGTAAATAATAATTTGCATTAAGTCTGCTTATGCACAACAAAATTGTCCTCTGTCTAGGCTATTTCTCAAGTCCCACAACATCCGATTAAGGAACAAGCGGTGAACTTCTCTGAAATCAGTAAACAGTGCACTATTCAATTCCCATACTCACTAACCGGCACCTACTGTTTAAAGCCGGTATCGAACGGCTAACACATTTAAAAAAAAAAATTACATGGCTTAGAGATAAATCTCTTACTCGTTAAGACGCCGGCATTTACAAGGTGCAAACCCGCCGCTAAAAAATTGTTAGATGTTTATACCCAAGGATGAATTTGGGTAAACTAGCGTTATAGTCGTACATACATCCATCACACTACTTCCATTTTTCTAGATTTTCTAAATAATGACATATTTGAATTGGTGTAAAATTTGTTTTGCTGTTTTAAAAACCTCTATTTAGAATAAAGGGGATTTTCACTTTTCAACAACTCGAAAAAGTGGTCGGAGACCCCATAAATTATTACTATTCTGAATCGTCGGAAAAGGCCGTCTGTGGAGCAAACAACAGGTCACACTATTGAAGCTAGGTGGATAAAATTTTTTAAAAACATATGTTGATGGACTGAAACGGTTGGTATTGATAATAGTCCAGATCGCAAAAGAGGTAAAAATGTTTCCCTCACAAGAACAAGACCAACCGATGGGTTGATCTTTACTTGTACATTAAAATGTAATATCTTAAAAATTTCATATCTGACGATTATATTTAAAACATATGATGTTGGCATGGGTCTAAAGACACCTTAGAGGAAAAATGGGCGATGCCACGCCCTCTTTCAAAAATCGCATTAATGGCCAAAGTAATGGCAAAACCGTTATACAATTTTAGCACAATTAAATCAATGACTAGGAAGTTATTATACTTATATAATATGTTATTGTTAAATTGGACAAGGGGCGTGGCACCAACCATTCAACCCTGAACTTAAAAAGACACCGGACAAATATGGCACCGGCCTTTTTTTTATCAGGGTGTGTTTGTTTCCATACCCACTTTTATAGTCAGATCGGTATTAGTTCACGATATAAAGCCTTTCACTGTTCAGGATTGTATTGGCGGGGCCAAGCCTTTTGGAAAATTTTAACACAATATAGTCTACTTATATAATAATATTCTAATCATTTGCTTTATTCTATAAAAATTTTATCCATATATGCCATTTTTTTTAGAGGGAGTGGATTCGGAACAGTCAATTGCGATTTCGCTGAGACAGTCGTGTAGTTACGAAGGCTCTTATGTACTTTGCAATGTGAGTGAAAGAGACGGCGGTATTGTCATATGAATTAAGACGCAAAAATCGCGTTGCTGTAAATGTTGCTTAACATTTAAAAATAGAAGCGTTCGGGCCAATGCTCTTATGAATTATGCATCGAAAATCGCTTAGGTCTGAGAAGATGAATTTTTTTGTAAGTCCTCATTTACACGAGGCAACATCTCATTTTGTAGGAGAGAGAGGTAAGGGGAATAAAAAAAGAAAAAACTTGCTCGAGCTGTCAATTCCTTTAGTGCTTTTCGTAGTGTGAAGTTAGCTGCAGATTATTTTAGTATTTTTCTCTCAAAAATCGAAACAAATAAATTACAGAATGTCAGAAAAGGCAATAATGAAAAAAAGCGTAACCGAATTGCCTTGTGTAAACACAAGAGGCAAGTTCATAAGGGAATCCTAGAAATTGAAGCAAGTAAAGTTGCCTCGTGTAAATGGGGACAAATGATGCGCTCGGTATGACACCAAAGTCAACATTGGCCGGATTTCATCTTTCCATACAGATATTTAGGCAAAGAGAGAAAACAAGAAAAGGTCAGCGATCCAGAGTTATGGGGGCATTAACAAAATATAAAATAAGTAAATACACTTTGAAAATACTTACTCGAATTTCGGTACCGGTGCATAGCCCTTCACCAGTCCTTGCCTGGCCAATTCTAGTTCGCCCCTCTTGTAGTGTTCTATGAGATCATTTGCCTCCTGTTCGTCATCGTAGTGATCCATGAGCAGTGATGCACCCGTCGGTGAACGATTCAAAGGCGTTATCAAAGTGTGATGTATACTGGGCGGTACATGATGTTGAAGATCCGTGTATATGGGCAAATTGCCATTGGACGCCGTCAGACAACTCGACTTTTGTTGAGAACGATGCAATTGCATGATTTGAATGGCGGCCTGTTGGACATCATCCTCGCGTCGGCTGGCAATGGTGGCAGCCTCCAAGAGCGCGGGATTTATGGTGGGCTGATCGAAGTGGGCATGTTGGTGTTGTTGTTGCTGATGTTTCTGTGAGGATTGCGTAGAGTGATGATGCAGCTCCGTCGTCGCAGCGTTCGACGAATTGTGGGAAGTACTTAGATAATGATATTGTTGCTGTTGTTGTGGTGATGGCGGAGAGCTTTGGTAATGGAAGCCAACATTCTGCTGGCTATTCTGGTCCATATGCTGGTGGAGGTGGTGCTGATGTTGTTGATGATGCTGCTGCTGGCTGACACTCAGGTCGGTGGGCATTTCATCGGCTGTGGGGAAATTGCCCTGATGGCTCATATCCATCAATGAGGCAGCCGCCAGTTGGCGGGTGGCACTGGAAGTGGGTATGGAACCGCTGGCTACACCGCTGTCGCGGCTATGATGATCGGTTTCCATAGACAGGGACATGGTAGGCGAGGCCACTGAAGATGTAGGCGAGGCAGCCGATAACCTAGAGCCAGAGACATACGACGAGCTGGGCGACATCGAAGATGAGGGGGATCCCGGTGACACGGGACTCAGAGGTCCCGAAGTGCTTATTTTTCGGGATTTTTCTTGTCTTGGCTTACGCGGTTTCGTAGCGTTGGATGAGCCGGTGGTGCCGATGCTCGATGAGGGCGATTGCGGTGAATTTGGTCCAGAAATTGTTTCCGCGCCAGAGGACGTTGAAATCGATGACGAGGAATTAACCGCAGCACCGTTAGCCGCCGCTGCTGCTGCTGCCTCCTCTTCGTCGTCGGGCATTTCATTGGCATGACCCTTGATGTGGGCCTCCATCTCTTTCTTACTCTTAAAGGTCTCATCGCAAATGGTGCACTTGTAACACTTGGACCCATAATGCTGGACACGATGCAATTTGAGCACATGATTATAGCCAAAGTCCCGAAAGCATATGTCGCAATGATAAGGCTTTTCGCCCGTATGCGTGCGTGAATGCACCTTTAGCTGTTTGGAGCAGGTGAAACCCTTGCCACAGCCCTCCACGGGGCATTTATAGGGCTTTTCGCCGGTATGGGTGCGCATGTGTATAACCAATTGGCCCGATTGTATGAAGGTCTTCTCGCAGACGGAACATTTGTGGGGCCGCTCGCCCGTATGGATGCGCATGTGACGATGTAATTTGCCCGAATGCTCAAAGGCACGTCCGCACACGTCGCATTTGTAGGGACGTTCTTTGGTGTGTATGCGTCGGTGGACTTGTAGGTTTTCCTTGACGCTGAAGAGTTTGTGACAGAATTCACATTCGAAGGGTCTTTCGCCAGTATGGGTGCGATAATGACGAATCTGTAATCAGAGGGAGGAATGGAAACATGAGGTATTTGTGAAGATATTTATATGGGATATTAGACGGGTTTTGTTTAAAAACCTAAAAAATATATATCCTCCATCATGGATTCCAGTATATGACAATTTTGTCAGGGGGCGTGGCATCGACCCCTTTTCTATCAGACAAGGCCTCAAATCGGAATGAATCTTTGTGTGGGAGCTATTTAAAAACATGGACCGATATGTTCCAATTACACCACGTTAGCCATTAGTAAAGCTTGAGAATAATCGGACAGCACTTGCGGCTTCTAGAGCGAAAACCATATATTGGCAGGGACACTTGTGTGTAGGCTATTCGGAAACAAGACCCGAAAACAAGGGTTGAAACTCTCGTGAGGTGGTTACGAATGGTTTTCAATGTTCTAAAGAAATTTTGATTTATTATATGGATTCTAGAGCTACAGTTTCGAAAATGACAGTTGTATTGTATGTATCGAACCATGGACCGATATGGACCAAATTTAGCAGTATTCATTCTTGTTGAGGTGATCAGTTTATCATTTCTGTACTTTGATTACAACTCTCGATGGAAAGACGAACAGACTTTAAGCCCATCAGATAAGTGGTAGTGTGCTTTAATATCACACGTGGCGATTTAGATTCTTAACACTTACATCGGCCTGGAGAATGATTTATTTATGTGGTGAATAAAAAACAATCTCAACTCTCGCAGCTTTTTTTAAGACAGTTATTTCTTAATACAGTGGACTCGCGATAATTTCACACTTGTTTATTTGAAACGGTCTTAAACGATAAATAAAACAAAATTTTAATTTAGTCCTTTTCGTAACTAAAGATTGTAGGATTAGTTCCGTCGACTCTCGAATATTTGGCCGCAGACACTGCTTTTTTAGCTATTACAACGGCCTGGAGAATGCTTTATGTATGTTGAGCATAAAAAGTATTCGCAAAACTAGCAGCTACTTTTAATACAGTGGACTCTTGATAATTCGTTTATTTGAACGAGTGTTACTCGATCAATTAAAAATAAATGTGGGCAAGTCCCATTAGTAATTTGAAGCAAAAACGATAAATTGTAGATGGACGAAATACTTCTTCTTTGCAATATCGTAGAAAAATAGCACTTCAGTAACGCACAAATTCTCGGTTAATTAATCCTTTTTCGCTTGTACACAATCACAAGAACTCAAAAAAATTTAAACACTTTAAATACAAAAAACAGCTTTCCCAAAATGATTGATCATCTTGTGTTTTTCAACTTCTCATCTTTGATTTGGAGTTTTAGGATCAGTACAGTCGACTCTCGCTAGTTTGACACTCGTTTATTTGAATCTCTTGATAATTTGATTTTTTTTAAATACTCAATAGAGGGCAAAAATCAATGTCGTAAGGTCCTCTTGGTAATTTGAAGTTTTAGAAATGGTATTTTACACTCAGAATTTCTATATTTTGAAATCTCGTCTTTCCACTCCGGCGATTCCTACGCTAATAAAACGAATGGTCTTTGACAAATTAAGGCATCGCACAGACCAACTCGATATCACTACGACAATCGTGTCAATACACAGGTTCTTATTCTCCCAACATTTGGAAGTTTCTTTCATCGTCCATCGTCAAATGAGTTACGCTGTAGCCACTTCCAGATGACAATTGGAAGATAGGTTGAATTTTACAAGAACAATTGACTTTACAGTCCTCTTGAAATCATCCAGACGGCAATCGCAGACGATGAGTTTTAACTTCCTAGCGCCACTTCTTTGTCACTTTCGCGATAGAAAATTTTGACAGGGTATTCACTTTGTTATGTGAGTAAAAGAGAAAGCGATATTATCTCGATAAACTCGAAAATTGATTTCGTGCCTGAGCTACTTTAGGCTATGCAAAGAATAAAGCGATACCACTGAGAATTCTACAATTTGAAATCGTGTCTTCCTATGCTCTCTGTAATTTGAAGTCGGTGATTCCCAAGCTAAAAAACAAATGGTCTATGACAGATTAAGTCATCGTACTGACCAACGCGGTGTCTCTACGACAATCGTGTCAATACACAGGTTCTTGTATACTTTGTAAAGGGAGTAAAAGAGACCGCGTTGGCTCGATAAATTCGTCGCGAAAATTGATTTTGCCTCCAAGCTACTTTAGGCTTTTTAAAGACTAAAGCGATTTATTACGAATTCTATAATTTATAGTTGTCCTCCTATAATGTAAATTGAAGTCGGTGATTTCCACGCTAAAAATATCGCTAATATGATCAAAATTTTATTAAATTCTAATTTTTCTTTTCAATTGTCTTTTTGAACTCACGGCAATTTCATCTTTCTCTGGTCCCTAGAGTTTTAATTACACTGTTCTGCAACAAAATCCTACTTTGGACTAAACCAAATAATATATATTAAAATAATTTCCTGAAATCGAAGTGTGTGTCCGTTTTGCGCCATCGCTTATAATTTTCGAGATATCGTGAAATTGTTTTGTCTTTTTTCATTAGTTTGCCTAAACCTTTGATTATCCGATTCACCTAAAAAAGGGCAATATTAAATCGTAAGGAATGTATCGTTTCTATAAATCATAATTTATAAAAATCGAAATTGTGGATGTTGCACACAGCCAAAAGAAATAAAAATTTTGTTTTTTTTTTTTGAAAAATTTTGGGTTTTTCTTGAAATTTTTTGTTTTCAACTGCCAATTGTACCCCAATTCAGGAGCTCTCATAATCGAATTTGCACAACATCATCAATATCAAGAACGTACAGTAACGTTTCCAAAGTAGTATATCCTTTGATAATCCGATGAAAATTGCCTTAATTATAGCAGTTTTTGTAAAAAATCACAAGATTCATATCATATCTCGAAAACTATACCTGATGGGGCAAAACGGACACACAATTCGGACTATTTTACATAAGGAGGGTTTCCAAATGAAAGCTCTAAAGTTTATTTTTGCAGAATAGTTTTATCGAGAGTAGACTGTAGCATATACGTAACCCACCTCATCCACCACCTTTACCCAGGACACGAACCGACCATAACATTGATCGAAGTCTCAGAGATTGCAAGCCATTGTGAATGAACATGTAGAGGTCGATAAAACTGATAATCTGACTGCAATATCCTACAGAAAGGCCACAAAGGGGACGGGTACAAAACAAATTTTAGGTGAATCTTCGTCGATCGGTATGATAAACATATAGGGCCTATCAATCTTTCGTCTTAGGTGTTATTAACGTCAACACTAAGTTTTAATATGCATGGGGTGTAGCGTACAAATACACATGTTAATACTACTACTCACCAGTCTTGCGGGCACAGCAAATGTCTTCTGACAGACATTACACTGATAGGGATCACCACCATTTGAGGCAGCGTTAGCATTCGGTTTTATCTGCGGCGTCTTCGGTATACCCAGCGGCAAGCCGGCTTCATTCAACTCCAAACCGTTGGCCGAAGGCGCTAAGCCAAGACCACCACCATTCATGGCGCCACCACCGTTCATCATGCTCAAGTCACCATTTTTCGCATGTGATTTGGTATGTGAGGTATGCGCCGACTTACTGCCAAAGGTCATGCCACATTGTTCACATTTGAATTGTGGCTTATTGGGATTGGTTTTACGTCCCGCAGTACCGGCAGCCGGTCCAGGTGTTGTGGATGTGGGCAGTGGAGCCAGTGGCGGCGTCGCATTGCTGCTGGTGATATTTTGACTGGTTGGCGTTAGGGAAGCGGGTTGGGTGGTAGCATAAAGGGTAATACCCGGTGGTAATAATTCGGTTTTAATGTTGGTTAAGTATTGCTGTTGCTGTTGTTGTGAGTGGTGGTGTTGGTTAATACTTGTATTGGCATTATTTTGTGACATTTGCTGTTGCATGTTTATGGCCACATTATTTAATGTATACGTGTTAATGGATTGTTGGTGTTGCTGCTGCTGCTGATGGTGATGTTGCTGCTGCTGCTGCAAATGCAGGGGATGATGATGGGGCTGATGGTGATCTGGTGTGGTGCGTAATGGACCGCATAATTGCGCTTGACTAGGTTGTTCCGATTTTATAATCAGTGGCGTGGATTGGTAATAAACCATGGTGTTATTTTGTGAATCTGTAATAGTGAAGAAAAGAAATAAGAAAATCATTATTAATTAAAAAATATATAATAGTGTACAAAAAATAAAAACAATAACAAATTGAGTGCTATATATAGTTCAAAAGTTAATTCATAATTATTTAATTAATAAAACCAAAGACAGTCCCATCACAAAAATATATTTAAAAACTTTTTAACGCATCATAAAACTCTAGATGTCATTATTGAATACTTTTTCTTGCGTAGCAAATCGCAAACGGATCGAGGTACAATGTAAGGTTTGCCTTTCTAATGTATTAAACTTGCAGATGACTCCGATATTCTATCACAACTAATTGCTAAGCATAACCCTATGCGATTTATCCGCGACAGATGTAGATGTCGCTATTGAACACTTTTTCTTGCCTAGCAAATCGCGAACGAATCGATGTACAATGTAAAGTGGCCACTGCTAGAGTCTAAAAATTGAAAATGTCTTCGATTTTCTATAACAATCAAAAGCTACGCACAGATTTATGCGATTACTCCGAGACAGTCGAATCATTACACAGGTTCTTATCTACTTTGTAATGTGAGTGAAAGAGACGGCGCTATTGTCTCACTAAATTCGTCGCGATATTTGATTTCGCCTGTAAGCTGTTTGAAGCTTTGCAAAGACTACCGTGATTTCGCTGCGAAAGCGAAAGTGCTTTTATAGAGGTTCTTATGTAATTTATTAAGTGAGCGAAAGAGACGGCACGACTAGCACAAACAATGCGAAACGAAAATGGATTTGTGAGGTTATTCTTGTCTTTTGCATAAAGCATAATACAAATATTGAATTCAGAATAAATGATCGTATCTTAGACAATGTTTTCTTTTCATATACATGGTTGTTGATCTGTGAATACGCTTTTAGTCTGTCCCTACATTAGTTCTGATTCCTAATGAGAATTATTGAAACACAATTTAGGCAATATAGAAAAAGGGCATTCGCATGTACCATCGAAATCTACCGGGTTTCAATTTTAAAAGATTTTATGTCATTTTTCATGCATACTTAGATTTGAAATTTTTAGAAGTGAATTAACCAGAAACCTGATGCTGAATTTAGATGCTTTAACTAACGGGTCATCAATCTAGGGGTATTTTTTCCAATAGGGGATTTTCTACAGATAACGTGTGAATTGTGTTAAACTTATTTTTTTTTCTTTTCAGTATTGTTTGCCATTTCATCATGGAAAGACTTATACCGCAACAACATCTCCAAATTGTGCAAATTAAGCTGTTCAAAGCTCGAAGAAGATCAGCTGTTTTCGACCAAAATTTTGTTCAGAGATGAGGCCCATTTCTGGCTCAACGAAAACGTCAACAAACAAAATTTCCGCATTTGAGCTGAAGAGAAACCAGAAGAAAAGGTGCCATTATACCCAGGGAAAACCATGGTTTGATGCAGTTTATGGACTGGTGGAATCATCGGTCCATACTTTTTAAAAAAATAATGATGTGCGGAACGTTACCGCGAAAAGTGCTCGCTATCGCGGCATGATATCGGACTTTTTGCTACCTGAAATTGAAGGCCGTAATCTTTTCGAAATTTGGTTTCAACAACAATGGATTTGTTGCGAGGTCTTTTCGAAGAGCAGCGAATTTCACGTTTTTGACCGGTGAGTTGGCCGCCTAGATCGTGTTAAGTCATACCTTTAGACTTATTCTTTGGAACTACCGAAAGTCCAAAGTCTATGGCATAAAATGTCGTTTCGAATAAACAAAAAAGATTTCACACTTGTTTTAAATTTTGCTATTTTTTTATTTAAAAAAAAATACCTCTAAATTTATCGCCCGATATTTCCTTGCATGCTGTTCATACGTTCCAACTCAAAATACTTATAATACTCATAACTTAAGAACAGAGTTATACGGTTAAAATTTGTATACAAAAAAATTGACTCAAATGTTTATACCGCCCGAATTTAAAATATCCTCAAAATTTTGATGACCCAAATATTGACAAGCTTTCAATGCTCGTAAACGACCATAATGGCAATTTTTTTTATCAAAATCGAAGCGAAAAGCTCAATCGTACTTGATTGATCGCATCACACGAAATTGCTCAGTAGCAACGAAAAATCGGAATGCGATATTCCCGATTATAGCTTCAAATGCAAATATACTTAATAGGTTATATTAGGTTTAGGACGTGTATATTTATTTATTTATTTACATATTTATTACAATTAAAATAATAATAAACGAAGTTAAAAGGAACTAGCATTGAAAGCTATCAGTCAAAGGACGAGTATAATACTTTAGTTCAAAAAAAGTATGGTTGATATAACAATATTTGAAGAGCGTCATACAATTGTTGGGTATATGGTTGTGGTACAACAAATATTATGATCCTCACAACAATAGTGTTGGAAAGGCAGAGAGGCCGTACTAGTGACTTCCACGGGGATTTTGAATAAAATACACAAGTCTCATAAAAATATTTGATTTATTCCGCAATGTTTACTTATATTAAAATTCCTATATAAGAAAAAACAATTAGGAATTATAAAAAGAAAATAATCGACAATGAGTCGAACATACTGTTTGGTATGGAAACCACTATGAACTTTTAACAAATTGTAATAACTTTTTCCTGAGCACCGCGTATGAACCAAATTGTAAGTAATTCAGAATAAAATGGCGAAGGTTCAGGGATGCTACTTGCCATTCTACTGTTTCGTTAAATATTTATAGCAATTAACAACTAAACTAATCAATGTTTTTTTAATATTAAAGTGGAAATGCCACATCTACAATAACAAATTAGGGAGATTTTTGAAGTGGCATTAACAAATAGTATGATTCACAATCAACCATACTATGGTGCTCACAACCATATAATGATCTTCACAACCATAGTATGATTCACACACAATCATGTTATGATCCCTACAACCATAGTATGATCACTCAAAATTATACTATGATCCCCAAAGATATTCATTAGAATTGGGTTAATTTCTCAACAAAAGATTTGAATTATGAAAATTATTACAAAATATATTTAATTCAAAATAATAGGAGTGATTTATTTAACAGTAGAAAAATTCAGTTTAAAAAACTTAAGCGTATTTATTCAAAAATATTCAAGTTAAACATAGCCAAAGCAGTTCGATTGCAAAAATTTTAAATTCCATATAAAAAACATTATTAGGTCCGTAACAATAACATTGTTCTAAAAAGCATATTTAAATATAGAAAAATTACAATCATACAGTATGATTGCCGTAATCATATTATTGTTGACATAAAATCCAACAAAATCAATACTTTTGTCGCACCAACCACATTTATATTGTTGCTACAATCATATTTTCATTTCAAATTTGGCAATAATACTATTTTTACATTTTAACAATATTTACATTGCGGCAATTATACTATTGTCAAAATTAAATTCAATAAACAATACTATGGTTGCGACGAACATACTAATATACTTATTGTTGCTACAACCATATTTTCATTTTAAGTTTGGCAATAATACTATTCTTACATTTTAACAATATTTATATTGCGGCAATTATACTATTGTCAAAATTAAATTCAATAAACAATACTATGGTTGTGACAAACATAGTTATATAAATCACATTTTTTTCTCTGCGTGTATCGGCCAAAGGAGAGTATAATACTATAGTGTATAGATGATCAGAAGACGATCTTAAAAACCCAAAAATTAAAGAACATCGTAGATTGCAAATGATCCCATTTTTTAATTTCGATAAAGAAGGGTGTCTCTAACGCATTGCCCACACCCAAATCTCTCCTATGAATACAGCATGTTCGTGTTAATTTGGGGTTTCCTTATCTACATCAACAACATTTTCATAATTTTCACATAATTTTTCTAGCTCCCCCTTTTCAACCCCTGTGACGAGCACTACTAAGTTTCCACCGGCCAGCAAACTTGTTTGTCTCCCAATAACCTTTCCGAGAGTTGCGATAGAAACATATGTAACTTGGATAACATTAAAAATGACAACACCTCAAATAAATTTCCCCAAAAAAAAAAAAACAAAAACTGAATGGAAACCCAGTCATATGTAATGCCGGCGACCACTAACCCAGATTGCAAGTGCCAGGCATTCGACAAGGGAAAACGGCGAAAAGTGAAAATGCACTTGAACCATCCCTGAAATATAACACATGTACGCACATAGTGCAGATATGGGAGTACTCTATTTATCAGGATAACAACCACAGGAACCACCCCGTGTAGTAGTGCAGGGAAAAGTCGGAAAAGTGTTTTTTGGATTTTTGCTTGTCCTTACGAGTAATACCATTAACAACGGTTAGACCTAACTAAGGCAATGTTAAAAAGTGTCCTCAACACAACACCAAAGGGTAGATGCCAGCTATTGGAACTGTAATGATACGAATATTTATGTATATTTGATGTTCCTCTATGCAGTTTTTCCCTACTTAAGGCTCAAAGTAATTTTCGTGCGGCGCATTTAGGAAAACACCATGCGTAACAAACAAAACAAAAAATAAGAAGGGGTTCGGCGATTCATAAATACGTTCATTTCGGGGAAGGTCCACATTTGCTTGGCAAGTGGTAAGCTTTAAAATGAAAATAAGGGATGGGTAGGTTTTCCTCGATACGGGGTGGTTTCGGGTCGTACACACTTTCTCTCGTGTTGTTTTTGAAAAGTTCGTAACTTCTAATATTTTTCAAATGAGTTTTATTTTTGAACACGCAACGTTTTTTGCTGGGCCTTTGAGTTTAACTCACAGGAGTAGAGTGAGATTTTCGGGGGAAATTTTTAGCTAGGGAAAGAGAGGAGCGTGAGTGTAGTAATCAAGTGAAACCGGGAAGTGCGTAGTTTTCCTTTCAATTATGGGGTGGTAACTTTTCCATTCTACCTTGTTTTGGATTTTTCGCAGCAGAGCTTTTCGGTTTTGGTATAAACATGTTTTCACAATTATTTGTTGTTTTTATTATTATTTCTCAACCTTTGGCGGAAAAGTGGGGTTGAGTGGGAGAGGGAGTATTTGTATGTTGGGAGAGCCTGCTTTCATTTTTGGTGTTTAGTTGAGAAAAAGTGGGGAAAGCGGGGAGTTTTTTTTTGAGAAGTACCCACACATATTTTTACTACCGGCCGGCATTTTGTTTGTATCTAAACGAGGGCGAGCAAAATCAAAATATTTAGAAAATGGCGCCCGGTACTGAGCTGAACGGAAGACAACAGAGTTGTTGCTGGATGGATATTTTTTTCGAGCAGTTTCTATTTTTCAGTTGTATCAAATAATATTAACAATTATTTTATTAGCTTTTTTGGCGTTTATAAAAATTTTAAAAGATTTATCAAAGATTATCAAGATATGATAAAAAAAAACTTTGATTTCCAGGGCGTATGCGAATTCTTTGTAAATTCTATTGTTTAATAAATGTTCTATTTTTTAGATGTATCAAAAAACATGTATCAAATAATTTAAACAATACAATTATTAGCTTTTTTCAGCGTTAAAAAAACTTTTGAAATATTTTCTCAAGATATTAAGAAAACTTTGATTTTCTGGGCATATGCGAATTCTCTGTAAATGCAATTACTTGCTAAATTTTCTTTTTTTCAATTGTATTAAAAAATATTAAAAATTTTATTATTAGCTTTTTTGGAGTTTGTAAAAATTGAAAGAGGTTTCTTTAAAATATGGCAACCACTGCGATTTCCTAGGCGTATGTGAATTCTCTATAAATTCAATTATTTACTAAATGTTTTTTTAGTTTATTTTCAAATCAATCAAACAAAATGGAAAGATTACGACATAATTGTGTTAAAGTAGTAAACTATATTTATTTATATTATTTTTGATAAACAACAAATTGTTAAATATTTTAATAAATGTTGTAAGTGAATAGTTAACCTTTGGTGTTGTTATATTAAAAAATTATTTTTCGGCTCGAGGTCATTTATTTAAACTCGTTGTTTAATTTTTATTTATCCCAATATATCGATTGACTTCGTCAATTATCTTCAAGGGTTGTCAATTAATAAAACAATGTCGTCCGTCTTACTATCGCTGTCAACTTTAATAAATGTAAACAAAACAAAAACATATTTTGAACATATTTAAATGACAAAATTAGGAGTTTGGATTTATAACTTTATGCCCAAATGAATTATGTTTAAAAAAACTAGCTAAAATTCAATATTTCACAAGTGTTACACACACAAATATTTATAACTTAAGAACCTCTTTTCTCAATATGAAATAACTAACCCCTGTTTTTATAACTCGATGGTCTCATTCGTTTTTTTTAACCAACGAACGAAAACTCATGATTAGAGGTTTTGTAAGACAAAACTAAAATCAAAATATTTTATAATGTAATTTTAAATGCGTTGAACTTTTACTACTGGACTTTTAAAAAATAAAATTAATATGACTTGAACAGTTTTTATTCTGGTTAGAGACCTTTTTGTTTCTTTCTTTTTCAGAATTAACTAAAAAATGTTGGTGAAATGTATTGGCTACGGTTGCCAAGCAGACTGTACAGCTGTATCTGTTTCGCCAAGGATTTTCTACATAAAAAAAATAATTTTTTTAATGTAATTTTGAATGTCGTGTAATTCCTTTCATCGACGGAAAGTTCGCTTTTTTTAAAAAAAAAACTGCAAATCTACTTTTTAAGGAAGCAAAAACACATTACACTTAAGACCCCGCGTTTCTTAACAAAAATTTGTTGGAAAGTTACTTGCATTATAAGTTTGTCGGCACATATTTGCGTATTACCAAGTAAAATGTAGGCGAACTTTATAAAGTTTGTTTTTTTGAAACACCCTGTAAAAAAATAATACCATTTGTTATTGTGGCTTATTGTGTTATGAGAGGTAAAACTACAGAGTGGGCGATTTTACATTTTAAATTTGAATCGGCTGTAAACATTTTTGGTGTAATGTAATTTTTAATGTGTTAATGAATGAATTCGCGTAATTCATTTCGTTTAAGGACAGTTCAATTTCCCTTTTTTCAAAAAAAAAAAAAAATACAAATCCATATTGAAAGCAAGCAAAAACCCATTGCACTTAAGGTCCTTTCGTTTCTTAACAAACATTTGTTGGAAAGTTACTTGCATTGTAAGTTTGTGGCCACATATTTGCTTATCTGCCGAGTAAAATGTAGGCGAACTATATTAAAAGTTTGTATTTTGAAACACCCTGTTCTGGCGTATGTATTGAAACACCAGTTTGTATTTGGAACACCCTGCTCCGGCAAAAAGAAGAAAACCGAGTGTTATAGTGCCCTATTGTGTTATGAAAGGTAGAACTATATGTTTGCATTTGAAATTCTCGAAGCAATCACATATATCCAACATATTTTGGGTAAATATAAAATTTTTTAAATAAAGAATCTCGAGGTCTGTGTGTTAGACGGATGTTAAATTTTTGCCAATATTTCGCAATTGCCTTGAAAACTTTAAGCTTATCTAAATGAACTTCAACCAAATTCATTTGTTTTGTTAGATAAAACACGTCTATTATCACAACCGTTTTGAAATAATCCATTTCTAGGCTATATTTACATTAGAAATTGTAATCTCGATCGTAGCTGCCACTTTGACAGTTGCAAGTGTATTTTCATAATTTTGTCAATCACAATAGAGCAAGCCTTAGGCAAATTGGTAAAAGTTCATTTTCGCTTGTGGTTTAAAGCAAATATTTAAACATATTTTATTTACTATGTTTTAACTATAGCATAAATCGGGAATTAATTTAGCAAAATGGTAGACAATTTTATGTTAAAATGTTTTACTGTGATTCTTATAACGTTCGATATGATTTGTATAACAAATGTACGAATTGATCATCAGCTGACTTTGTGAAGCTTTTGTCAATGTGTTGCCAGATGTTATTTTTTTAAAAACCCGCTTGTCTTAATTAATTAAATTTTATGGAAGAAAGTTATTCAAAAATAACTTTTAGTGAGCTTGGTTATTACTAGTTAGTAGTAGTTCTTGAATAACTATTTTTTACAAATATCAATTTTAAAATAAATAAAGAACGGTTTATGATGCATAATGCCAATATCTTCCTGTATACAAAGAAAATTTGAAAATTTATCGTTAAGTTTTCAAGTTATCACGTTAGCAACCACTTACTCGTTAAATAAGCGTGTACCAATAAAACACGACTATTGTAAGCCTTAATACAATTGATAAATAAGAGAAAAAAAATATTTCGCAAAGTATAGATCAAAGAGAGCCAAACAACACAAGCCTCGGGCGAATTCTTTAAAAGTAGACATTAAAAAACTATAAATTGTAGTAATATAATTAATCTATTAATAACTACTCAATTGCATTGTAAAAATGTGTAAAATGTCTTGAACTATTAGTTTGAGTTGATTTAATTATTCTCCTATGTATATCAGCAGTGTTCTTTTGAGTAAACTAGCATAGTTACCCAGTTAGTTTGCAACAATAGCTGTGTTTTTTACTTAACTAGAATTTGTATGGAAGTTACTTAGTTAGCAAGCGAGTTGGCCTCGCTAATGCAAAAAGTAAGAGTGACCACACATATTTTTTAAAGGAAAAAATCAATTGTGAACCACCCTGCATTTGAACCACTTAACATATGTTTTTTGTTATGTATAGAAAAATCAAACAAGAAGATGATTCATCCGCAATTTTGTTGTGGCTTATTCTGCAGGAGATGGTAAAGGTAAAACAAAACAATAAACACAAACTGATAGTTTAAAGATATTTAACAAAATTTGGCAAAGCAATGTGTAGCAATTAGTTGATTAATTATATTTCATTAGAATTTTTTCTTTACGATTTATATTTATTATTTTATGCTTTTGACGAATTCTTGTTGTTTAATTTCTTTGGTGTATACATGTGTATAGAATAAACTCAAACTGATAGTTTAAAAACATTTTATATAGTTTTACAAACAAATGTGTAGCAATAAATTTATTTATCATATTTCATTGACTATTTTTGTGCAATTTTTATTTTTATAATATGCTTTTGACAAATTTGCCGATTAACACTTATTTTGTGTAAAATGAGAAACAATGTTGCCATGTTAATTTCAATTTTGTTTAATGTTGCCCAAATACCATATTGCTAAATAACTAGGTAACTAAGCTAGTTACCTTAAAAGAACATGGCTAATATTAGTTTGAGTATATCGTTTTACTTATTCGCCGATGAGACCTCTTGTTGCAAAATATTTAAAAAAAAAATATTTTTTAAATACAACAAGGTGTGCCATGTTAGACGGTTTTTAGTTATAAAAAGGCTGGTAACATTGGCCATGTTCCGTGATATCATCAGACTTTTGTTAAAGAATAAGGAACTGATTTTGATTACAGAAACCTATAGACAATTTGGGTTAAAATCCGTTTGTTTCAAATAATTAACATTTTGGGGAAGAAAGTTATTTAAAAATATCCTTTAGTGAGTTTATCCTTTATAAGATTTTTTTTCTAAAAATTACAAATTTTTAAATCAAACGGTTGATGATGCATAAAGCCAACGAAACTTCCAAACTTTTCTCGTAAAGTTGTGATGTTATCGCCCTAGCGACCACTTAATCGTTTAATAAGCGAGTACCAATAGAACACGCCTATTAACTCACTTTTTTGCCGACTTAAAGCCAACTCACTTGCTTAGCTAGTAACTTTCATACAAATGCAAGTGTAGTTACCTCGAATGAATACTGCTATTATGTAGCTTATGTTTTTTGAAGAAGCTATTGCATCTAACAGCATTAATAGGTAAATGTTTTTTTTTATAGCATACCAAGGCCAACGTCAAAAAAAGCAAGTTAGCAAGTCAAGTTCGGCCAGGCCGAATCTTATATTTATTTAAAATGAAAAACAAACAAGTGTGCGCATACATTAGAAAATATAATCCCAATAATCGCTGCCACTTTGACGGTTGCATGATTAATTCAATCAGAATAGAGAAAGACTCAGGACATGAAGGAACAGCTGGTTCTATAAAGCTGAGAACTGTGTTGCCAAATGTAATTTTTTTAGACAATTTCGTGTAGCCAATGGAAGTTGAACATAATTTAGCATTTTTAAAGCACCAATAAAAAAAATTAGTACAAACTTAGAAAAATGCAAAAAAAAAACTTAGCAAACGTGTTTTAGTTTCTTTTTTCAGGAAAATTATTAAAAACTATAAATAAGTAACACTGGCTTAATGAAAAATATTCTATTTTGAAAGTGGCAGCTCTTTTCCGATTGAATTTTTGCCAAAAACTAACTCATACGTTAGCGGAACAAACTTCGCCGAACTTCTTTTTGAAATAAGGCGAACCCTTTTAAAATAGTATGCAGTAAAGCCCAAACAGTTTATTGAAACAAAGTTTCCGCCAAAATAAGGCAACTGCCGAGCCAAGTTTGTGCAAAACGATCGCGAGACTGGCAAGATAGCGGACAACACTCACAGTCCCCGTTGTCGTACGGTAGGTTCGAGTCTTGAAACATCGACTCGCCATCATCTCAAAAACTTTTCAAAAATCTTTCATTTCACAAAGACCTCGCTTACTAGGTCGAATTGACTCCGAAATCGATGGAGACGATCATTAGCTTTCATATCGCTTCTTAGTTAGAGTAGCTTAATATTGACAACAATTTTGCCTGAAATACTCGTAGCACCTTTTCTGACGAATAGTAGCAACTTTTCACTCGGATGCTATGTTAAGAAGCAGAAATGCCGCATCGGTCGATATGCCAAGATCTCCTTGAAGAGTGACAGTTCGCTGCTGCTTTGGATAGGTGGCATCATTGGAAAATCTTTAATTATGAATGAACCATTCGTGAGATAGACCCAATAAGCGTCATTTAGGAAGGCTTTTGCCAATTTGCATGACATGATCTCCTACTGCAAGGCCAGTCGAGGCAGCCACATAAATGTAATTAATTTCAATGCGAAATGAAATTTGCTGCACTGGGCAACAATATTTGAAAAAAACTGCGGCAGATGTTTTGATAATCAACTATACTTATAGTTGATAAGGGGCTGGTGGTCAAGAACCTGGCCTTCGATTGGCCAGATTCGCTCTAGTTTAGGAGATTTTCGTTATTTTTTAATTAAAAGGAATCCATTTATTTGTGAACAAATTTTCAAAAACTGGAGAGAAATTGATCTTGTGAAAATCGGTTCACAAATAACGCAGTTAAGAGTCCTTTTCTTTAAAAAAAACAAAAAAAAAACGTTTTATGCGAATATCTTCTAAACTAGACCAAATCTGGCCAATCGAAGGCCAGATTCTTGCCCAGCAGCCTTAAATCAACTGATGTTGACTATCAAACCTTATGCCGCCAACTTAGTGTCGACCAGTGTAATTGATGGTTGCAAATTTATTTTTGAATAGTAAAAATGTTTCGGCCACCCTGTATATTTTAAACACAAGTTACTCTTGAACTGAAGTTCGGAGTTCTGAATATAAGTTCCAACCTTTGAGCAATTTTTCCACTTACCCTGTTCATTTTCTTTAACTAATTTTTTAGTTATCTGAACCGCTTTATTTACTGTTAATTGCACTAGTTCCGTGCCCGATTTCGATAGAACGTCCTTAATCCAATTTTGTTCTTTGGCCCATGGTTTTGTAGCTGTCGCTGGTGTAGCAGTATCAGACATTTTATGTTTTGACAAGAGATGAGTTGTAAACTAAGTCTTAATTTCGAAGGAGTTTTTTTTCAGTCCCTTAAGATTGCAAAAAAGTTTGGGTGTATAAAAAAAATCAGTCTTAAGAGTTGTATTTTTTTTTTTTGGTTTGGTTTTGTTGAGAGGGGGTGGAAAAGGGGTGGTTTCTCGAAGTTAACACATAAAAGGGAGGGGAGTTTTTCACGTTTCGAGTGTTTTCTATTTCCGATTTTTTATATGACAATTTTGGTTTTTTTAAATATTATTTGTTTTTTAACATGTTTCTTAAATAATTTCAATATTTTCTTTAAATCCTTGGTCGGTTGATCCAATTCCTCCGTGGGGGGAGTATTGTAGGCGGCGGCTACTGCTGAAGTACTAGCGGCCGTATGGGGGGAGGAGGCGGTTAGGGTTTTGCTGGTGGCTGGCAACTTGGATTTTCGATGCATACGCATTTTCTTAAAAGATTTCAAAACTTCATTCATATCATTGACATCGGTATCAGTAGTTGCGGTTACGCGTGACATTACACAGCATTTTTATTTCGAAATGGTTTATGTATTTTTTCAACTTATTTGTTAACAGAACTTTTAATATTTGTTTTTTTAAATCTTTTGTGTTTTTTTCTTTCTCAAGCGCACGCACGCGTATTTTCCCTCACAAATAGACACACACACCCGAAGTACACATACACCACAGCGGAAAACTCGATTTGTTTTCTCCCCCCCTTTTTAGGTTGTTTGTTCCATTGTTCTTCTTTTTGTATTTATCACTTTTTTCCGTTTATCACAAGTTCAATGTTCGCTGGTATTTGACCGACTGTCGGGTGAGTTTTTCGTGGGCCTTCCTCTAACCACCCAAAAATTTGGTTTTTGCTGTGGGGTTTTTCGTCTTCTCTGCTTTATCTCAAAACCAAACTCTTTGGGATCGAATTGATGTTATCACTCAAACTCTCAGGAGAAGAAGTTGCCCGAAATATCACTCATCGTAAAGCAAGAAAAAAATCCCATTAGAAATGGACAATTATAGAACGTTCATGTAAGGGGGGAAATCCCATGACTAAGGCTTATTCGAATCCCAAAATTACCAAGGGAGAATAAAGAGGGGAAATATATTTTTTTTTTACTTATTACAGTTTTTGAGAAATGTTTGAGGACCAACTAATAAAATAAAATATTTTTTTAACTTTAAATATTTCAAACTTTAACCGTTTAAATGATTTTAAAATAAATTTACTTTTTTATGATTTAATAGTTTTTTTTTAAAAATAATAAAATACTTTCAAAGACTACCATAACCTTACTCTCTCAAAGAAAAAACTAAGCACAAGAGAATTTAAGTAGCAGAGGTCAAGAGAGCGAATATTTTTAAAGAGCATCTAGTTGGAAAAGAGTATAGACTGGGATGTATGTACGTACTTGTGAAAATGGTAAAGATTTGTCTGCTTTGGAAAAATCTGTCCCATCCAAAATTTTTCCAAAAAAAATTTCTCACTTACGCGTATTAAAATTCTCCACTTTTCCAACTTGCTCAGAGAATGGTTTTCAAAGTTAGAGAGAAATTTTAGATTAAAAAAATTTAAAATTACACATAATTGGCGACAAAATTAATAACAAATAAAGGTAGGGATTTTTTAGGATATTTTCAAATACTCTCATTGCATTTTTTTTATCTTTTAAATTAAGCTTTGTAGCTCCCCATATTTACTTTTATTTTACTTTACACACTTACATTTCTTCTTTAAATTGTTTTAGAGACAAAATCAATTTAGCAAGAATATTTTAAACAAGTTTTCCTCAAGAGTCATCCTGCAATCTTGCAAACTTGTATTTATTTTCTTTAGATTTGTCTCTATCAACAATTCGTAAAAGTTCAAAGAACTTTTGCTTAGATGCTCTTGAGCCTTTATTTCTGGGTGGGCTGGATTGTCAGCAGGGAGTAGAGAACCATACACAAGTTCCCACTATTTTCTAAGCAATTCCAATGTTTTGGGATTTTTACCGGCTTTTAAGATGAAATATATTGAGTAGATAGAAATGAATCAAAATAAATATTGGGAGCTAGAATGTTTTGGGATTTTTGCCGGCTTCGAAGTAGAACTTTATTTAGTGGATAGAAGAAAATACAAGCAAATAATGGCTTAATTTATTTATAATTATTTTTTTTACTCTTTTTAAACTTAACTCCAATTTAAGGGAATATTTTGTTTACAAGAAAGGTGGGAATTTTCTTTAAATTTGTTTACACAAAAATCGACACTCAAAATTTACGGTTCATTCAAATAAGAAATTCTAACAAAAGTGAGTGATTTGACTAGAGTGGTGGAGTAAGAAAGAGAATGAGAAAAGAGTGTAGAGAGTTCTAACTCAAAAAAAAATATCTAAAATAGCATTAGAAAAACTCAAAAAAGATTCGAATAAGAACGAATTCGTTCTCAAGAGAGCAGAGAGGAGGAGACACATTATTTATGGAAATCATTTTGTTATTTTAATAGGTATTTACAAAAAGTTATTTAAAATTAAATAAATGGAAAGAAAATATCATGTATCACCTGTATAACAAATTAATTTAATTTTTTTTTAAATAAATATTTAATAAATAATATTAAATTATTAAATTATTTGGTTTAAAAGTAGCACCCTTATAGCATTTTTTGTCAAATCAGAAAACTTTAGAGGAAAATCGGTAAAAATAAACATGCCATGCCGACAAGCAAAAGAGAGGGAGTGTAAATTCAGTGGGAAGAAAGAGAAGAGAGACGGACAACTTGGGAACTGGATATTAGAATTAATATTGGATATGCGTGTACACACACATATACCCCACCAAAATTCTATTAAACTTCAAATGGCTGAACTTTTTTTTACATATCTTTCGGCAAAGGCCCAATTGAGGGTTGAGTGCATCTGTGATGGAGTGAAGTGGAGTGTGCACAAAGGGGGGTATGTTCGCCCAACGTGCTTCTTGAAACATCAATTGAGCTTGGGCATATTCTTTGAATGAAACCTTTTAAAAAATTACTTCCCATAATAGATAAATACACCGACATACATATTTCTTGTTTTTTTTTATTATTACGTTTTTGTTTTTGTCGAGTAAACAGAAAAAATAAAAAAAAACATATGAATGAGTCATGGGCTATTTGCCAGTAGCGATGGGGCGGGGAGGACGGACGGCGGTAGGTACAATGGTTAGATAGGTAATAATAATTCTATAATTTTCGGAAAAATCAGATTACTCATATGTATTTGAAAGAAGAATTAATTTTCGATGTTATAGGTATATAAGTAGAAAACAAATTTCGTTAGAAATTTTTTAAAGAGTGTAAGGAAAGAATTTAAAAAAAAAATGATGGGCATTTTAATTATTTAAAAATCTTTAATATGATTAGCACCGAAACCCCATAATATATATATATATATATATATATATATATATATATATATATATATATATATATATATATATATATATATATATATATATATATATATATATATATATATATATATATATATATATATATATATATATATATATATATATATATATATATATATATATATATATATATATATATATATATATATATATATATATATATATATATATATATATATATATATATATATATATATATATATATATATATATATATATATATATATATATATATATATATATATATATATATATATATATATATAAATATATATATATATATATATATATATATATATATATATATATATATATATATATATATATATATATATATATATATATATATATATATATATATATATATATAATTTCAGAACTTCAAAATTAGTTACTGAAATTCGGAATATATATAAATTCGAAATTCGGAATAGATATCAATTCGAAATTAGTAGCACAGAATATTAATTTTACGTTTACACGAACTCACACAGGACAACAAACAGTCGTTTTGAAAATCATTTTAGTTAGAGGGCAGTTGAGTGTTAAACATAGAAAAAAGTCTATGTAAGCGCCACCTAAATTTTTTCTTAGAGAGTACATTTTGCAAAAGATTGCCACGGGCCATATCTCAAAGATATGGAACTTTCCTATTGCTATTTTTTATATACGGCTAAATATGGTCAGTTATTTGGGATTTTCGAGTTAAGGTTCAGGCTCAACAAAGATTTTGTATTTGCTGCGTACTTTTTAACTTTCGGTAGTCTAAAAACCATTGATATAAGTGTCAAAAATATACAATCTAAAACTTTTTAAAATTTCAACAAATATTTCATAGATTTTCATACAACCGAAAGTTAAGGAAGACGCAGCGTAAAGGCCCGGGCACAATGAAGTTTATTTTCGTTATGTCGCTTTTTTCTTAAATTCGGTTGTCTACAAACCACTGAAAAATATCTTGAAAATGTACATAAAGTTAATAAAATTGCATTGTCGGCATAGGAAAGCCCTGCCATACATTTTGTGGTGGGTTTATTTCAATGGTTTTAAGACTGCCGGAAGTGGAAAAACACGCTGCGTTAGAAAATATGCCTCAGTGTGCCTGAGTCTTAAGAAAAAAAGCTGTAGCTGTAAAATATATTTTTACTTGACTTCTGACTTTTTTTTGGCTGGGTACAAAAATGGCGTCCTAAGTTTGTGCGATAGCGAAATCATTAATATAAATTGTATTGAGTTCGGCTGGCTGTTAGATCTTCAAAAACAAGAAAAAAACTAATGTTCTTTCGTTTTTATAATTGTAAATTTTATTTTCCTATATTTCGATCAACTTCGTTGATCATCTTCAGGAAATAATTTTTAATTGTGTGCTCCGTCTTCGTTTACAAGCTTTTGTTCAATTTTAATACACTTTTTTCACATTTGCTATTGAAACTGCGAAATTATAAGTTTAAGTTTAAATTTAGAAATTACAATCTTGATTATCGATGTTAGCTTGACATTTGTTGGTGAATTTTCTTGATAAGTCTTGCTCATGAAGGCGACTGTCGACATTAATTTTGTTATCGAGACATAACGTTAGGGAAGGTAAGCAGTTTAAACCTCTAAATAAGTCTATTGTGATTGAAAAAATCATGGAAGTACCCCAACAACTGTCAAACTGACAGATATGATCGCAATTAAAATTGCTAATGCTCTGTTTACATTTAAAACTATAATCGCGATTAGTTTAACAACAGCAAATGTTTAAACCATCACTATTAAGAAATAATCTAGATTACATAAACTAGAGTGGGCAACGAAAGGGAAACTAATGCGAATTTGGAAGACATTTAAAGCTAAAATCGCAATTAGTTTAACAGCAGCTAGTGTAAAATACAAACGCAATTAAGAGATAATCTAGATTACATAAACTATCGTTGACAACGAAAAGAAAACTAAGGCGACTTGAGATATCGTACTTCGAGGATGGTCGTCTGTTTTCCTGTAGTAATTTAAACTACGCTTTAACTTAAATAGAGTTGAAACATGAAACACATAAGTTAAAACCTTAAACATTGCTCATATTCCGCCGAAAAAGTAATAATTAGTGTATGAGTCTGGAGAAAATTCTTTAGAGATCTAAAAATAATGCACAAAAATTGTCTTGAGGTCTACTGTTTTCTGAAATGCGCTCATAAGTGTATTAACAAAGCATTAAAATAACAATTTCACCAACACGGTATACATATTTTAGCTCAAATTATCACCTTAAGACAACGTATTATAATATTTATTCCCCATTACAGAACCACTGTGATTGAAATAATTTACAACTGTCCGACTAGCATAGCAATTAAAATTTCTGATGAAAACCTAGCCTAATTTTCTTTTTTAGAATAAAGATGACTAAAATAAAAGTAGGCTAGTATTATGCAGCTGTAGGCTAGTGTTATGCAGCGAATAATTATCATAAAAACATTGTGATATAATTGCGTACATAATTTGATATAAGTAAAAAAAAATGTACTGCATTCAAACAATTTTCTAGCCTTAGATAAGGTCTGATAAGATTTATATAGATATATAGTATATTACGCCTTGAATATCTTATATCTCATGACGCTTAGCCGTCAGGGACTTTGAACAGTGATTCGTCATTGACTGCATGGGCGATGATTCATACGAGTATAAGGTATCGGTAGGATTAGCTTTTATTTATAACTAAAGGAAAATATTTGTCATGTTTGAAAATTATTATAAGTCTCAATAAATTATTTTATAGACAAAATATTTTATAATATTCAAAGATTATTTAAAAGAAAATTTTGCATAGGTGTGATTTGTTTATGATTTCTTTTTTACAAAACAATATTTACCGAAATTTTATTTTATTTATTTAAGCTATTAGCTGATATAATTTAAACATCTATTAACTGAATATTAAAAAAAAGTAGAGGAATCACTAGATTTTCTAATAAAAAACTAGTTATTCAAAGAAAAAACTTCAACTGGAGTTGAAATTTTTGTTCCAAAATTCCCCAAATTTTTACTTAGCGTTCCTATTTTCCCAGGACAACGAATAAGTTATTCGTTCTGGTTTTACAACACAAACGTCTCCTTCGTTTTGTTTAAACAAAAAATTCTAAATTCAGATTGAAACTTCTTCTAAAGAAATTTAACATATGTTGATGTCCAAATACGTGTAATTTACAAAGCACTTTTTTTTCGATGAGTATTTTTCGACTTCCGGCAAGTTGTGTCGAATAGTCGAAGTTACAACACGTTTACTTTGACAGGGTGACCCATAATATATGTTTACTTTAACTGGGTGCGATATACATGCAAATTCTTCTCAACATGACACTAGGTAGCACGCGCACTAAAGCGATTTTCGTAAAAATGTCATAGTACGAATATGTGAAAATTGACAGCCCAAAGCCTATAGAATTGAATCCCAACAGAAATCGTTCGTTAAAGCGAATCCAGTATCTAATATTTCTCTTATAATTTTAGGGCGATAACATGGTACAAAAATGAAGGTAGTTATGCTAACAGCTGATTTAAATTTTTTTTTCGTAGTATTTTAAATTGTCAATTTTGAAATTTGACAATGGCGTTTGTTGATGTTTGTAAAGAAAAATTCTTTATTTAACATTCACAATTATCATCAGACATTCAAAAAAATGTATTTTTGGCATTCTCTTTCAAATGACTTTGACAATCTAGCGAACTATTTTTGTTGTTGTTGGGTTAATGACTATACCTTGTTTATAGTACCATTGGCGATAATATTTAAGGGTACACTTAAATTAGAGAATTAATCCTGATTTATTATTAATAAGTTATTGTTATTTAAATAATTTCGAAAATACACTTTTTTACTAAAGCGTGATAAAAATATCATTTGACGACATAGCTTTATGTTTATATAGCAAAATTTTTGTTTATATTAGGTCCGTTTAGTTTGGCAATCACTCTGCTCTATAGTGTTTTGGGGTTGTATACAAAATTCACAATTGAGAACAGGGCGTCATAAATATTCTACATAATCCAAAGTTTTGTAAAATTTAAAATTTAACTATTGGTAGGATCGCCCTGAATTGTTTTAAAACGACTATACTTCCCATCGACCATCATGGAATAATTTGAGTTTGAAAATAAAAATCATCTCCAGGGTTAATCGGAAATTAATAATAGAACAATAATTAAAGTACCGCTCTATTGTGATTGAAATTATTATGGAAATAGACTGAACATCTATAATCCCTATCCAGTTTTGGGTGTGCTAAAATTCTTGTCATAATTTTTAATAGCCCCTGAGCTACACCAAATTTTGTTTTATGAATTTGTTTTTATTATTAAGAATTGCACAACAATTCCAGTATTTGTTAACTGGTTTTTTTTCTCCTTTTGCAAAGCGGACAAATTTGTCATGTTTTCATCATTCGCAACTTTTTTTTTAACAAATTTCAAAATGTTATTTTGGGCAGTTAAAGTTTTCCATGGTGCAATACAGGGTGATTCATGTACAACTGGACAGGACAAATTTTGAAAATTAACTCAATTTTTTTTTGCTTTTCAGTCAAATAGCCATAACTTTGAAACGGTATGACCTCTGGGCTTCGTTTAGGTAATTTTGGTTTCGAAAATTTTCAAACCGCTTCCATTTCGCCCCTTTGCATTTTCGGCCATGGTCGTAGATGGACATATTTTCATTAAATGAGCCAAGGCATACGCTGGTGAAATTTGTCCAGTCGTAAATGAATCACCCTGTATAAGAGGTTTAGTCACTAGCCCTACAACAAATAAAAAGTTCGCTGCACTGTCAAAGTAACTTAAAAGAAAATACAAATTTTTGTGAATGCTTGATGATTATTGTGAATGTTTGATTTAGAAATTCAGCTTTACAAAATTTAAGAATTGTCTTTGCCAAATTTACGATTTGAAATTTCTACGAGAAAACACTGTAAACCAATTTTTCCAATTTGAAAGTTAAATTTTCTACGAGAAAAAATTGTAAAAATTGTTAATTGTACCATGCTTAGGGCCATATTTATAAACATTTACGGAAGTTTAAAAATTCAAATTTTCCTTAAGCCTCTTGTAAGTTTTTATGAATATGAATGTTTATAATATAATAAAGCGTTTATATTAAATATAAATATACGTTTTGAATATGTAGGCTCATAATATAATCACGCGTTTATATTAAAGATTAAAATATGTTAAACGGTTGTATAGGACAATTAAATGTAATTATCGATCTGTTGCGATTTAAATGACTACAGAAATGTAAAAGTTGAACTGTAATTGATGGTCATAATCGCGATTATAAATTTTAATGTTTCCTTTATACATATGTAAAGTATAGCAAATCCGCAAAGGTTAAGTCATTTGTTAACAAAGAGTGTCGATTTTGTTCAAAGCTAGAAAGGAAAAATGTAGCTGTACTACACTTAAAAATATTTTTAGCAAAAATAACCTAATGTAGCTTTTATCTACTTTAGAATAGGTACTACGAGTAAGATGGTTTAGAAGGTACTAGGTACTACGAGTAAGATGGTTTTTGTAAAGTTTTCGATTGCCGATTTCTTTCTTTTAATTAAAAAAATTTATTTCGCTTAAAAATTCGAGTGACAACAGCAGGATATTTTCTTTAGACATGAACAAAATTGACACGTTTTGTTACCAAATGACTTTAGTATTGTGGATAGGAAGTCCAGTCATAGGATGTTTTCTAAAGACCCGAACTCAATAGTTAAGTCATTGTTAACAAATGACTTAACTATTGCGGATAGAAAATCCAGTCTTTGGATATTTTCTATAGACATAAACAGAATTGGCACGTTTTGTTAACAAATGACTTAACTGTTGCGGATAGAAAATCCAGTCTTATTTAGAAAAAAATTTAATATTATAAAAAATATCCAATTAAACTGAGATTTAGTACAAAATAGTCAATGACATAAACACCCAAAAAATTGTGTTAATAACTTATCATTGAATGATCTCAAAACAATACGCGAATGAGTCAAATATTCAAAGTACCTCGAAATAAGCACATCTATTTCGGTTGGTCTTTATGTCTACTGTTCATAAACATCAACCAAAACTAGTACAAAAGTTCATTAACATGCTAAATGGAACCACACAAACTATTTTTAAGATCTAAAATAAAATAAAACACCATTCCACTATTCGTACGAATGAAACTCACAAGCAAACTGTGAAATACATACAAAAATAAAGTCGAAAAAAACACATTGAATAAAAAAAGAGTTAATAAACTTTAAAAGGTTATTTGAGTTAAGTTTGACGCATTTTATTATATTCTTTATTCAGCAGTCTGTCCGTCTGTCTAGAGTTCAAGTTTAGGTAGGGTCTCTGATCGTCTCGCTGTGGAGTTTTGGGCTGCTCTTTTTTTAATTTTTTTGGTGTTTTTTTTCTGATTGTAAACGCAAACACCAGTTAATGGCTTAGACTTTTGAATGGTCAGAGCCATTACCAAATTGTCCAGAACGAAAGAACCGTTAGAATGTTGGGATAGTACTTTGATTGAAGCCGAAAAATAGTTTGGTATTGGTGGTGTCTTGTGTGCTTTGCTTTAACCGGTTTTGCGTTTGTTTCATAAAAGTAAGAAAAGTATACACGGATTTTATGTTCCACGTAGGGTAAGGCAAACAAAATGACGCAGCATGAATTTTGAATCTAATGTCTAGATAACGGCATGGTTGAGATACTCGTAGTTAGAAGAATTGCCATACAATGCTTTTTGTGGGTTTTTGAGAACTTGCCGCGTCTTCGGATCTCATTAGTTAAATACTGATAAAATATGACAGCGTTATTTAACATATTAAAAAAACACAATGGTTTATAAAAAGCATTTGTTGTATTCACAGTAAACCATCTGAAAAAATCATCTATAATAAAAAATTATCCTCAAAAATATTCTATAACATTCAAAGTAGTTTAAATCTACAGAATATATTTTGCAAAAAGCAAAGCTTTTTTATAAAACCTAAAATACTAAGAAAATTAAAAAATTATAAAAATACAAGGTAAATTTTTATTTGCACAAACTCTGTGCACTTTAATGAAGAAAACAAAGTGTCATTAAAGAATATCGAGCCAAAAATATGTATAACCTTTAAATTAAGTTTTAAATTGTTCTCTGAAATTTAAATTAAATATTTATTTCGAAGTTTTCACTAATCTTGATTGTAACTGATTGATATGCATGGTTTAAAATAGACCATATTTATTTTCTCAATACTAATCGCGATTATAGATTTTAAACTCTGTGCACTTTTACAAAGACAAAGTGTAATTAAAGAAAATTACGCATTAACTTTGAATTAAATTTTAAATTGTTTTCCGAAATTTTAATTAAATATTTATTTTGATATTTTCACTACTCTTGATATTTTCACTACTCTTGTTTTTTTTTTTTGGATAAATGAAGAAAATAAAATTAAAAAGCTTTTAAAAATATATTCTGAATAATAATCGCGATTGTAGCTTTTAAACTCTGTGCTTTTTATGAAGAAACCAGAGTGTAATTAATTTAAACCGAACCAAAAATGATGAATTAACCTTCAATAGAATTTAAAAAAGAAAATCTAAAAAGTTAAAAAGCTTTAAAATCGACGATGTTTAAATTCGGAATAATAATCGCGATTAAACCAATTAAGCGCTATAAACTTTTAAAAAGAAAACAAAGTGTAATTGAAAAATCGAACCAAAAACTATGAATTAACTTTAAATTATATATATTTAAAATTGTTCCTCTAAAATTTTAAAATGGGATATTTCCACTTATTTAACCTTAAGATGAATTTAAATTGTTCCTCTGATATTTCAAAATGGGTATTTATTTATATAATTTCACTACTCTTGATTGAGCTGATTAAAATTTATAATTTTTGGATAAATAAAGAAATTAGTTTTAAATCACATTAAAATAAAACAGGGAAAAGTTAAAAAGCTTTAAAATAGACCGTGTTTATATTCTGAATTAAACATTCGAATGCTTTAAAAAAGACCATGTTTGTATTCTGCATACTAATCGCAATTATAGATATTAATTTTACCATTTACTAGTGTTTTTCGGTTATAGACAAAATTCACAATAGATAACAGGGTGTCATAAATTTTCTACAAAATCCAAAGTTTTAAAGGATGACACTTATAAAATAATGGAGCCATTATCTAGTTAGATATTAAACGAATATACCGTGTATTACAATTTGTATGGTATGATTTACTTCTGAAGAAAAAATCATGTAAACTGTTTTTTTTTATTAAAACTGAAGCTATAAATCTATCGTCATTATTAAAATTCTATCTTGATGGATTTTTGCACTCGCGTGAAGTGATGTTAAATCTGGCTGTTCAATCATTTATAATAGTAAACAGGGTATCATTTTTTTTGGTTGTAGACACAATTCACAATAGAGAACAGGGTGTCAGAATTATTCCACATAATCCAAAGTTTGAAAGGATGGCTCTTTTTAAATTATAGGGCTTATATTTAGTTATATATTAATAGAATATACCGCGTATAATAAATTATATGGAATGATTTACTTGGAAATTTAGTAAATTATACTAATAAAATACCAATTTGATATGAAACCAAAGGAGAATTCTGGAAAAAATTTTTTTATTGAAAATGACGCTATAAATCATTTGTCATTACTTTGTACACGTTACAATTCTTTTTTGCGGGGATTTTGCACTCGTGTAAAGTTAAATATGGCTGTTCAACAATTCACAATAGTAAACAGGGTATCATTAGTGCTTCTCAGTTGTAGACAAAATTCACAATAGATAACAGGGTGTCAAAATTTGCCCACACAATCCAAAGTTTTAAGGGATGGCTCTTATTTAACAATGTGGTTTATAACTAGTAAGATATTAATAGGATATACCGTGTAAATTAATTTGTATTTACTTGAAAACTAAGGAGAATTGTTTTAAAAATTATTTATTTTTTATTGAAAATGACACTATAAATCTATCGTTCATTTTTTGTACTCTTTAAATCTATTTTTTTGCGTAATTATGCACTCGTATGAAGCTTTTCTCTGGTTATTCTTCCATTCATAATAGTAAACAGGGTTTCATTCACAATAGCAAAGAGGGTGTCATTTTTTATTCGATTATACTGGCACTAGATATTAAAATCGATTATTGTTATTTGAAAGCAACTCAAGTAGTTGCATATTTCAATAACAACAGGGCGTTAATCGCAAAGACATTTCTTATAATCAAAAATAAATTGTATTTAAAACAAATATAATATTTCATTGTGGTCCCTGTATTAAAGCAGAGTTCGCACATATTTTGAATGTTTATGGTGTTTTTTTGTATTCCCAAGTTTTTATTACATGGACTTGGCATCGATTTCTTCCACTTCTTCACCAAGCAGAATTTTTTTTATTTTAAAAAGTCGGATATGATTTGGTGTGAAAGCAAAATAAATTTTCTATGCTACTTATTTGGAATCGAAGTGATTTCGTATGTTTTTCTTTTTGAGTCGCTTCGGTAAAAAAACCATTGATGGTATACAAATTACAAATAACAGCAAATGTATTTTAAATCTATTGACAAACAAAGTTAATTAAATCTATTGACATAAAAAATTGCTGTAAAATCGGTTTTCTTAAATCTGAGAGCTTTGAACGAAAAAATTCTTATATTCACTGAATTCGGAACCTCCCTTTTAAGTCGGCTCTAAAGGGCTAATGAGTCTCTGTAGTAAATTTATTAAAAGGCTGCAAAATTTATATTTTGCTTAAAAGTCAAACTACCACATTGAGTTTGACAGAGTGACTCATACTACGCGTTTACTTTGACAGGGTGACACATACTATAGGTAAACTTTGACTGGGTGTGTTAAAAATAAAAATTTTCTCGACATTCCATAAACTAGCACGCGCGATAAAGAGATTTTCGCATCGCATACATTGTGGCAATATCGCCGTCTCATTCACTCACACAAAGATGTCATAGCAGCCCGCTTTATAGACTCAACTGTCACTATTAAATCGCTTTTCTTAAATCAGTGAGCTATGCACCACGAAATTCCTATATTCACTGATCGGAACATACTTTTTAAAGTTGTCTCTAAGGGACTAATGGTTCTGTTTAGAGAATTTTTGATATGGCTGCAGAGATGAAGACTTCGAGTATGTTAACATAAGAAATTTTATCTAGATTATTGCTACTTTAAGAAGAAATATATTTCTAAAATTGGCCCTGACATTTACAGGGTGAACAAAATCGACGCTAAAAATATGTTATGTCCTGTTCTCATATACAAGCAATATACACCAGATTTCATTTACGAGTATATAAAATATCTTCTGACAGTTCTTAAAACAAGTTAAAAAAAAATATCGAACAAAATTCGATAAGTATGTTTTTTTTTTGTATGTGCTGATAGGACAAAAGATATTATTAATTTTATATACGGCTGCCGAGATTAAGACTATTTTCACATTAGAAATGTAATCTAGATTATTGCTATTTTGAGATTAAATATATTTTGGAAATTGGCAAACAGGGTGGAAAAAACCGTCAATAACAAAATTTATACCACATTTCATTTTTATAAAAACTTTTCTCTTTCCAAACCAAGTTTATTAGGTTTCGACACAAAATCCGATATATGGTTAAGGGTTGTACGAGTATATGCGAAAGCGACATAATATGTTATTAATCGCACTTGAAAATCGGTTGTTAAGAGATATTCACTGGGTGACTCCTGCATTCAATTAATTCAGTTCGTCCACAAAACCTTTTGTTGCTTGATTCTTGTTTACGAGTAAACATAACAAAAGAACATATAGCAGGGTGTATCATGATGAGCTGTTTGTTGAGAAAATCTGTCTGGCAACTCTTGCTCGTTTCATTAACAAAAAATTTAGTTAACTAAACAAATCCCAATAGCAAATATAAAGCCCAAAAATTGATACAGGCACTTTTGTGGAAAAACAACATTCAGTGGCCATGCATACCTACGACATATCAAATCACTTTACTTACAGATAAGACCTCTTCTTTTACCTCTGCATTGTTTTTGGAATCCCGATCACAACAATCAAAATCAACACGACACAGTGGGTAGGGGAAGAGAAAAAACACTATTTATTCATCGCATTTAAGTTCTTTTTGTGTTGACGTTTCGAAATACTGACTGGCTGACTAGCGTGCGTGTGTTCATTGACCCCAACAGTTGGAATGCCCGAGTATTGGTGTTTGGCCCAAAAACAAAGCAAGCCGTAAGAAGACGGGAAGAGGAGAAGAAGTTGGAATGAGTGATGACAGAAATAATTATATTGTTTTATTTAATTTTTTTTGGGGAATTTACTTTATATAAACTAGCGTCGTGCGAACAAACTTTGTAGCTCACAATGGATTACTTGAAATTAAAACGTTTTTTTTTCTTTCTTTCTTTGCGATATATGAGAACTTCAACTTTTTTGGGATTTTGCTGTACTACTTTGTATACTCAATTTTTGGTTAACGGCATTGGCCGCAGCAAGTGTTGGCTTGTTATTGAGCATTGCTTATGGGAAATTGGCGGTGGATGTCCTAATTAGTATGCTCGCGGTATTCAATCAATGTTGGATCCACTAAATATTTAATATTTTTTAAGCATGATTGTGGTAAATTAAATAAAGTTCAGGGTAGGGTGTTGGCGAAGGATTTTCAAAAGAGAGAAGTTCTAAGTGGGCCTAAAATGAGTGTTTTTTAAGCGTTTTTTAGCAAAAGCTTTTTAATATTGTTTTTTGTTTGGCATAATCATTGAAAGATATGTGTAATTAAAATTACACATTTTCTATGAAATTGTTCATTCGTTTCTACCAACAGCAATGATTTTGAGACCTTTTAAAATTTTAAATCATTTTAAATCATTTTAAAATCATTTCTATAAAAAATTTCAAATAATGTATGGAAAGATTCTTTAAAACTAATACTTTTGGTAATTCATTGCAACATATCTGCCCGGCCGCCAGTTGGAGAGACAAAAATACATATCATCTATATATTTCGTGTTTTCCATGAAACATTCCATAATTTCTATTAAACTTTTCAAAGAATTAATAAAATGCAATTGTAAATAAATAATGAATAATGAATAAATAATGAATAAATAAATAATGAATGAATTGTAAATAAATAATGAATTATATCTATGTGATGAAATAATTGAATACTCAATCTTAAGGTCGTACGTATATTTGAAATTTTTATCTTTATTTTATTCAATATGTCGTCTCTCTTTGAGAGACATCTTCAGGAATTCTGTAAATGTTTATTAAAAACTATTTATTTTGGTTAAAATTCGTGAATTACTTATTTTAATAATGCAACTATTTTATAAAGGTCGACATGCGAGTTTGTTTTAATAGAAAGTCCTTCGCACTTTTAAAACAAAATTCGCATATCGAAAAAGGCGTAAGCGCCACTCGCTTTTTAATTAAATTTTAATTAATATTTACAAAGATATAGAAAAGTCAATTGTATTGGAGTCCTCCAGATAAATTTGATTAAAAACCATAATAATCCCTCTCCTGTAAAATTTTCTTTTTGGCGGTAAGGGTCCTATATGACCACGAATTAAACGTTTCTTCAAAATGTAGTACAATTTATATAGGAAATTAAAAGTGAACTTAAATTGGTTGCGGCGCTTCGAATTTTTTTAATACTCATATTGATTTCATTAGGCTTGACCACATACCGGATCACTGCTCGGGCGCCAGGTTCAGAAAATCAACTTGGCTGCATCCAAAATGCATATTAAAGATATTTATAATATGTACATAATTTAATAGACGTTGATGTTATATTTAAAGTTATTTTCAATTGCATACCTCAAGGCTCCTACAGTCTGTGCTCGGGAGCCACCAAAACTTGGCTTTATTAAAGGAAATGTCAAAATTTTTTTTATTGGTAACTTTGAAAAAGAAGGCGCACACACACAGTACGTCAAATAGAATTTTGAGGTAAAATTTAAAGTTGGTGTCCCTTTGCACATCTTATGGTTTCAGGAGTCTCTGCTCGGGCGCCAGCAAAACTTCGCTTTATTTAAGGAAACTCGAAAATGTCTTTTTATTGGTAATTTTGTAAAAGAAGGCATACACACAGTACGTCAAATAGGATTTCGAGGTAGTATTTAAAATTGGTGTCCCTTTGCGCCAGCAAAACTTGGCTTTCTTGAAGGAAAATACAAACTGCGTTTTATTGTTAACTTTGAAAAAGTAGGCACACACACAGTACGTCAAATGGGATTTTGAGGTAATATTTAAAATTGGTGTCCCTTTGCACATCTTACGGTTTCTTAAGTCTCTGCTCGGGCGCCAGCAAAACTTGGCTTTATTAAAGGAAATGTCAAAATTCTTTTTATTGGTAACTTTGAAGAAGAAGGCGCACACACACAGTACATCAAAAAGAATTTTGAGGCAAAATTTAAAGTTGGTGTCCCTTTGCACATCTTATGGTTTCAGGAGTCTCTGCTCGGGCGCCAGCAAAACTTCGCTTTATTTAAGGAAACTCGAAAATGCGTTTTATTGGTAATTTTGAAAAAGAAGGCACACGTACACAGTACGTCAAATAGGATTTCGAGGTAATATTTAAAATTGGTGTCCCTTTGCGCCAGCAAAACTTGACTTTATTGAAGGAAAATACAAACTGCGTTTTATTGTTAACTTTGAAAAAGTAGACACACACACAGTACGTCAAATGAGATTTTGAGGTAATTTAAAATTGGTGTCCCTTTGCACATCTTACGGTTTCTAAAGTCTCTTTAGAAAGTCTCTTTAGGATAATCGAAAATGCCATTTATTGGTAACTTTGAAGTTTTTGGCACTATAAGATATAAAAATAGTGGCCCTTTGCATATCTTACGGTATCTAGAATCCCTGCTCGGGCGTCAGCGAAACATGGCTTTATTGAAGGCAATATCTTAATGCGTTTTATTGGTAACTTTGAAGAAGTTGGCACACATAGTACGACAAATAGGACTTTGAGGTAATATTTACAAGTTGCACACCTGACGTTTCCACGAGTCTCCGCTCGGACGCCAGCGAAACTTGCCTACCTTTTTGGCAAAGCAAAAATGAGTTTTAATAACTTTGAAGATGTGGGCAAATCATATTTTAAATACTTTGATAAGGTTATAATTGAAGATGTTTTTTTTAACCTCTTAGTCTTAGTTCGAGAGCCAACGAAGGGGTTTTTAAGAACCAGTGGTAATTTTAATGCACTCTCTTCTCAAAGAAATTCGATAGAAAATAAAAAAATCAGCTTGAATAATAAAAAAAATAGTTAATTTTAAAAAAAAATATTAATATTTACAAATTTCAAATTCAATTGTATCGAAATCCATCAGATGACTAAGATAAAAAAAACCAAAAAAATAAATTTTACTGTAAAGTTTTAATTTTGTCTCTTACATCTTTTTGCGGTAAGGGCTCGATATTTTCCTCACAAATAATTGATAAGAACTAAGCGATACGCCTCCAATTTGTTTTTAATAATGTTTATAAACAAAAAACAACAGTAATACCAATTTTTTCGATGTTTGTCCCCATTTTCACGAGGCAACTTTACTTGCGTCAATTTGTACAATTCCCTTTCGAACTTGTCTGTTTTTGTTTACACAAGACAATTAGGTTATGGCAATTTTCGTTTTCATTCGTTCTGAGTTTTTTGTGAAAAAATACTAAAATAATCTGCAGCCAACTTCACACTACGAAAAAACACAAAAGGAATTGATAGTACGAGCAAGCTTTTTCCCTTTCCAATCCCCTTACCTCTCTCTCTGCTACTAACTGACAGTTGCGGCAAGTAAAGTTGCCTCGCGTAAATGGGGACTATCAAAACCAAAATTTTCAAAATCGGACATATTTTACTGGGAATACATTTCAAGACTTGCTATAATTTTTATAGCAACTAGAAAAAATTGCAATGAAAGCGGCAAATAATGGTAAAATTTTCTTTATGTCTCAAAGCACTTAATTTGTCTACGCACACGGGTTATGTACCTACTGACTGTTTTAAAATTTTGATTTAATACCCTTTTCTTAAATAAGTGCGATGTGTAAACAAATTCGTTTACGATACATAAGTATACAATTACTTTTTCTCAAATTCGCGGAATTGTTTTTCTTGCCGAGATAACAGCAGAAATCGCTTTAACTGCGTTTTCAAAAATATAACAACGTCTTCCTATTTCATAACACAAAAGTTGTTTACAATTTCCAACCAACAAATATGTATGACGATCACTAATTAGTGCTAAAGTCGTATTCACATGCACGTCGTTTTCGCAAAAACAACAAAACTGAAAATCATTGTTGTGATATCATCAAAAGGCCCTACACTCGTATACTGACTGAGTGCATCACTTTATTAGAATGATGAAAATAATAATATGACGTTCACACTATAGTATAATAAAAACAACAACAAAGCAATCGTAACGAAATGATTTCGAAAACAGAGAAGAAGAACAAAAAAACAACAGCACACAAAAACCAAATACAGCCAGTCAGACGGACGGACGGACGAAAAACGGAATCTTGAATAAGTTTGTGACCTACACCAATGTATAAATAATTTATTATTTACACACGCATACGACGATAACACACCAACAACAACAAAGGCTGCGGAATGAGAGCGGCTATGACAATAGCTGATACTATGACAGAAAGTAACGACGGCCGGGCGGAGGGATACACTAGTAATAATGTAAAAAGCGACACGGCCACCATCAATACCATCATCATCGCTAGGAACGAAGAACAGCCGGCATCAAACATTGCCAGCGACATAGGCATCACCACCATCGCCTTTGTCATCTATAGAAGAGCACTTCTAGATATTAACTATAATAGACGCTAAACATGATTTTAGTGTGCGCACGAACGAGTGTAAGTGTGTGATAAATACACACACATATACGCACAGAAATACATAAAAGTATCTGTGTGTGTGTGTTTGCGCTCATACTCTCGCATTTGAAACGAACATATGATGCAGGGCAGACTCAGACATAAACACACAACAACACTCCCGCCTTTACTTCTAAAGTTCATATTTTTTCTTGGCTTACACACAAGATACGCATGCCTATCGAAAGAAAAAACATGACGGCGTAGCATGCAGCAGTGACTCAGCTTGTGTGGGGGTGGAGGTCTCGAATCTACTGCTGTTTATTTTTTGAGTGTAAAAATATTTAAAATTGGCACGTTTTACATTTTTTTCTAATTGTTCAAGGCTGTTCAAAAGAAAACAAAAAAATGAATTGACAACGGTTTAAGTAATTTTTCGGAATTTTTACAAAATTTCGCTAACAACAGATGTTTAGGTCCAGCAGAGGTTTTATATATATGTAGGTAGGTTCGAGGATACAATTTTTTGGTGCATTTTAAGTTGCAATACTAATTATAGCATGAACAATTCTCACTTTTCGGTTATTTCATTTATTTATAGCAGGTATGTTTAGTTAATTTGGTGTAGTAGGCTAGGTCACGTGTTCGTTTTTACATAACTAAGTATATATCAAGGGTCTACTTAATCAATTCTATGAGCTTAGCCATAAAATATTAATGCTTTTATTTGTAAAAGAGGACGAATAATTAATTTGGATAATACGAGTAATAAAATTGTATTTTAAATGAAAAATGTAAATAAAATTTAAATTATTGTCTGCTTAATTTATTATAATTAATTAATAAATAGACTCTTGACTGTAACAACGACAAAGGCTTACACATGTTCTTGTTTAAATCTACACACCTTCTCATAATAATAGATGCAACTTATTGGTTAACTTTAAAGTGATGCTAAATGCGGGGCTTTCCCCTGATATCACGGCAGTATATTTTTTTTTAAACATTTTGATCTGGCAATAAACTCAAGTATGTGCATTCAAATTGTTTTGCACATAAAAATTCATTTGTCCCACACCAACTTGTTGATCATAATAGTAGATACAACTGAATTTTTTGTTGCTATAAAAGTTATATAAAATTTGTTTTAAACATCTCCTCATTGTGTAGAAGGGGGAATTTTTCTTTTAACCGTGTTTAATGTTACAGCCGAAAAATATAGAACAATTAATTTTCTTTTTTCTTTGACGTTATTTTTTTTCATAGTTAATTAATTGTTTAGTTTTTTGAATGATTTTGAATGGAATGGTTTTTTGAATAAAAAACGTTGCATGAAAATTTGAGATGATTCGAAGCAAAACTAACAAAAAAACAACAGTTGAAGCAACATCTACTCAGTATTATTTAGGACTTTAAAGCAATTTTTCCACAACTGAAAATGGAAATTTCGAAAAACTTTCCAAGCGTTACTAGGCGAAAGCGATAATCTCACGAAAAATAACTGATTTTTTAATTTCAGACGATCCAGAGTGTGACTAGCTTCGTGAGTCATCTTCTAAATATATTTTTTTAAATAATTCAAGTTAAGACCGTTCCTAACAAAAACTTTAGCCAACAGTTTAAATTTAGGAATTCGCGGAAGAAATCTTAAAAATGTTTTCAACTGAATAATTTCTGGAAATAGGTTTTTTCTCTCTGGGTACACACAATCATTTCCTCTCTGATTGAAAAAATTCTATTTTAAAGAATTTAAATTCCAAATATACGAGTACATACAATTTCCAAGTTTATATTTATGATGGACATCAGTTTAACAGTTGTCGTAAAACCGATTAGGCTCCCATACTCCGCTCAATCTGCGGCCATAATTGTAATTTAAATTTTACACTACAACTTTTTGCCTTAACATGTTGTCCGACGTTTTCATCTTTTCGCTTCCCTTTCAATTTGTTTCCCTACCAACCAAAAAAACACATTTTCACTTTCATTACAAATCCAGCCAATTGCGCTAACACCACGTCATACACACACCCACACACGTACAGATTCACTTTCATTTTACTGTCATGGACAAGCACACAGAGCCATAGAGAGGATAACAGATGTGGGGAAATTTCGCATCCTTCGAAAACAAAATTTGAGGGAGCCTTTAGGGGATGCGGGCGGTTTAGATGCTAAAGGGGGCTACTACTCATGCTGGTGTGCAGACAAATATGCACACACGCCGTCACACATACATATACAAGATACAACACGAGTAACAACATTTGACATTGACGCGTGTGTATCTTGAGCTAAACAAGAAAAAGGACAAAAAGAAAACAATGAAAATTACCCACCCAATATTAAAGAAACGAAAGACACCACTTTTGTCAGTGTCGCCAACTGGCAAAGGTGCAAATATCACTACGAATAAAATCGTTAAAATTGCTACGGAACTGGAATAACACAAAAAATTCGCTGCGGAACAAATCAAAAAAATAAAAAAAGCGATACCCCCACAGCCAGTTCTATGTACACGATCGACCCAAAGGAGGAATTTTTCAGCCCTGGGTTCTTATCCCGGCACTCTGTGCCGCTACAACAACAACAACAAAATTTCTAAACATTCAAAAAATTATTTTGCTTCGGGTTAAAAAATAATAAGCTTCAACAAAGGTTTTAGATTTCTTTAAATTCTTGAGCAAGTGGATATTTCAAAATTCTGATATTTCTTTGCTTCATCAATTTTTCTTTAATTTATTTTTAATGGGGTAACAAAAAACGACCCCATAAATTCAAAGGACAATTGATGCCCAAAGGAAATAATAGCTTTTTAAGTGAAAATCGCTACAGGCATTTTCACTTAAACTCATTAAATTATGCGACTTTTCGCAATTTTGTGCGACTTTTTTCCTTTTTGTAATATTTTCTTCATTAATGTTTGAACTGTTTTGCAAAGTTACTCATATGTTTATATCCAATTTACATTTCATGTAAGGGTGGTCCAACCATAATGCACGATATTAGTTGTGAAATAGAATTTGGCGGATATTTAACACATAATTGCCATAGAACTACGAGTATCTATCAAAATAAAAAAAATATTAAGAAAATTATCTGAAAACTTTTTGTTTTGTTTTACATATTTACAATTAACATCGTGGTTTTTAGTCTGGGCACTCTAGTATTTTAAAAATTATTGTTTCTTTTCTAAACACAAAAAAAAATTACCCATCTTTCTTACGCGTTTTCCAATAGGGACGGAACAATTTCGAATCTTTATATCAACGCACCCTCAAACATTTTTAATGATCTTTTAGTGTTAAAACGTTTGTCGAGCTCAACATTATCATCATCGTAAAGTTCACTTACGAGCAACGTTTGGAAATCATTAAAAATTACTACCGAAATGCTGAGTCGGTGGTCGCAACTTTAAGAGCGCTGACTCCAATTTTCGGCCATAATAATCGTCCCAACCGACGGTCTGTGCGTGCTATAGTGATACGTTTTGACCCAAACTTTCACTTTTGGATGTTCCGGCGCCAAAGAGACGTCGTACCGCTCAAAGCGACGAAAATATTGCTTACGAGAAAATCTCTCGGGAAAAGCAACCCTCTGCAAATGAAAGCAAGTGGAGACATCACAGTCACCAGTCAAATTTTGAGTCGGTGGTCGCAACTTTAAGAGTGCTTACTTCAATTTTCGGCCGTAATATCGTAATCGTCCCAATCGACGGTCTGTGCGTGCTAAAGTGGATAAATTTGAAACGAAATTTTAACTTTTGGATGATCCGGCGCCAAAGAGACGCCTTACTGCTCAAAGCGACGGAAATATCGCAGCAGTAAGTGTATCAGTTCAAAATGAGACAAATCATTCGATTCCACTTCGTTTTAGGAATTAGGAATCTCTCAAACCACAATGTGGCGCTTTTTTGCGAAAAGATTTTGGCCCTCATCCTTATAATATTAAACTGACTCAAAGTATTAAAGCCACTTGATCATTTGAAACGCCGAAACTTTTCCGATTGGGATCTGGCAAAGTTTCACGAAAGTCCAGAATTTCATCCCAAAAAACATCTTCAGCTCATTTCTGGCTGAGTGGTTTTGTCAATAAACAAAATATGCGTTATTGAACAGCAACAAACCCCATGTGCTTCGAGAGACACAATAAATCCGCAATAAACGACTGTGTGGTGCGGTTTTTATGCCGGCGGTGTAATTGGGCCGTATTTTTCGTCGACGAAAACAATCGGTAACCTACCTGACCGTCAATGAAGAACGCTATCGTGTTATGTTAGAAAATTATTTTTGGCCATAATTGGATGACATCCCCGATATGTGGTTTCAACAAGACGCTGCCACTAGCTACACAGCACGCGTTACAATCGATTTACTGAAAGGCAAATTCGGTTAACGTGTTATCTCGAGAAATGGTCCGGTCAAATGGCCATCTCCTTCATGCGATATAACGCCATTTGATTTCTTTTTATGTGGGCACTTGAAGTCAGTGGCGTATGCCAAGAAGCCAACTACTTTAGAAAAGCTCAGAGATAACTTCCAACGCAGAATTGCTAACGTTACGGTCGAAGTGTGTGCTAGAGTGTTGGAAAATTGGGTCTAAAGAATAGATCGCTGTTCACGGGATCGTGGTGGTCATATGACAAAAATTGAATTTCATTCTTAAAATGTAACTTTCGCACTACACCTGGAATAAATTTAAACTCTATATCTTAAGTATTCTGTGTTTTTTAATACATAAAATTGTTATGTCCTTAATGGATAACCCTGTACATAGCTTGCCTAACTTGTGTAACGATTTCATGATTTTTCGACTAAGGTCCAGTACGCACATTAAAAAAGCGACGTCAAAACAATTGACTTGATTTTTAACTGTTGTTTTAATAAAATTCTGAATTAAAAAATGTAAATAAACATAAAAAGTTATTAAACATTCAAACCACAACAGTATTTTTACGCCACCCTGTATTTTCAAAAATGACGATCCTGGTGATTTTTTTTAAACGACGATCTTAAATTAATTTTTGTTAGCAGTCTTGTTGCGAAAGTATATAAAATCGCCACAGCAGCGATTTTTTAAATAATTCATCACATTTCCAAAACAGTGTTTTTTGCCGAAGAAAAACACCACAAGTGGAAAAACCACAAAGTTGACATCGCTGACTCCTGCCAAGGAGGCGAGCAGCAAGAGCAGAGCTTACGAGAAAATCTATCGGAAAAGCAACCCTCTGCAATTGAAAGCAAGTGGAGACGTCACAGTCACCCAGCCAACATCAGCAACACCAACGACAATATCAACAACAAAACAACACCACTATTTCACACACACAAACATATGCACTCATCCTCCCATGCAGAATCGGTACATTTACTCACACTCCCTACTCATGTTTCGGGCCTGCCTTAAGTTGAAAACTCATGCACAGCCTGCATATAAGCAATGTACGAAAGCAACCAACACGACCAAGCGTGCACACTCGTATACAGAATTTGTTCTGAGCGCGCACTCTCTCTCTCTCTCTCTCTCTCTCTTTGTCTTTTGTTTTCTCTGTGCGAGGGTTTGCTTTTATCTGTAAGATATTGCTGTTGTTGCTGCTGCTTACTCTATGAGTGTGTGTGCGAGAGATGTGTCGAAAACTCTTGCACTGCCTCCACGTGTAGTTCAAGTTCAAAGCTGTTTTCAACAAAGTATCCATGGGTACGTACGGCTATATGTAAGTAGAACGTTCTGACGCTGCTGTCGCGGCTATTGGCCCCCTCTCTGCACTGTTGTTGGCTGAAATGATGATGGTGTGTGGTGCGGTCGGTCGAACAGCTTTTGCAGTTCGTTGTTTTTGTAATCAAACGAAACATATCGTATGTACTCGCAGTGCACTGTGCACTCACTGTTGTTGTTTTTGCTGTGTTATGTTAAATGTGAATTGTTTGGCTTGCTGCAGCCATTTGGATTTCTTATGCATGTTTTTTTCGTGTGTGGCTCAGTTGGTTTTCTCCAGAGCTTTTTTCTGGTTTACTGCTGTGGTGTGGTGGTTCGACGGTCTTCAACTGTTGTGTGATGATGATTTTCACGGCGTTCTTATGAATTCTTCACAGCGTCATCAGCGCGTTATGTGTTGTTGTTCATTCTTGTTTTTTGCTTCTCTCATTTCTTAATGTCTACCGCTTATTCAACTTTTTTTTGTTGTGCTCTCTATTTTTTGTAAATTAATTTCTACACGAGCGAGCGATTTTTGTTGGTCTGTTGCTGACGCTGTTGACGGCGGCGTTATTGCTGCTGCTGATGATGTGTTTTATTTTGGGGTTTGTCAAGTTTGTTGGACTTTCATACAAAGAAGAAAAGCACAAAGAGAACATACAACACAAAAAAATACCTCAATAAAGATAGAGGGGAGGTATTTACTGACGATCAGAGTTTTTTTTTATTATAACGGACTATCCTAAAATATTTCTTTGAGTGTAAGTCAGCGAATTTAGGCAAAATAATATTGTTTAATTAAAATATTTATTTTTCACCTGTAAATCTTACGATTGTATTCAACTATAATTTGTATAGCATCCTTAACTAAAACGATTTTCATAACATTAAAAATTTTTTAACAAGGATCAATTTTTAAAACAATATAATTATAAAAATACTTTCTTTTAAAAAAGAAAGTTATTTTTTAAGTTTTGAAGCTACTTAAGATTGCCGGAAAGTAGTTAAGGCCGTAATAAGCGCTCCATTAATTATCAAAAATTTTTGGACTTAATAATAATTTTGCATAATTTCCTAAACTAACATAATTTCGATAATATCAAAAAAGTCTTTCGGTTTAGAACAATAAAATTAAACAAGAAAAACCTTAATTCAAAGATATTTTTAAATTTTAAAACAACATAAAATTGCCGGAAAGCAGTTAAGGTCAAAATCAGAGCACCTTAAATTGTCAAATATTTTTGGACTTAATAATAATTTGACAGCATCCCAAACTAAGATAATTTCGTGAAATCGAATATATCTTTCTGTTTAGAAGGATAAAATTATAAAAGAATAAATTGTTTTAAACCTAAGTTTAAATTTATTTTTTGTTTTTAATTTTAATGCGACTTAAAATGGCCGGTAAGAAGGTAAGGTGTAAATCAGCACACGTCAAACATGTTTGGACTTAATAATTATTTTACAGCATCCTAAACTACGATTATTTCGATAAAATCAAAAAGATTTTCCGTCGAAATCAGCGCACCTTTAATTCAATTAGGGTTTTAACTATTAAAAAACATGTATGCCGAAATATATGGAGTTATTCATTTAATTAATTTTCATCTTAAAAATAATTATCCCATAGTTATAACTACCTTTTATCTAAACTTACTATAATTTTTTTAGAAATAATAAAATTAAAAATTTTTTAAAATAAAAAAGGTTTAAATTTCTAAAAAGGTTTAAATTTTATAACTTCCCAAAACTTGTAAATATTGATTGCATTTTTAAATTTTATAACATTTATTAGAAAAATGGGATCCCTTCACTAATTCCAATTCAAAGTGAGAAATACAAATTGGAATTAAGAATCGCGAAGTGAAATTAAGAAACGCGAAGTGCAATTAAGAAGAAACAAATTTAAATTGAGAAATAAAATGCGAAGTAAAATTAGGAAAATATAAATTTTAATGAAGAAATGTAAATTGAAATTGTGAAAATACAAACTTTAATTGAGAAATGTAAATTTAAATTGATATTTAAATTTAGCGAATACAAATTGTAATCAAGAAATGTTAATTGATTGAGAGAAACTACAAATTGATATTGGAAAACTTAAAATGAAATTAAGGAAGTGTAAAATATAAATTGAAAAATGATAAATGCAACTTGAAATTAAAAACCCCCCAATTGGAATTGAGAAAAATTAGAAAATTATATGGATAATGTTGTAGAGTATTTCGATAGACATTTTTTTAGCCATTGTGAATTTTTAACTTTCCAATATTTTTTAAGTTGTTCGAACAGTGTATATTTTTTAAAAAATTTCTATTTTCTTTATTAATTAATAATAATAAAAAAAAAACTTTTATTATTGTAAATAATAAAGCCTTTTAAACTGCTTTTTTTGAATAACATTTGGTTTTCTTTGTATGCAATTTTAATAAAAAAATGATCTCAAATGTTGCTATAAACTCAGCATAATAATAAAACAAATTTGTTAATAAATACACTTTTTGTGTACATAAAATAAATTTTTATAGTTTTTTTGGAGAAGCAACAAATTTTTTAACAAACATAAAATACAATTTTTAAAATGTTATGTATTTAAAACAAATTTTTATATTTTTTGGAGAAGCAAATCGTGTTTTTTTTATCATTAAACATACTTGATTGTTTCTGAAATAACTTTACAAAAATGCGTTACCCAGCTATAGTTTTAATTTATATACATTTTAATGAATATGATATTAATAAACTTCGAAAACTTAATTGTATTTATTGTTTTAAATATTTTATGTTGTTATAAATATATAAAGTTATTATTTTTTACAATTCTGTCATGCAATTTTTTCATTATTAATTGCTTCTTTAAATATAATCTAAAGTCAACCGTTTTATTAAAATTAAACACATTTTAGAGATAATAGAACTTATTTATTATTTCTTAGCAATTATGTAAAATCTTTAACTTGCTTTTATTTTTATGGCAGGTAGAAAACTTATTTCTTTTAAAAAAAAGTCAAAGTTTGTCCCTTAAAGTTGAACAATCACTTCATATGGTTACTCGTAATGCTTCCGAAGTGATTGTGTATTCTGCGAAATTTCTGGTTTGCTTTAATTTTTTTAGCATCCGTAAATCAATTATTCATAAGAACAAAATAACTTGAAACATTTCTTCGATGAAAATATAAATATTTTCACAATTTGGGGAGATACTCGCATGTTGCTATGAACTATCAATTGATGTTCTATGAACATTTTTTTATTAATTTATATTACAGTTTTGAACTGCTTAATTTTTAAGCATCATTTTAAACCTTATACTGGACAAAACTTCAACTTTTTTCCATTACTAGCATTTTGCTTTGTGTGTATTTCGCTTGGCTTCCAAGAATCACATTTCATTCAGATCTTTTATTAAATAAATTAATTTTTATGTGATATTTTCGTATGTTTAATTTATACGAAACTCATACACTCAGCAAAATGCCATCAAACACGGGAGAAAGAAAAGACAGACACCGAAACCTACCATAATCATATGACAACACAAAAGCGTATGTAAAACACAAGGGTTCAATGGCCGGCAAAGCGTCATAGCTGTTGAACGGAGAAAGAAGTTTTTTCATTCTTTTTGACTTTTTCGGGGGTTTTGTAGGAGACAGAGCAGAAATACGAAACAGCAGCAGCAGTAAAAACGAGTCGTTTTGCTGTTGTAAAAAGAGGGGGGGAGCGAGAGAACGCAAGACAACAAGTAAGACAAAAAGAAATTACAAAGTACGAAAGGCGAAACGCTTTACAGAAACATTTTCTTCTGGAATATATTGAATGGAAACATTTTTGTTTTGAAATACATAATCGGATTTTTTTTTTATTGAGCGAAATTTTTGGGAGATACTCGTATTTAACCATGAACAAGTCGAATGATGTTGAAAAGAACAATAGTGCACTGGATTAGATATACAGGAAGAATCATAATGGCAATTGTTTGAAATAGATAGGATTTGGTTGAGAAATAAACAAAAATAAAAATAAACTAATCCGTCTGTATCTTAGAACATCTGCCTACTTGATTATCGTAGGCCATATTAGTTGTAATTTAGCAGTAGGAACAAAATTTATTTAAAACTCCGCTTAGGCGATTTATTAAAACAGTTTTAAAAATATCTAATAGTTTTTTTTGTTTACTAAATATGCATCAAAAATAGTTTCTTCGGAAAATTGGCAATATATTTTACAAAAAACTAAGCGAAAATACAAAAGACCATACCATTTTCTTAAATATATTTTTATTTCATAAACCAACCTTTCTCAATACCACCGATTTTTATCAGAAATATTCGTCATATTTTCAGCAAACAACAATTTTTATTGATTTTTAGTAAAAAGTTGAAATTATTGCCCCAGTGGTTGTTGTTGTTGTTGTAACAACAATATATTTATTTTGAGGTCTTGTTCGTCTATGGGGGATCTGCTTCGATATCCAGGTGAAGGAAACGCGCCATTTGAACTGGATGCGTCCACAGAGACCTGGGGGTCAGCTGAGTGGGCTTGGCCGGACAATTGAAGAGGTGCAGTACATCATGTGGTCCCTGATGGCAGGCGGGACAGATGTCCGGAACGTTAGCATCAATTCGTGCCCAGTAAGAATTGAGGCGGCTGCACCATCCGGATCTCAGCTGCGCCAGAACTACGCGCGTCTGCCGAGGTAGTACCTTCTCCTCAGGTGAAATCTCCGGGGGATGTTCCCCTAGCACTGCATTCACACGGTAGCTGGATACTGCTGCTGCGACATCATCGGCGTGAATGTTGTTCAAACCTGCCTGATAGTTTCGATGATCTAAAGGTTCTCTCTTATACCGCTGGACCTCTCTCTCTAGATCATGAAGATCGTTCCTGATCTGCCTGGGTGGAGGCATCCTGTTCAAGAGATGGTGGTTAGGATGACTGCTGCGAAAACACCCTAGCAGGTATTGCTTAGACAACAGGAAATTGTGTCTGCGCACGGTAAGGACCTTCGTCTCCTCATGTAGATGGTCCTCAGAGGACATAAGAAGACACCCTGTTGATGTTCTAAGGGCGGCATTCTGGCATGTCTGAATTTTCTTCCACTGCGTCGTACTCACGTTCGCCGACCATACAGGTGCTGCGTAGTTTGCTACAGACCGACCTATCGCTTTGTAAGAGGTCAACAAGGTTTCTTTGTCGGCTCCCCAAGTACTGCCGGCAAGTGACTTGAGGACCTTGTTCCTACTTTTGAGTTTATCGCAGATAGCTGTAGCATGTGCAGAGGATCTAAAAAGGCTGTCCAATGTGACCCCAAGGATTTTGGGGTAGTTGGTGGTCGGGATGTTGACGTCATCGACTTTCACATTGAGTGACAACCGCACCTCTGCGGTCCAAGCAGTAAACAGTGTGGCTGATGATTTGGAGGCGGATATTTTCATATTCCTCGCAGTGAAGAAACGTGCTAAGTCAGTGAGGTAATAGTTGATTTTCTCGCAAATGTCATCCACTTTAGGTCCTGACGCCAGAATTGTGCAATCGTCAGCGTACGACACAATTTCAACGCCGTCTGGTGGTGCAGGAATTTTAGAGAGGTAGAGGTTAAACAGAGCCGGGGATAAAACTCCACCCTGGGGAACTCCTTGTTTAACTCTACGGGGCTTCGACTTTCTGTCTCTAAATTCTACATATGACTGGCGCCCACACATATAGTTTACGACCCAACGTTTCAAACTGGGCGGAAGGGACGTTTCTTCAATGTCCTCGAACAGAGTGGCATGATTGACCGTGTCGAAGGCTTTTGTGAGGTCAAGAGCCACGAGGACCGTCCTGTCGTTAGGCTTGTTCTGGTTAAGGCCGCGACTTATACGTGTGGTGATGGCGTGTAAAGCAGTTGTTGTGCTGTGCTGCTTGCGGAATCCATGCTGATGATCAGCACTAAGAAAGTGTTCGATCAGGCTGGGGAGGAGCAGTGCTTCAAGCGTCTTTGCTACTGGAGAAAGCAAGGAGATCGGCCTGTACGAATCTCCCTTACTTGCGTCTTTGCCTGGCTTCAGTAGCGGGACCACTCTGCCCATTTTCCAGGCATCGGGAACTTCGTGAGTGGCTAGCGACAGATTGAGCACTTTGGTCATGTACTCTACTCCCGGGGTATCCAAGTGCTTTAACATCAGCATTGAGATTCCGTCCGGACCCAGCGCACCCCAGTGGTGTTTTCGCTTGTCGAATAAAATACGTCCATTTTTAAAATCATGTCAAACTAAGTATTCACATCTACTGATGCAATAATACAACTTGATTTACATACGACTCAGGTTTTGCTTAATGATTTTATATAAGGTGAAAAAGTGATGCCAAGTATGAATTTGTTTTAAACAAATTCTAAACTTAATCTGAGGATTTAAAAAAAAATGCTGCTACTTTTGCATTTATACAATGTTCAATATAATAAAAAATGTGCTGCCAAATTTGTAAATCCAAGAGACGAGAAAATAGTTGACCATTATATATATTATATTTTGTTAATATGAAGTGATTTCCTTTTTCAGTGATGCCAATTTAGTGGTGGCCTTTTAGGATTTTTTTTTGTATAAGTTATACCACCCATTTACAGAGTTAATATTAATAATTAATTTTTAATTTACTATTTTTTAAGGGTGTGCCCTTTTCAAAGTCTACAAATACGTTATTTACAAGTGCTGCCAAGTTTTTTTTTATTATTACTATAGAGCAGAAAACGAGATTTAAGTGACAAAAAGCATTGAAAAAGTTCCATACCGGTCGGTTTACATTTCATTGTGTACGTTTGCAGTTAATACATTTTTAGGTGTTTTTTTTATTAAAGTGCTGCCAAATTTAAAATTCTAGGCATTAAATGCAAATCTTTTTTAATGTCTAAGTAAACGTTTTTGTGTTGTTTATCAACAGTATTATAGTTTCATATGTTTTCTTATTTTTAAAATGTCAAAACATTTATATATTATTTATTTGTCAGTGCTGCCAAAGTGCATGACTTGTAGTAAAAATTATTTGGAAATACATACGATTCTTGCCTAACGTCAACGGACTGCCTTTTGACAGCTTTTGGTTTCGGTGTACTTTCTGGCAAAGGTGAAGCCTAGTCTACCTGTTTAGCACTTATGAGTACTGTTATATTTGTACATCCGAGAGATGATGTAGGAATTTCAAATCATTTAAAAACTTATTTTAAATGGTTTTTTTTAAAGAAATGCTTTTAAATTTATAAAACTGCGAAATATATTTCATATTTTCTGTCTTAACCCAAAAAACCTTTTTTATTTAGTTCTATCGTATATTACGCAGTTTCGAGTGATGCCTAGTTTATGTGAATGGTCTAACTATGTATATAAAAATATTTTGCTGGCTGTAAATTATATAAAAAAAGTGCCAAGTTTGGATTAATTTTACAAAAAAGCCGAAGACCAATTAGTATGGTGCTGCCAAGTACATTTTTACGGGTAAATTAGTTTGTAGAGAAATGCTGCCAGTTTATAAAACTGCAGAAAATATATTTCATATGGTCTATCTTAACCGTAGAATTTGTTTTCTAGTTCTATTGTAAATTACTTATTTATGAGTGATGTCTAGTTTATGTGAATTCTTTTACGATGTATGTAAATATGATTTGTTTGCTGTAAATTATTTAACTACAATATCTATTATACGATACGATATGAGCCGGTTAATCCCTTTTCAATAGAAAAACGAAAAAAAGGTGCCAAGTTCGGATTGATTTTACGAAAACAGTCGAAGGCCAATTAGTTTGGTGCTGCCAAGTACACTTTTAAAGGTTCTTTGACAGGTTTATTACAATCCACAAAAAAAATGTAAAAATATATAAGTTTTAGCTATTTTTTTTTACAAATTCCAGACAAATTATTTGTTATGTTAATATAATTTTCCATAATTTTTCAATTAATATTTGGTTATTAATAGCATAAGCTCAATTAAAAACAATATTGATTTTCTCATAGTTTTGAGTAATTTTTAATAAAAGTTTTAAATCAAAATTGAGGTCAGTATTTTTATTATTTTTTTATTTATTTATTTTTCCGATATTTCGGTCTTAATCAAAGATCATTTTCAGGAATCGAATAAATAATAAATGTAACACAATTTTAACGTTACTTTTAGAAACTTCACTACTTATATCAAACTAATACTTGCGTTATCTGGCAAACAAGAGTTTAGAGTAATTTAACAAAAAAAGTGATGCCATATTAGTTACAACCTGTCAGACTTATAAATAAATATAATATAATATTAACGATAATATAAAAAACTTTACTCTTTATTTTTGAAACCAATGCTTTCGTCATCTGGCAACCAAGAGTTTGGAGTAATTTAACAAAAGAAAAGTGATGCCATGTTGGTTAAAAGATGTCAGATCTAATAACACAAATCATTAGGTATCGTTAGTTCCATCATTAGGTCTCGGTGATGCCAAGACAAAAAGTTCTTAGAAAAAAATGCATAAAGTGCTAACAAAATTTCTAATATTGTTAACGGATCTTACTATTTTGGTTAGTCTCATAGACAGGTTTATTTTGAGATATAGAAAATGAATTCATTGGATTGGTATTGTGAGTGTTTTAAATATTTTTTAAGTGTTGCCACCTTTAGACAACTGTTTTTTGTTAGCCTCATAAATATTTTTTTTTGTTCTATAGAATATGGAATATTCATTGGATTGGTATTGTGAGAGTTTTAAATATTATTTGTTGCGACTTTTAAGATAAGTTATTGAAAAAAAACTGTTGCCAACTTAAGAAAATAGCGCGGGAAAACAAACAATATTCTATTTTACTAATATAAATTCAAGCCATTTGCTTTTTAGTTCCAACAAACTACGGATGTTTTCTTTCAATTATATATTATATTTATATGAATAATAAAAAAATAACGGGTAACCTCTGTAAACAACCAATAGATATAGGTATTTTTGTCTAAAGTGATGCCAAGTCTGCAAGTGCTGGCAAGTATAAAAAATGAGAGGATTTAGACATTTTTTTTACATTTAACTTTTTCTTTTCGAAATAGATAAAATGATGCCACTCACTAAATCAGTCACATTTATTCTTTGGTTATAAACAAGATTTACACAATTGCACTTGCAGATTTGTGCAAGTATAAAAATGATGCAAGTTTGGGCCAAACATTTTTTTTAGAAAATTTACTTATTACTTTTTCTTGGAATTATTAAATATTAAAAATAAGAAACAAATTGAATATGCCATCTTAGAATAACGTTTTATTTTTGTACGACCGGAAATGTTTTTTTGAGGAATTTTTTGTCTTTGCGCATCATGCAAATTCTGCGCTCCAATTCACTGACTGCTGACCAAAGAATGTGCTTTTCTTTCTCTTGTTTTTAATATCTTTTAAATTTGCTTAATTATTTTCACTTGTGTGATATGTATATATTTTTTGATGTCTGATTATATGTCATTTGTCATAATTTATTTCACATTTTGCATTGCATTTTGTATGCATCTCGCCAAACAACCACCTCTTGCCTGAGCTACGGATGTCCGTCCGTCCAACTTTCTGTCTATATGCGTGTGATCATTATGTACCTTATATACGTTGCATATAAAATATAGTATGCATATATTTGTACACCCATACATTATTTTATATATAGGTGTACATAATGACAATAAAACACATACTGACAAGTATTCGTTAGCCCTTGTACATGTGTTTCTGTATCTGGCTGCAAGTTCAAGGATAACTGCTCTGCTCTGCCCGTCTCGATTTTCTGTGTTCACTTTTCTGCGTTAGTAAGTGCATTTTTGCGTCTGCTTTAAAACATTTCTGTGTACTTTTTTCTCCTCTTTCCTCTTCTTTACAATGAATGACCATGACTTTGACTCACATAACAAATGAAAAAAAAATGTCCAACAACAAAAAACAGCCCCGGTTTTGTCATATCACTCGCTTTGGGTTTTCGGTATTGCTTTTTGACATATTGTCTTATTACTTCTTTACCACGCTCTGCCGCTTAAAAGGCTTCAAAGGTAGATCAGGCCGAAAAGGGGCCAAAAGAAATGCACTCCTCAGCCAATTATTGCGAACACCTTTCAAAACTTTGTCTCTAAATCAAATTTCAAATTCATTTTAATCAAAATCATATTGTCTGTCGTGATTTGTTCGCCGCCCAACAACTTAATTTACGTTAAGTTGGTCAGTATTTTTTCAAAACGTATAAACGTTTGAGATGATAAACTTGTTTATCTTGATTTTTGTATAAATAACGAATAGCCAGCGACGAGCCAAACCCCGACGCAAAAACAAATACAAAACCAAATTTCAATAATTTATGGCTTGTTTAGCAGCATCGTTTTGTGTGGCGATTGCTTGGGTTCATTCAAATCTTACGCAGCGCAGCACCCAATTGAATGTATCCACATGCGGACCGAGAAGAAAAACGATAAAGTACCATAAATAAATTCTAATGGCCAACAAAATATATGGCATATACTTTACATACACACATGCATAAATACTTTGCAAATAATATTCAATAACTTAGGAATATTTTATAATAGTTAGTAAAGAGAAGAAAGATTGCTTAAATAGCAACAGAAATATTGTTAAATAATAGGGTAGCAAACAAAAAAGTGCTGCCACAACTTAAGATCGGTGAAAATCGAATAGCACAGTACAGTTTTTAGTAAATTATTTGGAAAATATTGAATGATTCGAACAAGTGGAACTAAAAAAGTTAATAACGTTAAAAAAGTGATGCCAAGTTAGTTTATGCTGTTTTAATGTTTGCATGTAGAAGTTAATTTTAGATGAAAGAAAATTGTTATTAAATCCACACACATTAATTATTCCAAGTTTAATTGTAGTTGCACAAATGCTGTCTGTACCTCTAGAGCGTTTAGAGTACAACTACGATAGGTTAATAAAGGTTGTCGTTATCAGCACATTTTCAAATGAAAAGTTCAACCAAATAATTCTTTTTAATATGCTTCTACAGTTTTACAAACACCAGAAAGCATAAAAGATTTATATCAGAAAATATATTAACTTTTAGCAAAATAACATAAAAATGCTGCCAAGTCGTTTTTTGGTTTCACACGATTGTTCACTAAATTTTATTTCGAAGTAAACATTTTTCGGTAATTTCAAATCAAAAATTCAAAATTTGTTTTTCCAAAATTCCAGTAAATCTATTAAAAAAAATAATGCCCAATTATTTAATAAAGTTGTTGCATTTAAGTTATAATATTTTTAAGTTAAATTTTAAATGATCTATTAAACCTTAGACACAAATAAGATAAGTCAAAAATGCAACTCGATTCTAGCGCATGTACGAATAAAAAGTGAGGTCAATTTTTTTTGTTAATTATTCTGAAGTTTTATAAATACTTGAAAGCAAAAATTGCATATTTCGAAAATTTTTTTGCTGCAAGTTGCAGCAAAACTTTAATAACAGTGCTGCCAAGGCATATTTAAATCGATCGTAAAACACAAAGAAGATATGTCAAAAATGTAACTTGATTGAAAGAGCTGGATATTTTTTTTTTTATTCTTCTGAAGTTTTTTTTACAATCTCTTGAAAGCGATAATTGCATTTTTCGTAAAATTATTTAAATTTACAGCCAAATTTTCATAAAAGTGCTGCCAAGTCATTTTTAAATTGGCTTTCAACATAAGACACAAATAAGTTATGTCAAAAATGCAATTCGATTCCAGCACATGATTTAATAAAAGGTGCTGCCAATAAATTTTTATTTTAATTCCTCTAAAGATTTACAAACACTTGAAAGCAAAAAAAAAATTGAATTTTTCGCAAAGTTTATAAACACGCAGCAAAATTTTAATGATAGTGCAGCCAAGTCATTTTTAAACTGGATACAAATAAGTTATATAAAAAATGGAACTTGATTCCAGAGCATGTTCGAATAAACTGCCAATTATGTTTTGTACATTTTCCTGAAGTTTTTTTTTACAAACTTACGAAATCAAAAATGGATTTTTTCGCAAAACTTAATAATTTGCAGCAAAACTTTAATATAATTGCACCCAAGTCATATTGAAATTTCACATAATTGTTCACTAAATTTTATGATCAAGTAATTTTTTTTTGCTGATTATATGAGCATGAAATAAGTGCAAACTTATTTTTTTTTCTAGTTTTTAATACATTTCACAAAAATTTGATTCCAAGTTAAATGTAGCGAAGTACAAGTTAAGATGATTCTGAAAGTTTTTACATAATTTTTTACTTAATTCTGTTGCGAAGAAAACATTGTTTCATATTGTAAACTTCGCAAAAATCAAATCTAAAAAGCTTAAATCTTCTTACAGAGTTCTAAGTAATTTCACTAAAAGGCAATGACCAATTTGTAAAGTTTTTTCAAGTTAATTACTGAAATCTAAAATCAAAAAAAGGTTGTTCCTTTCAGTTTTGGAAGTTTACAAAAAAGAAAAGCCAAATTAAAAACTAATTTGTTTATTTAATTCAATATATTGCTGTGGCCAGATTTACTTAAAATTTACCGAACAAAATGAGTATCGAAACAATTTAGTAACTTTCGAACTAAAAAAGTGTTGCCAAGTCGATTTTTCGATTTACACTATTGTCAAATAACTTTCCTTATGATGGAAATACTATATTTTTGGTTGTAAAATACACAACTAAGTACAATTTCGTAGGATTTCTTCAGGTATGCTTTCTACATACAGCTTAGGATTTTGGGCCATTTCACAAACAAGTGATGCCAAATTTATCGACTGAATCTTAGTAAACTTTTCATGATTTTTATCAGGTTTGCTTTCTCTATACAGAAAATTGATATTTCCAAAATTATTTAGTTTTGGAAAGGAATCAAAAAGTGATATCTACTATTTGTCCACTACTATTGTCAGCCTCAATATATATTGTTCTTTAGAAAGACTTGCATGACTTGAATCAAAATTTGTATCCCATATTTAAGTTGTTTTAATAAAAAATTATTGCCAGACTAATTAGGTGCTCCCAAGCAAATGCTTTTCGAGAGTTGTTTTAATAAAACACGGGACAAAAATGAGTATTTTAAAAATAGGCTACTATTAGTTATTCTTTAAAAATGTGCTGGCAATATAATTTTTGTGTTTGTAAAATTGGCCACTTAATTGTATTACGAATAATCAAAAATAAAGTGCTGTCAATACGAGTATAGCTCTTGTGCTTGTAAAATTGGCCACTTTATTTTCTTACGATTTAAATGCTATTCGGTAAGTGTGAATGTCTAAACTAAAATCAATATTTTTAAAAGTAATTTACCAATTTGAGTATTTTTAGACGCAAAGTGATGCCAAATTTGTTAAGAGCATCATATAGTTGCAAAATTATCCGCCTAACTATATAAACAAATCTTTGTTTAGAATTACAATAATTTACAGCTGACAAAGCAACTGCATTGTTAAGAATTTCCTCCGTTGAGAGTTTTTTGAAAAGTGCTGCCCAGTTAATTTCAATGTTTGCACTTTTCGATTCCAGATTTTATTTAAGAATATCAATGCAATATATTTTTTTCTTCTATTTGCACAAAATATTTGCATATGTTTGTTGTTTCATAAAAAAGTGCTGCCCAGTTAATTGCGATGTTTACACTATATTGCCAAGCATTACAACGCAATAAAATTTTTTATTACAATTTTATGTCTAATAACTAAAGATACGAAACAAGTCCATGTGACTAAATTTAAGATTCTGGTGGGCTCAATTCCCGGCTAGCTTGCCTATCCGAGGGTACCGATACCATCCATCTGCTTACCTTTCGAAAAATCCAATACATAACAATACAACCCTTTTGTTCTTTCACAAATAACTAACTAAATAAGGCAGTTGCACAGAAAAGTGCTGCCAATATCTGGCTCCTAAAATATCAGAATCATAAAATGCAAAGCTTTAAAAGAAGTTTCCCGTTTGCTCTTTATGGGAACATTAAAAGAAGTTACTAATTTCAAAAAATGCTGCCCAGTTAGAATGTTTTTATGTAGCAAACTCTTAAAAATGCTGCCAAAAAGACTTCCGAAGTCCTCCGTTAAAAAAATAAACCATATCTCGGACACATTTTTCCGTATGACTCGTTTCATTTCGTTCCTTTTTCGCCTGAAGCCATAAATATGTACAAATATTTGTCGAAAACCGAAATAAGCACATAAACCCCCGTAAAAAGAGATAAGTTCCGAAACAAATTGAGACGTTATCTTGGCAAAACAGAAAAATAACAAAAAAATTAACCAAATACCAAAAATAGAACACAATTGTTCGGTTTCTTTCTTTTGGGGGCAACAACAGTAAGTAGGTATAATTAACGAAAGGCAAATAAGAATACATAATTTTTGAAATTGAATTTAAAATGAAATGCATGAACTCGTTTGCGGAGCGAGCGCACACGTATTTATCGCTGGCACGTGAACTTATATTTAGCCAGAGCTTGTCAGCGTCTTACCAAGGAAATAATTGTGGCAAAACAATTTTCCGCCGATAAAACGTTTATCTGCGAGATAAACTCAAAGACTACAGGCGACACAAGTGACTGTGGATATTAGATGAAATACAATTACGCACTCAATTCTGGTTATGATCTAATCAAAGATTTGCAGCAGTTACCCAACGTATGTTCTATCTGACGGATACGTACTACGTAACTGTAGCTGCGGCCGAGGGGTGCCCTTAACCTTGCGCAAAAAAAGGTTTTTTTCGTTCGCTTTGTTTGCCTGCCTACCACATTAATTTTCATGTTAGACACCGAAAGGCATACGTTGTTCTGTGAGCGATAGACATCTTTCGGATACATTTCCAAAACAGCGAACGGAGAGACCACCAAAAACAAGCAGCGGCGTTTTGCGACGCACTTATATTTTTGTATACACAAAGCCGGCTTTTGTGTACAGTTCTTGTGTTGTTTGAAATTTGAAATTCGAACACTTCGGGAGCAATGTCTACTAGCTGCTGTGTATCTGTGTGCGCTCTTTCAGGTTTCTGGGTATGGGTTGCCGAAAATGTCTACACAAAATAAACTTGAAAACATAAACTTTTGGGCTTCCCTCTCCTGCCTGCGTTTCCAACGCCACCGTCGTCGATACCCATCAACTCCGCTTCCCTTCTATTAGCCAAAACGTTACGAAATTTTGGAAATGTTTATATTAAGTGCGAGTATTTACTACAAACGAACACTACTACACCTTGTGCTCATCGGATACATTCTAATGCGTACGTCGTACGTTCATACGTACCCCCAGTATGTATGTTGAGATATGAGCGTGTATATATATCGTATTCTGTCTATACAAACATAACCGCCATTTTGCTTTTGGTTTATTCTGGTTTGAACAATTTTTTTGCGCCCATGTATTCACCGAAATCCATATGGACATACGTACCGTAGTACATGCGTCCATATACCAGATTAATCAAAAGTAACAACATATACGCATATCGAATTCTTTTTATTTTGATTTTTTTGTTCTTTGCCTCTGCCTCTCGCTCTCTCTGTTTATATATTTTATCAAAGTTCTATATACTCGTTTCACGGGTTTTTTTGTCGGCGTGGCCTCTCTTTATTTTTTTGTCTTTGTTAGAATTTTTGGGACTTCCAAAAAATTAATATGACAAAAAAATGACCTCGCATAACAAAAAATCTGGTAAACAATTCTACTTGCTGTCGTCCGGTGTTTAGCGATTGATTTTGTTTGGTTTCTCTCGCCTCCTGTTTGGTGTTTTTTCTGTTTTCATGGTCAGCAGATCGGTTAGAATGTTAAAAGTCTAAGAGAATAACAGTTAATATTTTTCGAGTGTACTTTTAAAAAGCTTTACACGTCCTTCAAAAAGATAATCATGTTATTTTTTATTAAGGGCGTAAATTAAAATTACAAAATCATAAAAAGCCTTTTTAATTACGTAAAAATAAAAGTTTTAGTTTGAAAAATTTGTAAGGTTTAGAACAATCACAAAAAAAAACTTGGCATCACTTATTTTATATTTCACCTACAAAAAAACGTATACAGTAGTTCGATTGCAAGAAAATTTAAATCTTTGGCTCAAACTAGTGTAAGCTTTAAAGCAATCGAAAACAACGACTGCCAAAATATGCATTAAAGCTCCAAAGCTTTTAAATGTTATGATTTTAAAGCTTTAAAAAAATATGTATGAAAATTAGATAAATACATAACAATTTTAAACGAAATGCAGAAGTAGCAATTTCAGGTCACCTAATGGCCTAAAATGAGAAGAAAAGAAAACTTGGCATCACCTTTTTCCTAAAACGTCTTAAAAGACCAAATGTAAATTCCTTAAAGCTTTAAACGCATTTGAAGAAGGCATCATTTTACTATATTTTTCAATATACGCTTAGTATAAGACCGCGCTGATATGAACAATTCGAATTGCACGATTCTTTACGATTCTCATTTGAACTTGCAAATTGCGTTTACACGTACAGTTCGTCTGCGTATAAATTGCTAAAGTTCTTGTTTTTAATATTGCTATATCTGACATTCTAATACATTTGAATCGCATGTAGACTAATGAAAAAATATAATTGAAGTCATTTTTTTGAGATTTTGATTATTTTACTTATAATTATTTAATAACACTCTTTTTAACAAACATCTTTGCTATTTTACTTTTGAAAGAATGAATTTCTTCACAAGCAATTTATACCTTTTAACAAACTCTTTTTTTAAACCGCGCTATTTTAACCATTAAAAAGAAACAAACAATTAAAGAGAATTGAGAATAATAAATTGCGAGTAAGAATTAAAGGAATTGCACTCGGTAGTTTTTTTTTCCTGTTCCGTTCTTATTACCGCTCTCTCCTAGCAACACAGGAAAAACAGCAGAATTGCAGATGGAAAATTGCATCTGTAAACGAGGACTTATATACCAACTTGGTTTAAAATGCAGAAGTAGAAAATTAAGCTTATCTAACAACGTAACACGATACAAAAACTTGGTATCACTTTTTTCTAAAAACATGTAAAAAGAGAAAAAGTAAGCTCTTAAAAGCATTTTAGAAAGGCGGATACTTTCATTTTTTTTTAAAAACGAGTAAAAACGTCATTTAATTCGACCAGATCGAACCATTCCCATTTCCGTCTCTTCGCTTCTATCGCGCAAAAAAATGGCTCGTTTTTTAGGACCGGGGACCTCAAATCGGGAGGGAACTTTGTGAGGAAGCTATAAGAAAACATGCACCGATACAGTCCAATATTACCGGGGTCGGTTTTTTTGTCGTTCGTAAGCTCAGTGCGAAATCTGGTACGAATCGAATGCAATATGTGGCTTCTAAAACTACATGTTCTGAAACCGGGAAACCTATATATGATACAAACACATGCACTGATATCGATCAATTTCAACAGGGTTCGTCCTTGGCCCACACCTAAACAATGTACCAAGTGTAATCAAAATCGGTTCGTAATTGCGACCTGTACTTTGATTACAACGATAGATGGCGGGCGGATGGTCATGATGGAATCTGATAGTTATTTTGAGTACTTAACATAGGGTCTATCTGTATTTTTTTAAGTGTTACAAACAACAGCACCAAGCCAAAATACCCTGTGCAACAGTGTGGTGTAGGGTTTAACAACAGAAGAGAACTTTTTATATTATTAATATTAATAATAATATTTTTTTTTTGTTTTTTTTTTACCATTTCTTTAATCTCATAACATAATTTTAAAAAAAGCATATAAGAAAAGGATTTTAAAAGGAAAGGCCATTAAACGAGGAAAATAAACTCATATTTATTGCAGGGCGTCCCTTTTGCGATAATACTTCTGAACATTTTGTAAAGCAACAGGGTGAAAATTTGCAGTACTTTTTTCCAGAAATACCCAAATCATACATATAAGTATGTGCAGCTCATACCAAGCAGTTGTAAGTATAAATCGTTGGGTTTAAATGATATGAAAACACTTGGCCTTTGATGTTGTCAACATGTATCTGAAAAAAATATATTAAATCTAAAGGAGTAATACCCACATTCAAATGTTTTAAACCAACTTTTGGCATAACTTATTTTTAATTACTCACTTTCAAAACAGTGGCGATGATGGTTGACAAAGTCAATTGAAGTATTGAAACGAATGAAATTAATCCAAAAAATAACATCGTGTTTTAATAATTAAATCAAGACGAAAAATTAATAATAAAAATTTTTAATATATCAAAACTAAAAAATAAATGTCATCTTTATGCAACAGTTTTGAAAAAACTTTGGCATTACTTTTTTTTGAAGAGAAAAAAAGCACTTGGCCACATTTTAAACTCTGTACTTATGTGGGGGTAAACTTGGCATCACTTTTTAATGAACAATGAAAATCTTTGGTTCAAACCGCAATAGTTCTTGGCGGCCTTTTCGAATTTATTTTATTTTTCGAAATGAAATCTATTAAGAATGAATTTCATTTGTAATTTTTTTTAAAATCTTAAGAACTTTCCAGATTCTGGTATGGATTGCCAAATAGATTTCGTTGTTTTTTTCCCCCCATTGCCCCTAAATCCATTTGGTAGTTTGTTTTTAAGAATATTTTATATCTTTTATTTTTTCCTATTGGCCATAAATCCATTTGGAAGCTATTTTTTATGAGTTTTTAAATTCTTAGAATTGAAAAGTGTACCACCAATAAATTTATTATCGCTTAGTTTCAATGCTTTACAAATTGTTGTGAAATTGCACAAAATATGTTTTTGTTTTGATTTTACCATTCATAAAAGTGCTGCCAAGTAATTGTTATCTCCACCATTACTTAAGCGTTATAATCATAACTGGCTTATGTGACCTTTAGCCCATTGTTTATCATATTACGTGATATCGATAACAGCAAGCAAGGGGTCTTAACTCGAAATTTCGAAAATTCAGTTATACAATAAAAAGATTCACACGAGTGCTGTTGTTCCATAAAAAAATTGTTTTACCAAAACCGAACAAAACAAAACAGAACATAAAACGAGAAAGTAAGAGAATCACCAGATTACAATTGTATTTATCAGCATATATAGTCACCATAAAAAATATGTAGTACATACCGCAAATGGAATTACCCAAATAGCAAAAAGTACCCAGCGTTGAACTGAGGCTGATTAGAATAAGAACCGAGTCATTGATTAAATTCAAATCGATTGTTTTTTTTTGTGAATCAGAAAATATGGTTACGGCCAAGGTTTAGTCTAGATGGGGGGAACAAAAAGAAAACCAGCAACCGCAAGTTATTCGAAAACATGTTGGGGTAGTATTGCAAGGAATGTTTTTATAATTTGTAGTTATTTTTAGTTTCACTTTTTTCACCCGATAACATTATTGTGTTGTCGCGCAAACAGGGAGAACGGCGCTGAATTCCAAAATACCCAGAACTGTTATCAGGCACATTGTGAGAGTGCATAGTTTGAGTTATTTTCAGAAATACTACGGAAAGAAAGAAATTTTCTTGAATTGAGTAAGAAATGAACTAAAATTTAGAAGCGTTAGAATTGAAATTGATGTTAAAATGAATTTCATATTTGTACATTATTCCTTTTAAGTTATACTTTATAGCTTTAATGCAATTATTTTAAACTTAATTGAAAAATTGTCAGTTCTACTAAAATATGATGCACCCTTATGAAACCACGAGTAATCCTCCGTTGAGGTACTGGGTGACTCAAATAAGGCTGAAGGTTAAAAATATTTAATAACTTTTTTTGTTTATAATTAAGAAGCATTAGAATGGATATTGAATATTAATTTCATATTTATACTTTATTTTTAAAAACTTCATTTAAAAATTGTCAATATACCTCAATATGGTATACCCTAATGAAACTTCGAGTATTCCAAATAAGACTGAAGGGCTAAAAATAGTCATAACTTTTTTGTTTATAATTAAGAAGCATTGGAATTTGTATTGATATTAAAAATGAATTTCAATTTTGTCCATTATTCCTTTAAAGTTGTACTTTATAGCATTAATGCAATTCATGATCCAAAAATTGTTTAAAAACTTAATTCAAAAATTGTCAGTTCAACTAAAATATATTCCTCCGTTGAACTACTGGGTGACCCAAATAAGACTGAAGGGTTAAAAATATTTAATAAGTTTTCTGTTTATAATTTTTTTTCTCTTTTGCGGGTTATTTAGATTATATTTATATATATATATATATATATATATTTCTTTTTATAAAGATATATATAATATACAGCAACGCCTCAAAATTGTTGAATTTCATAATTCTTCCGGCAACTCTTTTAGCTCAACTCAACGAAGTTATTGCCGCCATTTAAATGTCAGAACAGCACCCAGTCACAACATGATTAGGAAATTAATACCTCGTTTTGAGGAACAGGTTTCAGTGTCAGAAGCCTAAGCCATTCTTCAATTACACCCCTTGAGCTTCAATTACACCCCTCCAGATGTATTATTTGGTGCGGTGTTATGGTTTATAAAGAAATCGGTGTAAACTTTTTGTTAAAATGAGAAGGGCCAACCATAAACTCTCTATAGAACTATGATTGAACATTTTTGCGTCCGCAAGTTGAGAATAATCCTTACATACACTGAGAAGAAAAACAGCCTTATAAATGGTTTACTTAACTACAAATAAACATGATTTGGAGTCTACGTTATATTAGTTTAATTTGAACATTTTGCTGTTGACTCGTATTTAACAATAAAAATAGTTTATTTAACTATTCTATGGTTGAATATTTTAACCATGAAAATTGTTAATTGTATAATAATTAGTGTTGTTTTAACAATGCATTGTTAAATTTTTTAACGATTGTTATTATTAAAATAATTAAACTGTTTTTATTAAAATAATTATTGTTGTTTTAACAATGCATGAGTTTTTTAGCCATTAAAATAATTATAGTTGTTTTAACAATGCATTGTTTTTAACCATGAAAATAGTTAATATTAAAATTTCATAGTTAATTTATTGAAAGAATACATGTTCAATTTACCAATGAAATTGTTAATATTATTAACTATGAAGATTGTTAAAGAAATCATTTTAATTTTATTTAACTAATTATTGGTTACCTCTTTTAAACAAAAATATAGTTACTCTTATAATTTTGAATATTAAATTAACCTACTAATTATATTTTTGTTTTTATTCGCTCTTTTTTCATTATTATGACTTCAGCAGTTTTTATTCTGGTTTGAGACCTTTTCGTTGTTTCTTTTTCAAAATCAACTAAAAAATTGGTGAAATGTATTGGCTAGGGTTGCCAGGCAGACTGTATAGCTATTTCTAAACCCGTCAAGGTTTTTCTTCATCAGTCTTTGGCAACGTCAACTTCGGTTACATAACAAATGACTTATACGGAAGTCCCATTATGATTAATGAGAATTACCCTTTGCGTATAGTCTTCGAACGGTAGGAAAAGCAATCTTCATAGCACAATATCATTGCGCTATGAGGATTGTATAATTACACCTAGTTTTTGCATTTGGTGGTGGATTTTTAAAAGAGCGAGATAAATTGTCTTATGATCTTTTTCACAATAACAAACGTTCAGAGCAGAGGAAGAAAGGTAAAAGACTGGGAGGGGTATAAGACAGTCGCAATCGTTGCAACTTCGTGTAACTTAATTCTGAACTTCGTACAACACAAAGCAGATCAAAAACTTCGATACATTAGAGCCGAAATTTTTTGTTGATGTCTTACAATTTTCTGCCTTTCTCTTGGAAAAGCCAACCTTAAATAATGTTAACTCAACTATTTAGTATAAACATTTGACCTTATATAACGTTATTTTGTCTTCGATATCAAACATTTACCATGGAAAATTTAACCAGACACATGGTTAAAAAAATCATTGTATTTTCGACTCAGTGTATGCTTCAAACAAGATAAAGCCACTGCGCAGCAAAAGCCACAGTCTTATTTGGGCCACCCAGTATTTAATTAAAATTTGCCATAGCAATTTCCTGTCCTCAACGTATGTGTTTTTTCTTTCTTTTTTGAGTTTTTTTGGAATGTTATTTAATTTTAATTTTTTGCCCAGTAATGTTTACTTAAAATTTGTAGAAACCAACCAACCGGTTTCAAATCAAATAGAAATATATTGACCTTGAAATCACAGCAGAAGAAAGAAAAGAAATGTTTAGCAGTTGTCGTTTTGTTTTTTATCTACGCATCAACTAAAATGTTGTCTTAAAAAAACTTCAGAATATTCACTAAAATTGCCAAGAACAAAACTAATTATTTTTTTTTATTTTTAGTATCATCATTATTATGTAGGAGTGCGAGTAATATAGTCAACATTTTAATAATGTTCTTTTTTTCAAACATGGTTTTAAACATTGTTTTAGGAAATAGCTATTGTTGGTGTTTTTTTTGCAGTTGCAACACACAACATCATTATTCATTGTATTTAAAAATTAATTAATTATATATGTTCTAAATGGTTATTTGGGTAGTTTTTTGTATAGAAAAAAAGAATGCTGCCAAATTTTGAGAATAGCATGAGCTTATATGGGGCGGATATGGCCAAAGTGAGGTCATCTAACATTGGAGTGGAGCGAGTTTGTTTTTCGTATACCTTGAACAATTTTGAACGATCTTCATTAATCAACTTTTTAATTTGAGACCACTTTAGGTCTTAAACATTAAAATGTACAATCAGTACATCTCCAGTGTTGTAAAACACAAACAAGTTCTCAACTACGATACTAGGAGATAGTCAGCATTTACTTGAAAAGAGGTAAAATAGTTTAATTTAGAAATAAGGAAGACTAATATGTAATCGATAAGTCTTCGTTAGACTTATAGTTAATCGATATGACTTCGTTAGACTTATAGTTATTCGATAAGTCTTCGTTAGACTCAAAGACGATAAATTGTACAGGATGGGCGACATAAGCTTTATAGAGAAATCGAAAAACAGGGAAGAGTATAAATCATATTGGGAATGCAGTTTCTTTTTTTAAAAATGTGAGAGTTTAGTGTTTTTTGTATTTCAATATTGAGATTCTAGCGTGGAAAAAAACCGTAAAAATTTGAGTTTACTGAAGTGTGTTTATCTACAATACTGCAAAGAAGAAGCACATCGCCCATCTTGTACAATTTAACGTCTTTGCGTGGACTTATATGTAATCGATAAGACATCGTTAGTCTTTAATTAAACCGATAAGTCATGCTTAGACTTTTATGTAATCGAAAAGTCTTCATTATTTCATAATTTAACTATTTTAACTCATTTCGTGCGAGTAGTTCTAGCGAGTATCGTGAAAATGCTAAACTGATGCTCACCTAGCAGTTGCCTCCAATGCGTTTATTAGTATATGCGTTTATTAGTATATTCTTTATTAATAGATAAGGCACAACTAAAGCCCTAATTTTTTTTTTTAATATGAGAAGGGTCAACCAGAAACTCTGTATAGGACTATGATTGAACATTTTTGCCGCAAGTAAAGAATGATCCATACATACACTGAGAAGAAAAATAACCTTATAAAAGGTTTACTTAACCATAAAAACATGATTTTGAGTCTACGTTATATAAGCTTATTTTCAACATTTTGTTGTTGACTGGTATTTAACAATAATAATAGTTAATTTAACTATTCTATGGTTGAATATAGGCACCATTTTATTATTTATTAGAGATAAGGCACAACTTAAGTTAATGGCTTTTACCATCTCCCAGCGGGAACATATAGGGTGGGCGATTTAACATTTTAAAATTTTAAATGGTCCACTCGTATCATAAAATTTATAAAAACAAAATGTCAAATATATCTGCAGCCAACTTCAAACTACAAAAAACACAAAAGGAATTTCCAGTAAGAGCCAGTTTTTCCCTTTCCTTACCTACAAACTGAGAGTTGCGGCAAGCATAATTGTCTAGTATGATTTGGGACTTAGGAAACCCCGTTGAAACTTCTGAATGAAATGGTGCTACAAAGTTTATCTTAAGACAGAGGAGAAATGCGTCATTGTAGTAAGTAGTATTGAATTGTCATTATTTGCCATTATATCTTTGAAACAGTGCTGCCAAATCTAAGGCAAAGGTAAAATGTGCAACGATGACTCTTAGGGTAGAGCCCGCACTCTTCGTCTAATTTGCATAAGAAAACGAACGTGATTAAAAGCATTATTAAATAGTAACGTAGTTTATAATGGGAGAGCTATGACATCCGTCGCGATTGTTTAGCTTCTGTATTATCCATTAAGTAGGAAATTTGCCATACCTAAACATAAAAGCGATAGCTTTCGAAGCCTTGCAACCATTAAAGGGGTTTCGCTAAATGAACCTAATAATCGGGTTTGTCTCCCGGGAACTTGCGGTGTGCATTTGCCGATAACCCTGGTCCTGGACTTGCAATCATTAAAGGTGCGTCGCAAAATGAACCTTATAATCGGGTTTGTCTCACGGGAACTTGCGGGATGCATGTGACGATAATCCCGGTCGTTTATCTGTCTCGGAATGCCGGGGATTGGGTTGGTATTTTCCCGGGATCTTTCAACCTCTCTAATTCATGTAAAGCAACTATCGGATTTAGTATTTTCTTATATTTGAAGCTCTTTTCGATGGAACTTTTGTTTGAAGAAAACACAATTAAAAATAAATCAGTGTGTACTAATTGTTATAAAATTCCTAAACGATACAGCCATGCCCCCCTATCTGTGGAAATCATTCTATTGATTTCAGTCAGGCATCGTACAGTGAAGATAATTGATGTTTCCCAGACATAAATAGGTAGAAAACCAAATGAAGTAAGGACTTGTAGCAAAGTTACTGCGTATTTAAAGAAATCTCAATACCAATGGTTTCTTTGATCGTCAATCACAATCAGCCCGTTTTTATTCCAATTTTTGCGGGAGAATAAAACAAATTGTGGCTATGTTCAAATTAAGTAATAATCGTAAGGTGGGCTGGCCTCAGGTCATTTATTTGTAAAAATAAAAGTTACAAATTCTATAAAAGTACTTTGTATATTAGAAAAACCTAGGTATAAGATAGACTTAAAATCTGTATAACAAAATTCTTATGGAAAATAAACAAGCAAGCGATCTCTGATCGCTTGAAAACACTATAAAGTTTAGAACGAATTTTATCTAGAACTCTTAAATTTATTTGTTGTTCAATGTTCCTGCAGGGAGGTCATTTGATCTCAAATAATTCATATTGGGACCCTGTATTCTTGTCTTCAAAACATTTTGTTTTGCAATCTTTCATATTTAAGTCCATTCACTGGTGTTCTTTAAACTCGGCCAGTTCGATTATTATGTATCCTTCGGCCGTGAGCAAATACTCAAAAAGTGTACATTTTTCCCAGGACCTTTTAGTTTAGTTTCAGGGAAACTTTTTCCATGCTCGGCCAATTTGTGCCATAATAAAATTTAGTGTTCTCGCACAAAATAATCTGTAAGCAACATTAAAAAAAAATACTTTCCATTGTGATCCTTGATGCAATCCGAGTATTATGTATTCTCTGCCCTAGAGCAAATACTTCAAAAAATGTCCTTTTTCCCAGGAACTTTTAGTCCCTAAAAGGGAAACTTTTTCCATATTCAGACAATTTGTCCCACAAAGTCGTGAAAAAATGCAGTGTTCTCGCACAAATTAATTTGTAAGCAACATTAAAAAAAACTCTTTCTAATGAGATCCTTGATGCAGTCAGAATATTATGTATCCTCTATCCTTAAGCAAATACAAAAAAAAGTTTACTTTTTTCATATAAATTTTTAGTCCCTAAAACGGAAACTTTTTCCATGCTCGGTCAATTTGTCCCATATTGAATACGAAACAGTCTATGACTATAGGGATCGTCGTGGGAAAATTTAGGATTCTCGCACAAATTAAGGTCTGGGCACAAATTAAGGTCTGAGCCTTTTTTATGCTTCATTTAAAGTCTAAAAACCAATTTGTATTTTTTTTTTTATAGTTTTTATCATAGGTTTCCCGACTGCCGGAGTCAGAAAAATACGCAGCGTAAGAAAAAATAATCTCCAGTGTGCCTAAACCTTTAATTTGTAACCGAAATAAAAAACCTTTCCCATGAGAGCCTTGTTGCTTAATTTGTCTTAAAAAGTCACTTTGAATCATAAACTGAATTCTGAATAATTTGAATGTTGTTAAATGCCATATTTTTGTTCAATTTTTAATGCAAACGTACAGTTGATCTTACAAGTGTAACTTTTATCACGAAATTCGAAATCCAAGGAATATTCGAGATCCCAAAAATTTAAAAAAATAGTCCTGCTATCCCGGCAAATGAAATTGTTCAGGAAAATAATAAGTTAAACTTAATTTAAAAGGAACGACTTTCATATGTGATATTTTGCTTTAATGTTAGAAAAATGCTATTTAGGCTATTTATGGGTGTTTCTGATGTAAAATATAGGGTGGGACATTACAAATTTTAAATAAACGAGTTTCAGCTTCGCCCAATGGGCTGAAGTTTGTTTGGGGAGATAAAGAATTTTACTGAAAATTCGTGTTATCAGATGAAGCTCATTTTCATCTATTCGAGATCCCAAAAATTTAAAAAACTAATCCGGCTATCCCGGCAAATGAAATTGTTCAGGAAAAGAATAAGTTAAACTCAATTTAAAAGGAACGACTTTCATATGTGATATTTTGCTTTAATGTTAGAAAAATGCTATTTAGGCTATTTATGGGTGTTTGTGATGTAAAATATAGGGTGGGACATTAAAAATTGGAAATTTATATAAATATAAAGTATGATGTACTGATATTTTTTTTCAAATTCAAACAGCACAAATGATGGTCGTACGTCAAAACGTTCTGAGTACGTTTTTGCTAAAAAAATGTCAAACTTTCCTATGGAAATGTCAGATGCCGCCATCCAACACTTAGTGTTGCCTTGGCCAGAAATATATATATAGCAACCCTCGTATCGTGTTTTCAGATAAAGCTCATATTCATCTCGTTGGCTATGTCAATAAGCAAAATTGCCGCATATGGGGTTCGGAGAACCCACACGTGACTATTGAGAAGCCAATGAGTCTTTGTTTGGTGTGGATTTTGGGCTGACAGCATCATTGGGCCATTTTTCTTCGAAAATGAGCAAGGAGCTGACTTTTAAAATTTTATGTCGCCCAACCTGAACAACAGAACTTGAGCATATTTTACACATTCTACATATTTTAGTCAGATAAAGCTATTTTTTTATTTATTAAAAAAAATTCTCAAAAATAGAAAATATATTTAATTTTTACAAATAAATATTTTTTTTTGCGGGTTTACTTGAATATTAGAAGAATTTCAAAATAGTTGGAAATTAGTATATGAAACCAATAAATCCTTATCTCTAGTCATACTTTTTTTTTGGTTAGATTGTACAGGAAAATATATAAAAACTTACCATAAATTGTGAAATAGTTGCAAGTTTATGATGAATAATCCAAAAGTTTCCCGGTTTTTGGGGGCGTCCGAGATTTTCCCAAAGAAAAAATGCCTGCGGTTTTGACTGGGTTGATATTCAAATTCCTTGTCGATTGTTAATTGACAATTTTCGATTTTCTTTTTTATTTTCAAATATTGTTTCCGTTGCTTAACGTTCGAACTAATGAATGAATGAATTAGTTCGAAATATTTCAAAACACTTGTTGTTAATTTTCTCTCGAATGCGCTGTTTTTGCTTCACTTTTATTTATTTGCGGAATTCAACGGTGATCGCGCCGAGGGTTGCGATAGTTGCCACTGTCGCGTTTAGAATGTTTTGATATAGAAAACAGTTTTTTTGCGAAAAAAATACAACAAATTATTTATTTCTTGATAAAAACAATGTTTATAAAACAAGAGAGTGAGAGCGGGAGGGAGAGTGTGGCAGCGATAGGGAGCCTCCCGAGTCCGTATTGTTAAAATAAATTACAATTCTAAGAATCGTTATGATGCAGGGTCTAGAAGGAGGGTGTAGAGGGATTGATGGCCGTAGAACCGCTTTTAAGTTGACAGCGCAAATCTGTGTATCCACACACACACAAGGGCCGAACTAATCACAAGACAATACGAGGTTGGGGCGCGGAGTGTTACGCAAACTTAATCTACACACGTGATGTTAATGTATAGGTTTGCTATTTTGCTATTACCCATACAATGTTGTGCAGTCGCTTCGATTCGGTTTGCTTTGCGGTATTATAATGATTTATTTCTGTTCTTTCCCTTTGGCGTCTCGCCGATCTGTGGTAGAATTGTTTTTTTCTTCTATTTTTTGCAAAATGTTGAAATTAAACTTGACTTTTTTTGCGCCGACCGATTACTTTGTTGTTGTCGCTCTCTCTCTCTGTCTCTCTCGACTACGACTGTATCTATTTCTGTGTTATTGTTGTTTATTTTAACCTAGTGGGTGGGTCTGTTTGGCTCCTCCGAACGGGGGCTATTGTGGGGGGGTTCGGTTTCTTAGCTCTTTATTAGATACTGGTACTGTTGCTGTTGTTGTTGTTTTTGTTATTGTATTGGTCTTTGTTTCGTATGACGTTTAGAATTTCTTGTTATTATTTTTCTTGAGCTTTTTTTTTTTGCTGTTGCTTGCTTGCTTTCTTTCTTTCGTATACGCGCGCCGTTTTGGTTTTTGCCCCGTCACTTATAATGTCACTATAAACAATATTGACCTAGGTTTTGTTGTTGTAAATCAAAATGTGAATTATTTTTTAAGTGTGTTGTTTTTCCTGCGGTTGCATTCTAAGAAACTTCACAGTTTATTTATATGTTTTCTTGTTTGTTTGTTTTTTTTTCAGTGTAAAATTTATAAATTAATATTGCTTTTCCGCTTGGTGTTTTTCAATATTTTCCACTCAATTACTGTTAGGCGGTATTGGTTGATTTTTGTCTACGATGGAGATTGCAGTTGATTCTGGAAATAAAAAGATAAATAAATTAGTTAAACAATTTATTCTGAAAACGGTCTCGAAGCAGAATGAAAAACTGTTTAAGTCATAGAAGTGATAGAAGGCCTAATAAATGTAAAAAAATAATAAACAATTTTCGTTGATTATTTTCTGTTTGTAAATATCTATAAAACTAGGTTTAATGAAATACTGGAGGAATAAAATCAATTTAACCCCACTAGAGGTTGAATAGCAAGAAATGCTTTTAATGTCTTTCATTCAGAAAAAATGTTCTTAAATCTTCTATAACTTATAACACATATTGACAGTGTTTTTATTTAGAAATTATTGTTTTTTATAAATAAAAATTATTAAACAATTTTTAATTAATAAATTTTAAATCTTCTATACCTTAAAACACATATTGACAGTATTTTTATTAAGAATTTATTGTTTTTTATAAAAAAAAATATTAAACAAATTTTAATTAATTTAATTTTAAATCTTCTATAACTTAAAACACATAATGCCAGTATTTACATTAAGAATTTATTGGTTTCTTTAAAATAAAACTTAATAAACAAATTTAAGGAATGTGATATAATGCTGAAAATGAATGGGAGTAAGGTTTAGTTTGGAAGAGGAAGATCTCAAGTTGAGTTTCTGTTTATACGCATGTAAGTACATACTTTTCATGTATAAACTAAAAAAACATTTAAACTAGCACTGAGCTTTTCTCTTTTCTTTTATAATTTATTAGTATAATAAATAAAGTAAATAAAATTTAATTAATATTTAAATAAAATCATAATGTGCCACAAATTATGAGATATTCCTGTGAAAAGGTCCATTGAGAAAATGCTGCTAATGCTAAAAGTCTAGCTACCCCTAAAGTTATTCTTCATTTCCATCCTGTGGCTCACAGAAAAAGTTTTTTTTTTAACATTTTAAAGCTCATGGAGAAGTTTCTTGTTTGTTTCTAAAGAAGATTACCTATGAAGATTACCTATGAAGATTACCTAAGAATATTACCTCCCTACTGGAATTTAAAAGGAATTAAGTAAAGTTCACCTAGTTTGGACAATTCAAATAGTTCTTTGCATTCTACATGTACTTATAATTGATAGTAGCAAATATTATAAAATATATTATCAACAAATTATCAATTACTTATTATCAATAGTAATAAATGTTTATAAAGATATATTATCAACAAATTATTAAATTTACTTTTGAACTAACACATTTAAAAATCTTGTAAATTTTCTGTTAAAGTTGACTGCTGTCTAGCTTTGTGGTCTGTACATAAACCACAACATTCGATTAAAATTATAAACCAATTATTTAAAATTTAAATTAATTTAATTAAAATATAAAATTTAATTTTATTATAAATTTTTTGTAAATTATTTGTATATAAAAAGTGATATTCATAAATCTGCTATAAAAAATATTACAAATTAGGTTATAACAAAAACATCAATAAAACTTTACTATCAAAAATTGCACATTACAAAAATTTGTTTAAAACAAATATATTTTTTAAAAATATGTAATTGTATTTAAAAAAAATGAAAATGCTTTCTGAATTTATTAAGTGTAATTTTATTAAATGAAATCATACCGAACCCTAACCGAAACGCGAAAAAGGCATAAGCGCCACGTGGAGGATTTCGATACAATTGAATTAGCTATGTCTTTGTAAATATTTATAATTAATCTTTAATATTTAAGCTTCAGAGTGTTATAAAATATTGAAATCGAAGGGCTAATGGTGAAGGCCGAAGGGTAAATAAATCAATAAAACATTACTATTAAAAAAAGAAGTTATTTTTTTAAACACATATATTAATAAAATATAAACTATTTTAAAAAAGAAAATGCTTTTGGATTTTATTAAAAAGTGTAATTTTATAAAATAAAATAAAATCATACCGATTTCTAGCCGCGAAAAAGACGTAAGCGCCAAAAAGAAAATTTTACCGCAGAGGGTTTTTTTGTCTAATTCATCTTCAGATGATTGAATTGAGTTTGCTATATCTTTGTAAATATTATATTTAATATTAAAGCTTAAGAGCGTTGTACAATTTTCTATCGAATTTCATTAAAAAGCAAGTGGCGCTTACGTCTTTTTAGCGATAAGGAATCGCTAAACTTTTTTATGTTTTAGCTATTTAGTTCAGTTTTTTTGTCAAATGAAGGAAGTAAGTCTGCGAAGGTTTAGCATACCCAACATCGATTGGTAGACGCGTTTCGTCGGTGGTGAGAGATGAGACTTATCAATGTCATTCTTGTATGTTGCCGACCTGTCTTTTTACTCATTTATCGAGCTATACCATACTTACGATGAACTACCATGCCGGTAAACCCAGGTTTAATTCTGGGTAGGAACATTTAACAATTTTTTAGCGGCTGGTTTCCACCTCCTTAATGCCGGCGACATTACGAGTACGAGATTTTTCTCTAAGCCATGCTAAAACAACTCTGTACATGCATTAGCCGTTCGGAGTCGGGGTTTGGCTCTAGGTCTCGACCAGTGATTATACAAAATATAACAAAAACTATTTTTTTAAATGTATTTTTATAAAATATATTTAAAAAACTTTTTTTTTTAATTCTTTCATAATTCAATTTTTAATTAATTTTTATATTTAGTATCAGTCAAATATTCTATCACACCTAAACGATCCTTTATGAAATTGAATTAAAATCACGCGATGCTATTTATTTTTGATTATTCAATTATTTAGAATATTATAAATTAAAAACTATCATGCCTTTTTCCGCCGTATTAGTTTTTTAAATGAAATCGGCCTTCGTAATCTTGCTCCATTTGTTTTTGTTTTAACGTTCTTAATATTTAATTAACATTTTAATAAAGAAAATTTCAAATTTTTTTAAATGAAGCTTATTATTATAGACAAAATTTTAATATAATTTTGTTTGAGGTTTTGTTTAATTTTAGTAAAAGTTAATAAATAATTTTAGTTAAAGTTAATAAATTAATGTTAGCAAAACGTAATAAATTTTAAAAACAAGCATTCTTTCCTTTTTTATATGAAATCGGCCGACTTAATATTTCTTCATATGTTTCAACGTCCTATATTTTTTGAACGATAATATTTTAAAACGATAGTTTAAAACTATTTTCTATAAATAAACTTTTAGGCCGATAGCCTTTGTTGCTAGTGCTTTTTTAAATTAGTTTTTATTATAATTTTAATTGTAATAAAACGATAAATATATAAATAAAATAGATAATATTTCAAATAAAATCAATTCTTTATAAACAAAATTTTAATATAATTTTGTTTTAGCTTTAGTTTAATTTTAGTAAAAGTCAATTTTATTTTAGTAAAAGTTAATAAATAAATTTGAGTAAGAGTAAAAAAAATTGAAATCTAGCAATTCTTTTCCGCCAGATAAGTTTTGAATTAAAATCGGCAAACTGAATATTGCTTTATTTGTATACCTTTTAAAGTTAATTTTAAATGTTTTTTTGCATTTACACTCGTAATATTTGTAATTAAATTATAGCTTTTATAAAAAATGTTAATATAATGATAGTTTTTTTTTTGAACTTTTGTTTAATTTAGGTAAAAGTTAATAAACAAGCGAACTCGAGGTCAGTTTTATTATCCCTTAGAATGCATTTCAAAGAATTGCGAAATATCTCGATCACCTATTAAAGTTTTTCTAACATTTTATTTGTTTTCTTAAGAATATTTATTTAATCTTTGGTTAATTTAATAAAATTTTGCTTTTGTTACAAAAAAAAAGAAAGAAAAGTTTTGTATTTATTTAAATATAATTTTAAAGTTTATAAACAATTTTTTCCGAATTGTATGGCTCAAGGTCATGCACAGAATTAAAAGATGGTGATTTCTCTAATTAATCTTCTACAATAAATTTTAGTTGTTTTAAAAAAAATTGTTTTTGAATTTTCTATATTATTTTTAAGCTTTGTAAATGAAATTTAAATATAAACTTTACACATTTCTTAAGGAAAATGTATTTGAAAATTAAAACACAATTTGTTCACATAATATAAATTCTATTTCAAATTATCTATAAGTTTAGCTCCTTCTCTTTGTAAAAAACAAAAACTGTCGATCAGGAAACTCTTTGTTTTTCAAAACATACATTTTTGTAAAGGTATGTTTAGATAGAACTTACAAAAGGATTAGCTGTCAAAAACGCTTGCATACTGCGCTCACTTGTTGACAATTATGCCAAGTATACCCTGGTAAATCATCATAAACAACGCTAAAAAATTATCTAAATTTGCTTTAAAAATCAGTCATCGATTTAAGCAACTTTTTGACTACTTAGTGACTTTTATGGAGCATATTTACGTCCATATGACCGAAATCATTTGCGAAATGAAATGATAAAATAATTTTTTTTTAATTAAGTTCAATTTTAAATTATCTTAATTTGCTTCAAAAATCAGTCTTCGATAGACTACTTAGTGATTATAGCGTATATAATTATTGTAATAACTAATGTAATAGTCCATATGTCCGAAACCATTTTTAAATGTTAATATTTCTACTTTTTTAAAAAAAATTTTATTTTAATAAAAATTTAATTTTTTGTTTTGTTTTTTTTTTTACCATTTAAAATTATAATGGACTTAAAAAAACAAACTTAAAATCTAATTTATTTTTCAATAATTAAACAATTTTTTTTCGTAAAAAATTGTAGGTTTTTGTCTTAGGGAAGTTTTTATATGATTTAATAGCCTCTTGCATAAAACGCGCCTTACAGTAATTCTCTAGTTTTTTTTTGAGTGATACAGATTTGTACTATTTGTAATCCTTGTTGTTAACTTACATTTTTAACTGAGTGTATTTTTGTTCCGTGGTTGTATTGTGGCTTCACCATACACATAATTCTCAATACATTCAGAATTGTGATCAGTCTTTGTTTCTTTTGTTTGTGGTTAATTTATTTTTTTGCGAAGCTATTGTCTACACTTTTGGCGATTATTTTATTTTGACAACTTTATTAATTCATTTATTTTCTTTTTTTCAGCTACACCATTTGTATTATTTAATTAATATGTTTTTAATTTGATTATATATTAATTAAATAATTTATTTTTTCACTTCTGGCTTTTGGAGGTTTGCTAGTAAATTCTTTAGCAGCTATTTGATATTTATTAAAACTTTATGTGGTTTTAATTTAATTGTAGCTGTTTTTAAGGTGTTTCCCTTTTTCCCACAAATATTTTTTATAAATTGTTTACAATTTATTTGTTTTTTAGTTTTGGTAATCCAGTAGTCAGTTGCTTTTCCCTTAATAATGATACTTGGATTTTTTGTGTAAAAGGAAATTGTGTTTGTTGTTGTTTGCTTTAAACAAAATTTTACATAATTTTCTTTATACGTGTTTTGTTAAATTATTGCACGTCTGGCTGTTTGAACTCTTTTTTATAATTATTTCAAATATGTGTGTTTCTTTAACTAATTTTTGTTTGCAAGTCACTTTTTTGTTGTTATAGACGAGTTTTGTCAAATGTTTAAGTAATTTTTTTTGATATTTTAATTTTGTAAAAATAAGAACAAAAACTTTAAGGCATTTTCTTTTAATAAAAAAAACTTATTTATTTTTCCTTTGCAAATGAGATCAATTTTTTTTTTAATTAAATTATTTAAGATTTTTAAAATATGTACGTCTTGATTCTCTTTGCTGTTGTTTTTTTTTTTTGTTTGGTGGTTCTTAAGAATGCTGAATGTTATGAAGAAGAACAAAATAAAGCAAATTAGATTTAATAGAACGTTTTGTTGGTTGTTGCTTGCTTCGTTTTTTTTGGTTAAAAAATAACGTTATTTGCCTTGTGTTGTTAACGCGTTGCGAGTTCAGTTTGAAATACGCCAAGTCAAAGCGTTACGAAAAAAGAATACCCGTGTACCGCCGCCGACGACAAAGCTTCACGTACACACACACACTGGCACGCCGCTCGCATACAGGCCTTTAGCACACCGATTACTTTGGGTTCTTACTTTGCTCTCGCTGCGAGTAGCTCTTAGATGTATGTGTGAGAGTGTTTGTTGAGTACTTGTCGACCGAATGAATGAATGTTGTTGGCTCGATACGTCGCCGACAACGATAGTGTATGTGTAAGTATTTTATCGAGCGACGGCCGTGCATGAGGAGAGTCTGTATCGACCATGTGCGTGTGTGTGTTTTTCATTCTTATTGCCGCCGTCGATTTGTGTCTGTGTGTGATTGGCGTTATGATAGTTAGGGAAGGGTAGGATGACCCCCCTTCTATCTCCTCTTGAATAACCCTACTTCTTCGCTCTACTAACAAATTACCGTACGTACTCACACATAAGCCCAAAAGCAAAGCTTTTTTTTTGCTATTTATTTTCATTTGTTTTTGCCTTAAACGTCGTAGTGTTCTAAAGAGAGGGAGAGTGGGAAGAAGAGGTGATGTTGTTGTTCGCAGATGATGTTTTTAATGTTTCTGCCAACGTCTCCTAATGTACGCCACCGTCGCTGTCAGCGTCCTTTGAATTTTGTTCAAGTGCTTGTGTTGGTGTAAAAGTTTGCAGTTAGAATTTCTTGTTGCTTTGTGTGTGTGCGCGTGTTGCTGTATTAGTGCTATTTTTTTACGTTGTCCATTTTACATTTATTGCAAAGGGTTTTAAGTAGTGTTGCCAACAAAAGTATTCGTCAGAAGGTTTACAAAAGTTTTCCTCAAAATGTAGGGGTTATTTTTTCATTAGTTTCGTTTCATGAAATTCCGTCCGTGATCCTTGGGATGTTTAAAAAACCATCATAGCCGATTAACTTTAAAATTCCTTTTCGGGTTTTTAAGGATTAATAGGAAAAGGTTTTATTGATTTTTATAAATGGATAAAATGATTTTGAATAAGTTTCAATAGAAGAGATAACTTCTAAAGAAGTTGTAATTGAATTCATTTTTAACGATAAATTACTTTTATTTACGAAATTTAAATAAAATCATGCGAGGCTATTTATTTTAGATTATTCAATTATTTGGAATATTAAAAATTTAAAAACTATCATACCTTTTTCCGCCGGATTAGTTTTTTAAATGAAATCGGTCTTCGTAATCTTGCTCCATTTGTTTTTGTTTTAACGTTCTTAATATTTTATTAACATTTTTAGAAATGGATAAAATGATTTTGAATAAGTTTCTATAGAAGAGATAACTTCTAAAGAAGTTGTAATTGAATCCATTCTAAACCATAAATTATGCACTCGAAGCTGAAACTACGCCAAGTTCAAATTACTCCAAGTGTTCCACAAAGTAACAATCAATGTACATACATACATATGTACTCATATTTAAAGATGCGAAACTAAAAATATTATTTTTTAAACATTTTTAAAATTGCATGTATTCTTCATTACCCAAAGTCAATGGTTAATTAAAACAATCGAAATAACACTGAGCAAACAAAGTATTCGAATTTGTATAGTATTGAATTCGAATCTGTTTTGTAAATGTCCAAGCACGTAGCACTTTGGGGAAAGTTGGATTTCGAGCTACGACAAACAGGATTTTTCAAGGGTCATAGATATTTGTTTGATCAATAATTTCAATATTTTAAACCATTTAAAAACCATTTTTGAGGGTATACGAGGACTGCTATATACATTTCTGGCCTAATAATAAAAATGCGAATATTTATCATCAAAAAGGGTTTTATAGTTTTTCAAATTATTCTCCAGCATGATTTATACAATTTTATTCCACTCCGATTGAGACACCTCTAAAACATGGTTTTTGAACGCATCAACAGCATCTTCTGGCGACGAAAATCGTTGACCACACATTTTTTTCTTGATGTAAGGCAATGAAAAGAAGTCATTGCGTGCCAAGTCGGATGGATGCCCCATCAATTCGACGTTTTGGCCGGTCAAAAAGGCGCTGCTTTGAGCCGATGTGTGAGAGCTCGCGTTGTCATGCTGCTCAATGATTCGTCTTCTCTTGTTCGTTTTTCGAATTTCTCCTAAGACTTCAGGCAAACAAATTGTGGCGTACCACTACTACGTTGCTCAAGCGGAACAGTCGCCACATGACCAGTTTTGCCGAAGAAACAGGCGACCATTTGTTTCGAAGTGCTTCTTCCAAGAACAACTTTTGTTGGATTTGGCTCATCTTCGAAGACCCACACGGTCGATTGCTGTTTTGTTTCGGGCTCATACGCATAGATCCATGAATCATCACCTGTGACGATCTTATAAACGACTTTTGAAGCATCACGATCGTTTTTTTTTTTTTTAAATTTCTTTGCACCAATCAACACAAGCCTTTTTTTGAGCGATTGTCAATTTGTGCGGGATCCAACGAGAACAAACCTTTTTTACGGCCAGGTGTTCATGCTATATCGAATTATGCTGGTGGAAGAAATGCCCAAGGATGCCTCTATATCACGGTGTGTCACATGACGATCTTGCTTTATCAATTTACGCACGGCATCATTGATTTCTGGCACAACGGCCGTTTTAAGACGACCTTCGTCTTTGAGCGAGCGTCGGCCACGATTGAATTCATTAAACCAGTTTTTTATAGTGCTATAGGGTGGTGCTTCATGGCCATACAAAGATTAAAGTTCATCGATGCACTCCTGTCGTGATAATTTACGTTGAAAGTTGTAAAAAATGATCGGACGAAAATGTTCACAAGTTAATTCCATTTGATTTTTTCAAGTGTAAACAAATTGATTTTTGAAGTGTAAACAACACAAATGATGGCCGTACTTCAAAACGTGCTGAGTACGTTTATGCTAAAAAATGTCAACCCTTGTATGTAAGTCGGATCAACCGACTGAGGTTTTTTACTTCTTTTGAATAATTTTTATGCTGAATGTCGGTTTGACAAGAAAAATAAATAAAATTAACCTTAGCAATTGAAGTCGTATTTACGAGTGTAGTAATTCCTGCTTAGGTCAACCAAATCGCGGAGAAAACGCCACTTGTAGTATTCGCGACCCACCCCAACACCAAATGGTGTATACTTTTGTGAGCTGGTGTATAAGTATCGTGTACGCTTTAGCATTGTATCGAAAATTTTGGTAAACATTTCGGTTTTGTCATCGGCAAAAAGACAAAGTCTTCTTTTTATCTTTAAATTAGCAAAGAATTGCCAAAAATACTGTTTTAAATACAATAACGCTGCTCTCGCTAGCGGCAGCGGCGCTTGTCGCTCATTCTCGCTTAACACCTCTCTGGTTCACAAAATGTTGCTGCTCTTGAGTTTGTGTTTTTTTTGTATTCTTCGTTTGGCGCTGACTTTAATTCTCGTCAGTTCTTTTATTGTTTGGTTATTGTTGTTTTTTCTCTCAAATTGAAAACAAAACAAAAAAACCGAAAAACGCCGGCTCTATTACGCACTCTTTAAGCGTCGCGTAAATACACGTACGTATGCGTGTGTACGTACAGCAGCATCGTACGTATCGCTTCGTATCGCATGTGTTCTGTTGGTTGTCAAAAAATACAAATATTTTCGGCGTTTTTGCCGCCTGTCGTTCGTTGCTGCTGCTGCTGCTGGTGCTGTTGTTCTTGTTTTTTGTTTACTTACTCAATAAAATTTTTATTATGATATCAACCGATTTTTTTTCGCATTCGCTCATGTTGTCGTCGATGTTGTTGTAGCTGTTGCCGTCGACTTTAATCGTACATGTTATAATTTCTGACCTTTGCTATACAGGTTTGAATTTTGGGTGTTATGTTGGTCTGGCCACAAAAACAAAAGGTTTTTACACGCTTCAAGCGGTCTTAGCTTTGGGTGTTGGTACCCTGCCATGCTTTGATTTTGTCTAAGGGCAGGAGAACAAATTAGGCCTCACGAATTTTCATTTTAAGGGAGGTATATTTTTGTCGGGTTTAAGAGAGTTGGCTGTTTTGGAAATATGTAAATATTAGGCTTTTCATTTCAAAGTCATGTGGTAACGCCATCTGGTGAGAGCGATTCACTTTTGAAAATTGGCATTGCCTTTTATATAATTGGGATGTGTCCATAAAAAGGGTGGTTAAATTTTAAGGGCCGATGTTGAATGTGAACCAGACCTAAACGTCAAGTTTTTTTTTCTGCATTTCATTTGATATTTCTCAATTTCAGACTAACTTAATTTGAACCATGGTCATCATCAATGGTCAGAATGGTGGGAAGAAATGGCAACAGTGGATGATCAATTTTCTAAGAAAATCGATAAGGCACATTTTCACCTCAGTGGATTCGTCAATAAGCAGAATTGCCGCATTTGGGCGAATGATAACGCAGTGTGACAGAGAAAAAATACCTCGGAAATGATATTATTTTTCTTGTAGATCTTGCTGAGTACAGCAAGAAACCGGTTTTAAAATTTCCCACACACCTCCAAAATCTAGAGCTTCGGGTTATCATCTTACGATAGCGAACAGCATTTACAGTCACCGCCTGCCCGGCCTCATTTTGGAAAAAATACAGCCCGATGATGCCGCCAGCCCATAAACCACACCAAACGGTCACTCTTTGCGGGTGCATTGTTTTTTCGACAATTACTCTTGGATTACACAATGTATCAATAAAGAATGAAGTCAAAATACCTGGGAAGTGATATTATTTTTCTTGTAGATCTTGCAGAGTACAACAAGAAACCGGTTTTGAAATTTCCCAAATACCTCCAGAATCTAGAGCTACGGGTAAAAACTCGGTTTTTCGGATCTTACGCATTTATATGCCAGTAACTTGGTTGAATATTAACCGATTTTAAGTTTTTCGGCTGATTTGGAAAGAATGGAGTATACACTTTTAAAATCACACTGAAAAAAATCTGTGTATTTTTCCTGTAAACTAATTTCTTTCAATTTTTTTTGTATTTTTTTAACTTTGGATGCGTTTTTACACATAATTTTTTAAAAGGAACTGACCAATTTTTGAACTGAATAATAAAGAGAGTGTTCTTACGAATACAATTCGTTGTAATTTTTAAAATCCGTTAAAAACTGATTTTTTTTAAAAAACAACAACTTTTATTAATTCATCATTTTTTGAAAAAAAAAAAATACAATTATTGGCAATACTACTTTGAAATGTTTGTTTGACCGTTTTCTTTTTAATTAAACATATCAATGATATTTAACCAGGTTACTGGCATATAAGTGCGTAAGATCCGAAAACCCGTTTTTTTACCCGTAACTCCAGATTTTGCAGGTGTTTGGGAAATTTCAAAACCGGTTTCTTGTTGTACTCTGCAAGATCTACAAGAAAAATAATATCACTTCCCAGGTATTTTGGCTTCGTTCTTTTTTGTTACATTGTGTAATCCAAGAGTAATTGTCGAAAAAACAATGCACCCGCAAAGAGTGACAGTTTGGTGTGGTTTATGGGCTGGCGGCATCATCGGGCTGTATTTTTTCCAAAATGAGGCCAGGCAGGCGGTGACTGTGAATGCTGTTCGCTATCGTAAGATGATAACGAACTTTTTATGGCCCGAATTGGAAGATATGGAAGTGGACGATATGTGGTTTCAACAGGATGGTGCCACTTGCCGCACAGCTAACGAAACAATGGCTCTTTTGCGCGACAAATTCAATGGCCGCGTTATCTCACGTTGTGGCGATGTTAATTGGTCGCCAAGATCATGTATATTTGACACCGTTGGACTTCTTTCTTTGGGGTTATTTAAAAGAAAAGGTGTACGTCGATAAGCCAGCAACAATTCAAGAGCTTAAGGATGATATAATTCGGCACATTAACGGCATAGAACCTCAATTATGCCTCAGCGTCATCGAAAGCTTGAACCATCGGATATAGGTGTGCCGCCGAGGTCGCGCGGCCATTTGGCCGATATTTTGTTCCATACATAATTGAACCATACCAATATTATCATAATAAAAATAAATGACAATAATTTCCTAAATAATTTGAGTTTTATTCAAAATAAACATCGGCCCTTAAAATTTAGCCAGCCTTTATATGTGACAGCGCATAGAGAAAGGGACCTAAGGGTAAAAAAAAATCAATTTTCGTTTTTTCTTTTTTTGATGTGGACAACATCTGAGCATCGAATGAGACCGATCCCATGCCCCAAAAGTGTTCCCTCCCAGAGATATGCGCGTTTTATGAAAGTGAAGTCGAGGATTCTAAGCGCAAATAGATAGAGACCTAATCTTTAAAAGGCTCTCCTGAAAAAGGCTCTCCTGATGTGGACAACACCTGAGCATCGAATGAGACCGATCCCGTGCCCCAAAAGTGTTCCCTCCTAGAGATATGCGCGTTTTATGAAAGTGAAGTCACGATTCTAAGCGCAAATAGAAAGGCATCTAATCTTTAAAATGGTTTTCCTGAACAAAACTGGTTTTTAACCTTAGGTCCCTTTCTATTTTGCGCGTCACCTATGTACTTTTTAGGGTATCCGATTTAAAAAAGTCACAGTCAGCGCCATCTTAATTTTCTTCTTTTATCTTTTAAACCTTTAGGAGAGAACAATTGTGCATTTACTATTCTTTTCTGTCAAAAAGTTGTCAAGCACTTTGTGGCTGCCGAAATAATGACATCAAATACCCATTGCTAGTGTAATTTTTTCAAGCCACTGGCAAATATTCAGTTCCTGGGTATTTAACAAAACCTTTTATATGCTTGGAAATTTAAAAATTTTGCCCTTTGGACCCTAAGACACAAACCAGACTATGCGAAGTGAAGAAAAAAATCGCCGTAGCGGCCACCATCTAAGCATCCAGAAATGTCGATTCGGCGCGGTTTGACTCCCTGGAGATAACACAAAATACCCATCTTATTTTGCGCTTGGACTTGCTCCCACATATATAAAATACTAGCTGCACTCGTCCCGATTTGCAGGTCCCAAGTAATCCTTTGTTGTGGTATCACTTTTAGATTTAAATTTAAAAATGTCCCTGTGTGAATTGATGAATTCCTCAATCGTCTTTGTGAATGCATTTTGAAACTGGATTCCACATGTTTGAATAAATACGTCTAGTTGATTGGAAACAGAACATCCTCGCCTTTAAACACTATCGTTGGTGTCGTAATTGTTGCACAATTCTGTCAAATTCCTTTTAAGCTGCTTCCTGTTTTATTTATTTTTTTATAGCAATTTTTTATAATTTTCGTAATACAAGTTGCCTGTTGAAATAACTGACTCTTTTTTCCATTTTTCTGCATTAAATCTCGCACAAAATTCTTTTCTGATTTTCTAAAATATTACGAATTTTCAGTGAGATTTTCCAAAATTGTCTTTCGCATAATCCTTTTGCTCATACTCGTAATTGGGAATAAAATTAAGGTGTCTCTAAGTCTTAACACACAACTTTACCTCGACTTCGCTGGCACTGAGCGGGTCCGAGTTTCATCAGCGAACTTATGTTTACTTAAGAGATTTGTTTATTGATTTTTAAAAAATCGTACCAAAAAGTACGACAAATTATAGTTTTTAGCGCCACCTGTCGGGACTAAACTTAAGAGGTAACATATGGTTCAAGTTTGGTATTTTCGTACACCAAAACATTACGTTTTTATATATTAAGATTCACACGCAGAAAAAAAAATGGTTGGGGTGACAATATTCGAAGGGCATCATACTATTGTTGGGTATATGGTTGTGGCACAACAATAGTTAGTTGACACACAATCATACTATGATCCTCACAACCATAGTATGATTTACAGTCAACCATACTATGATCCTCACAACTATAGTATGGTTTACACTCAACCATACTATGATCCTCATAACCATAGTATGATTCACACTTAACCATACTATGATCACCACAACCATAGTATGATTCACACTTAACCATACTATGATCCCCACAACCATATTATGATCCTTACAACAATAGTATGTTCGACATACAGCCATAGTGTGATCCTAGCAACCATAGTATGGGTCACACGCAACCATAGTATGATCCCACTCAACCATACTATGGTTGTCAACAATAGAGATTTTTATTAAGTACATGAAATTTAAAACAATAGGAGTGTTTATTAAACAGTAGAAAAAAATCATTTAAAAAACGTAAGCGTTTTTATTCAAAATATTGCAGTTAAACAAATCCAAAGCAGTATGTTTGGAAAATTTTAATTCCTATTAATATTTCATAAGATCCGTAACAATAATATTGTTGTAAAACACATACTGAAATTAAAAAAATTACAATCATACAGTATGATTGCTGTAATCATATTATGGTTAACATAAAACTCAAAAAACAATACTTTTGTCGTACCAACTATATGTATATTGTTGATGCAACCATAGTTTCATTTTAAAATTTGGCAATAATACTATTGTTACATTTCAACAATATTAACATTTTCGCAACCATACTATTGTCAACATGAAATTCAAGAAACAATACTATGGTTGCGACAAACATACTATTATTGCAGAGAACATATTATTGTTGCCGTGACAATGTAGTAACCATATTTTTTCTTTGCGTGCAGATGACAACAAACTGTAAGCCAAAAGAAACACCATAACTTCGCTAATTGGGCCCACGAATTATCTGTCGGACATTTGGGGTTTTTTAATAAAAAATCATCTACTTGACCGGGACACTTTTTTGGCTCAGTGTCCCTCGAATTATCTGTAGGCAATTTGGTTTTTTTTAAATCATCTACTCGAACGAGACACTTTTTTGACCCAGTGTCCTACGACTTATCAGTCGGCAATTTGGTTTTTAAAAAAAAAAATCAATTACTCGACCGGGACACAATATTTTGATTGCCGCTAATTGGCGTGACTACAATCCACAGTAATTCGCCCTAGCATCCTACAACCACAAAAAGGTAGCATCATCATAATTTTTCGAAATTACGAAGGTAGTCCTCGGTATAGAGCGATATCAACCGACTTTCTGCGAGCTGTATTAATTTCTCTGAGGCTACGTCAAGTCCTTAGTCAACACTGACCAGCTAACCATTTTGGGCGAGCTCGTTGCCAACATTCAAGATGCCAATGTCGCTATAATCAATAGAGTTTCGGTATACAGCGATTTTAACCGACTTTCTGTGCATCATCGATATATCCCAGCTGTGGTTCCAACCAGACGTCGCTACATATCATAAAAGTAACGAATGCTTATAGTTGGGAATTTCGCTTCTGCGAGCGTTCATAAAGTGGTTCACCTCTTGATTATTATCTCTGTTACTATGTCAAATCTTCAGAGTTTACGCTAACAAGCCAACTACTTTGGATGAGCTCAAGTTCAGCGTTCAAGAAGACATAATCAGAAATATTGTTCATATAAACTTGGACCGATTACACGATGAAATGGTATTTCATACATAATGACAAACATACATGTAGCTTTAAAATAAAACAAGAATCGATTCTAAATCTTACGACGTTTTTGTATAATTTAAATTTATTTTTCTTTTTGCTTTGTGTTGTTATCAAGTCTACCTTGAATTCTAAGCTACTCTTTTTATCGATGTAATTTTACTGTAGCATTTTTTCTTTTCCATTCCATGTTACTACACCCCCCTGTCTTATAGGCAATTCACATTTGCGAACTGTTTGCTTTCATTTTCGTTAAATACGATTTTTCTTCTTCTCGCTAGACAAACATTCGTTACATCCCCACTCAAAACAGTAGGGCCTACACAGCGTATGAGCTATTTATAATTATTTAAAAAAAAACACGTATACTATAAGTACATGTGTGGCGCACAGTGGTTCATTTTTATTGTAGTCGGTCAAAAATCACTTAAAATAAATATAATAAAGGGTGATCCATCTAGAGGTAGTTTTTCAGAACAATAAAAAAATTAAAATTGCAAATTAAGTGTGGAATCTTTATTGGTAATTTGAAAGGAATTTTATGGCATCTGTTTTTTGAATATAATATCCTTCAAATGTTGGCCGCAACTACGCCTCAGGTTTCCATTCTGAGGGTCCAATTTTGGATGACTCTATCGATCATTTCGACCGGTATTGCTTTAATGACACGCGTAATTTTGGCTTCCAAAACCTGAATCGTAGCTGGTTTGTCAGCATATACTTTGGACTTCAGGTAACCCCAAAGAAAAATGCCTAAAGGTGTGATATCACTCGATCTAGGCGGCCAACTCACCTGTTCAAAACGTAAAATTAGCTGCTTTTCGAAATGACCTCTCAATAGATCCATTGTTTGAGCAGCTGCATGGCAAGGGGTACCTTCTTGTTGAAATCAAGATTACGGGCTTCATTTTAATAGCATAAAGATCGATATCCGGCCATCATCATTTTTGAGAAAATATGCACCGATGATTCCACCAGCTTATAAACCGCACCAAATCGTGGTTTTCTCTGGGTATAATGGCACCTCTTGAACGAACATATTCTTGTTGCTCTTCAGCCCAAATGAGGCAATTTTGTTTATTGACTTTGCCGTTGAGCCAGAAATGGGCCTCATCACTGAACAAAATATTGGTCGAAAACAGCGGATCTTCCAGTTTCTCACCGAACGCTCATTTTCATAATACAGTTGCCAACATGTGATGGCATAATATGTCCTTTCAAATTACCAATAAAGATTCCACACTTGATATGAATTTTTATATTTTTTTGTTCTGAAAAAATACCTCTAGATGGATCACTCTATATTTTAACATTTGCGTTGCTTTCATTTTCGTTAAATACAATTTTTTTTCTTCCTGCAAGACAAACATTCGTTACATCCTCACTCAAAACGGTAAGGCCTACACAGCGTATGAGCTATTTTTAATTATTTAGAAAAAAATACGTTTACGACATGTGCGCTGCACTGTGGTTAATTATTTTTGCAGCCGTTCAAAAATCACTTAAAATAAATATAATATATAATAAAAATATAATTAAAAAAATATAATAAATATAAGTAATACAAAAATATAATAAACAAGCTAAACCCTATTAGCACGGAGTGAACCAAAATTGTTGACCTAGTCGAAAGAAGATATCATTTTTGGAAATGGAGATTGGATCACTAGAGCTTTTTGGCCGAAATTTTCCATAAGCGACGAGATTAATTCTCTTCAGTGGCAAGGAGAAATCACGCTCAACCACTTAAGTTTAAAGCGCTGTTAACGCCAGAAGTCTCATCGGACTCTATATTATTTTGAGGATACCATCAGAGATACAGACGCAATAAACAGTGAACGTTAAAAAGTACAATAACAGAGATTTCATTGACGTTTAAAAAATTCAAATGATCATTAAATATGGAGGTATACACTTGATCTTTATTATTAAAAATTATTTAAAAAAATTTGAATAGTCCAAACAAACGTAAAAAAATATATCAAATGTCGTTTAATTTGAAACATCGTATACAGTTTCTGGTTTCTAAGCCTTTGTTTAGTGAAATCTGTTTAAGAAGGCCTATAATTTTGATTTCAGTCAAAAATGTTAACTTCCATGCCCGGAAAATATTTATTCCTGAAATATCCAAGAAAAAAGAATAAAGCCCGGCTAGCCAACTGTGTGGCTTCGTTCACTGATCTGATATGCAGAAAACTTCGCACCTGAGACACCTATTTTTGTAATATTTCTCCTGTAACGCAGCAGGACCTTAAATCTAGCTATTCAAAAGATGGGCTAATATGGTCGAGCATCGTTAGAGTTGATTATAATTCGCTCCCTGAGCAAAATGATTGGATTTAAATATGGTTAAAAAAGATTGGATTTACATGGCTCCTAGAAGGGCAGGGGAAGGATCGTCTGTAAGACTTACCCTCTTACAGACGATCCTTCCCCTGCTATAAAACAAAATGAACTGATATTAAAAGCCTTGCTGGGGTTCGTTACAAATCTTTTGTAACATACCGTGCAACATACATATAAGCTAGGTTGGATTTAATTTATGCCTTTTAAAGCGTCTATCTTTTCTAGAATAAGGTATTTGTCACCCATAACGTGGTATGTAAAGTTTGAGAAAAATTGGTTTAAAATGTAGAGCCACGTGATCGTAAATCGGGATACCCCTTTGTATAGGGGTAAAAAAATATACTGATCGTTATTGTCGCGCTTAGGTAGGGTATATTCGACAAAGCTTGGATTTAAGTTATGCCTTAATGAGCGACAGAACCTCACATCGGGAGTAAGGGTTATAATCGGGGAATATATGAGGCTTCTAGAGCTGCAGGTTCTGAAATCAGAATAGACCTTTGAAACAGTTGAGGCCAAAAAATAGGGTCACTTGAAATTATTTTGGAGGAAGCGAATGTTTGTTATTTAATTTTCAGATTTCAGATAAGACCTTTGAAACAGTTGAGGCCAAAAAAAGGGTCACTTGAAATTATTTTGGAGGAAGCGAATGATTGTTATTTAATTTCATTTTATTGTTAATTGTATATATCCGTGTTATATAACGGATGAGTTGTGCTAACCTTTATTATTTAGTATTGTTTGCCATTTCATGATGGAAGACTTACACCGTAAAAAGCACGGTTTGTTGCGGTTTATGGACTGGTGGAATCATCGATGCATAGTTTTTCAAAAATGATGATGGCCGGAACGTAATCGTGAATTGTACTCGCTTTCGCGCCATGATACGAGGTTGCTATTTATATTTCGGGTCCTGACAATACTAGTGTTCCCAGATGCAAACTGGAACTTCCATTGAAAACTTTGAAATTTTTTACCATAACTTCAATCAGAACGTTTTGTCATTTGAGGGCGAATCGTTTTGTTTACAGTGTGTTGAAAAATTCATCTCAGTCAAAAAATGGAATTATCCCGTGAACATTTTCGTGCGATGATTTTTTACGATTTTCGGCGTGGATTATCGAGACAATAGTGTTTAAACCAACTAGTTTCGACTTTTGGCGCTGAAGCACCATCAAAAACCACTGTTAATCGCTGGTACCAAGAGTTCAGTCTCGGGCGCCGTTCGCTCCAGGATGAATTTCGTGCAGGACGGCCAACTTCGGTCACTTTGCCAGAAACCATCGATGCTGTGCGTGAACTGATTAAGTAAGACCGACATGTGACATACCGTGAGATTGAGGCATCCTTAGGCATTAGTTTGACAAGCATCAATAAGATATTGCATGTTCATTTGGCCGTGAAAAGAAGTTGTTCTCTTTGGATCCAACATAGTTTGATGAATGTTAAAAAAAAGGCTCGTATGGATTGGTGCAAAGAGATGTTGAAAAAGTATAACTGCGGTAGCTCAAAGGCAGTGTACGATAAAACATTGTCACAGGTGACGAATCATGGATTGGTGCAAAGAGATGTTGAAAAAGTAAAACTGCGGTAGCTCAAAGGCAGTGTATAACATTGTCACAGGTGACGAATCATGCATCTGTGCATATAAACCCGAAGCAAAACAGCAATCGAAAACAGCACGAAAGTTGTTCGCGGAAGAAGTACATCGAAGCAAATGATTGCGTTTTTTTCAGTAAAACCGGCCATGTTGCCACAGTGCCTTAAGTGGAACGTAGGACGGTCAATTCTGAGTGGTATACAACCATTTGTTTGCCAACAGTGTTCGAAGAAATGAGGAAAGATAATGAGGGAAGACGGATCATTTTGCATCACGACAATGCGAGCTCTCACACATCAGCTGAAATAATGAGCTATTTGACCACTCAAGATGTCGAATTAATGGGCCATCCCACCGTACAGCCCTGATTTGGCACCCAATGACTTCTTCTGATACCCTAGCATGAAGAAAAAAATGTGTGGTCAACGTTTTTCATCGCCCAAAGCTGTAAAGCGCTGTAAAAGCGTTGTTTTGGAGGTGTCTCAATCGGAGTGGAAAAATTGCTTCGAAAATTGGTTTGTGCGCATGCAAAAGTGTATTGATTTTGAAAAACAGTAAAACCATTTCCAATGATAAATTATTGTGTTTTTATTGCCGGACCCGAAATATAAATAGCAACCTCGTATGTAAAGTACTTTATGGTATAGCGTATACGCATTTCAAGACGTAAAAAACGAAATGTCAGACTCGTATGTGCACTTCATCCTATGTTGGAAAATTTACAAAGGATCAACTAATCTGAACTTTGATTTTTAAAATCTCGTCTGTGTATCACAGATTGTCTAAGTTTTTTTTTCTGCAAAACATTGTCGATTCGAAGAACTGACTAATTCTTAAATATTAACATTGTAACAGTTTAGAAGATTTTTCCAGTTTTGTTAATAAATTTCAGCGAATTGTCCATGATTTCTATTTACCCATACAGTCATTGGCCTTTTAACCATAAAAATGGTGTTTATTTTGCTTAACTTTATGGGATTATTGACTATCGTCAAACCACCACCACCATCACTCATTATTGGCGGCAGTGGTGAGCAATCATTAGAAATATTTGCCAGCGGAAATTGAAATGGTCAATATAATTTTGTAGCAAAGCAAAATAATTATAAAGCAATGATCAATGCATGCGTGCATATCGATCGACATTATTTGAAAATGAAAAAGAAGAAGAAGAAAACGTCATACGTTGACAGACATCCTTTCTCTTACAAGTTTACACAACTCATCACACTCATTTCCGCTAAAAGTCTCATTGTGATTATTGCCATTATAGACGATGCCAATACATGTATGTGAGTGTGTTTGAGAGTATGTGTGTTATATGCATTGACATTGACATATCCTCACACAGATCCTGCAGTTGATGAAAAGAGCGACAACGACTGATTTTGCTACTCCTTGACTATGGCCCAGGCGGCAACTTTACCACTACCATCGCATTAACACCGACGAAGCCGGAGACGACAACGACGCCGTGGCGTCGCTGCCAAGCTCACATAGCCCAACAAAGGAATGGCTAGAAATTGCAACTGGAGTTTGTGCGAATGTGTGCAATGGTGTTGTTGCCACTGCCATTAGCCTCCCTCTCTCCATGGTTGTGGATGTAGTCGTCGGGATTGTATTTGTGTTTTTGTTTTTTTTCTGTCTTCATTCTCTTGTTCTTTGCTGCTGCCAACAACGAAACATGCTACTGCAATGATGTCGACTGCTAAGCCCGACCAGACCAGACAGAGTTTGTGGGCAAGAAGCTACGGAGTGCAACGACGTGGCAAACACGTGGAGCGTGGAGGCTATGACTGAGTTTTCGACACATGCATGTGACCATAACTGGCAACAGGGTGGTTAAAGCTCAGGATCTACGAGCTAATATGGGTGACAACTGGGAGATTTTAAACTAAAAATACGGTGAAGGAAGGATAACATTTTGCAGGGAAAGCTGGGAAAGTGTGATTTGCTGCATAAAAATATAAATATTTAGGAATGCATGTCGCGGTAATGTGGGAGACATGGAGGGATAGCGATTGGGAAACAAGTAAAAAAACATCGTGAGGTTCGACCGGGCCGAGCCTATCCTTATAAAAAGAATGGTCCGTTTTCGGGCCCTCGACCTATGTGTCCGTCCCTTGTATCAGCCAAAACATAGAAACTTCTCTGTATTTGTAGCAAAATTTGCTTTATTTTAAGTACCCATATTGAATATTGATCGCCCGTTTTGTCCATTCGAGACTTTTTGAAGCTACATTAGCCAAAACGTTCAGCACCTAAGTACGCCCCGAATTATAGTACCCATTTGCACCATTGTCCGTAATGATTTGTTAGGCAAATACTCAAAAGTGTACGTTTTTCCGATTTACTTTTAGTTACTTAAAGAGAAACTTTTCCAACATGGATCGATTTCTACGATTTACTTACGATTATTTATGATTATAAGCCATCATCATGCAATGAGGGAGGGATTTCCGATCAATATTTCGCGGTGTTGCAAACGGAATGACAAATTTCGTATTCCACTCACGCCTCGGTGTAATGCGAAGGTTACTATATAAATCTCTGGCCTAGACAATACTTAGTGTTGCCTGACGCCATCGGACATTGCAAAGTTTGACATTTTTGAGCATAAACGTTCTCAGAGCGTTTTGACGTACACGCAGAAAAAAAGTATGGTTGGGGTAACAATATTCGAAGAGCACCATACTATTGTTGGTTATATGGTTGTGGCACAACAATATTATGATCATCACAACAATAGTATGGTTCACACACAACCATACTATGTTCCCCATAACAATATTGTGGTCCTCACAACAATAGAATCATTCACACACAACCATACTATGATCCCCACAACCATATTATTATTCACATTCAACCATACTATGATATCCACAACCATATTATGATCCTCATAACATAGTTTGTTTAACGTACAACCATAGTATGATCCTCACAACCATAGTATGACTTACGCACAACCATACTATGATCCCCAAAATTGTTTGTAAAGACTGGAATACGTTGTTATTCAACAATAAAGAATTTTATTAAGTTAGTTATGTAAGAATAGGAGTGATTTATTTAACAGTAAAAAAATCATTTATTAAAAATATTTTAGTTATACTAATCCGTAGTTTTTTTTTAAATATATAATTTTTATTACTATTATTGAGTAAGAGTCGTAAAAATAACATTGTCAAATTAAAAAAAATAAGGTTTTGCCGGTGTGATTGCCGTAATTATGTTATTGTTAACATAAAACCCATGAAAACAATACTTTTGTCCCACCAACCATATTTACATTGTTGCTACAACCATATTTTCATTTTTAAATTTGGCAACAATACTTTTGTTACATTTCAACAATATTAATATTGCCGCAAAATGAAATTCAAAAAACAATACTATGGTTGCGACGACTATACTTTTTCTGCAGAAAAATACTATTGTTGCCGTGACCATATAGTAAACATATCTCTTCTCTGCGTGTACGACCTTCATTTCTGTTGTTTACAGTGAAAAAATCAATTTGGCAAAAAAAATGGATTTAACTCGAAAACATTTTCGCGCGATCATTTTTCACAACTTTCGACGTAGATTGTCACGACAAGAGTGCATCGATGAACTTAAATCTTTGTATGGCGATGAGGAAACATCCTTTAACACTGCAAAAAACTGGTTTAATGAATTCAATCGTGGCCGACGCTTGCTCAAAGACGAAGGTCGTCCAAAAGCGGCCGTTGTGCCAGAGAACATTGATGCCGTGCGTGAACTGATAATGCAAGATCTTCATGTGACAAACCGTGAGATAGAGGCATCCTTCGGCATTTCTTCCACCAGCATACATTCGATATTGCATGAACACCTGGCCGTAAAAAAGGTTTGTTCTTGTTGGATCCCGCACAATTTCACAATCGCTCAAAAAAAGGCTCGCGTCGATTGGTGCAAAGAAAGACGTTTATAAGATCGTCACAGGTGACGAATCGTGGATCTATGAGTATGAGCCCGAAACAAAACAGCAATCGACCGTGTGGGTCTTCGAAGACGAGCCAAATCCAACGAGAGTTGTTCGTAAAAGAAGCACTTCGAAGCAAATGGTCGCCTGTTTCTTCGGCAAAACTGGTCATGTGGCGACTGTGCAACGTTTGAGCAACGTAGAATGGTCAATTCTGAGTGGTACACCACAATTTGTTTGCCTGAAGTCTTCGGGAATTTCGAAAAACGAACAAGAGAAGACGAATCATTGTGCACCATGACAATGCGAGCTCTCACACATCGGCTCAAACCAGCGTCTTTTTGACCGGCCAGAACGTCGAATTGATGGGACATCCGCCGTACAGCCCTGACTTGGCACCCAATGACTTCATTTTATTCCCGCACATCAAAAAACGTCGAATTGATGGGACATCCGCCGTACAGCCCTGACTGGGCACCCAATGACTTCTTTTTATTCCCGCACATCAAAAAAAAAACGTGGTCAACGATTTTTGTCGCCAGAAGATGCTGTTGAGGCGTTCAAAAACCATGTTTTGGAGGTGTGTCTATCGGAGTGGAAAAAGTGCTTCGACAATTAATTTGAGCGCATGCGAAAGTGTATATATAAATCATGCTGGAGAATACTTTGAAAAACAATAAACCATTTTTGATGATAAATATTAGCGTTTTCATTATTAGGCCAAAAATATGTATAGCAGCCCTCGTAGTAATACTTTTTGGGTAAGACACCACTGGAGTGGGTTATAGACCGAATTCCGGAAAAGAATAGTTTCCCACTCCAAACAGAAATCCCAAGCACAGAGTCCTGGTCTGATGGAATCACTTATATTTAATAAACCAGGCATCAACTGTTGCAAAGACGGATCGAAATAGACAATCAAAACTGAAGTATGGTTCTATATAAAAAAACATTTCCGACTACCGGACCAAAAAACGGTATTCTAAGCAGAGATTAGGGCCATCACGAATTGTGTACGTTGGCTTAGGTCAAATAAAAAATACGACACAGTAATGATATTCTTAGACAGCCAGGCAACGATCAAGTCACTGTCTTCAACGACAGTCAAGTCTCGACAACGTCTGGGGTGTAAAGAAACGATGTCCAATTTAGCACTAAGCGGTACCCTAGAAATCATATGGGTTCCGGGTCATTCTAACACGAAAATGTTGACGAACTTCAAAGGAAAGGCTAAGGCTAAACCGGCATGGACTATGTCATTCCTTTTCAAGCAATACGAGCTAAAATTACATAGTGTCCTGGTCGCTTACAAAAGTGTACAAGCATTGGCAAACTATCAAGCTAGAGCGCACTACAGCCTGTGTATTGGCTAAGGTGTATACCCTTAGGGTGTGGGCCATGTCAGTCGAAAGCTTCTATAAGTATAAGTATTTAAACAAAGTTAGAACTTACTCAAGCTCCAGATAGAGGTGTTAAATCTTTTGAATAGTAGAGAGGTCTAGGGTATACTACTCGTATATTCAATATAATAGAAGTGATTTATTTAACACTAGAAAAAAATCAATTTATAATTAACAAAACGTAAGCGTTTTTATTTCAAATTTTCAGTTAAACAAAGCCAAAGCAGTTTATTTGAAACATTTTAATTTCCTTATAAAAAGTACTATTATTGCTTTCGCTCCGTAACAATAACATTGTTCTAAAAAGCATATTCAAATGAAGAAGAATTACAATCATACAGTATGATTGCCGTTATCATATTATTGTTTACATAAAATCGCAAAAAACAATAATTTTGTCCCAACAAACTAATTTATATTGTTGCTACAACCATATTTTTATTTTCTAATTTGAGAATAATACTATTGTTACATTTCAGCAATATTAATATTGCGGCAATCATACTATTGTCAAAAATAAATTCAGTAAACAATACTATGGTTGCGACAAACATACTTTTATTGTGGAGAACATATTATTATTGCCGTGACCATATAGTAACCATGTTTTTTCTCTGCGTGCACCAAAAACTAGTTCACGAACTAACATTTAATTGCAGCGACGAAAAATTTGTAGCAGACGCTATCACAATTATCATTTATTAAAATAAATGATATTACTCCGCTGAACAAAAGCTGCAGAGAACACAATAACAATCTATATACAAATTGATTTGTCTTCTGACATCTGCATATGTGACAGCGACCTAAGGGTAAAAAAATCAATTTTAATTTTTTTTTTGATGTGGACAACATCTGAGCATCGAATGAGACCGATCCCATGCCCCAAAAGTGTTCCCTCCCAGAGATATGCGCGTTTTATGAAAGTGATGTTACACCAAAGATACACGTATTTAAATCTTTAAAATGGCTCTCCTGAACAAAACTGGTTTTTACCCTTAGGTCCCTTTCTATTTTGCGCGTTACATATGTTGTACGCCTTTAACTGGATATTCAAAAACTCGCTTAAGCGGGAACGGAAAAAAATCTCATTTTTTAGCTTGTCAAATAAAACACGTCTAATATGCCGAGAAAAAAATTAGTTTCATACTTTTTTTTTGAAAAAACAAAAAATAAAATCTTAAATGTTTCCAAAATTGTCCCCCACTCCCCTTGTCAAACTCACCATAACCATGGCAACTCTAGTCCATCTCAAAGTGCAACAGCTTCCCCTCGAATGCCGCCTCAATAGTCCGAAGAGCGTGTTGTGCAGACATAGACGCAAAACCGAAAACCTGCAAACTGTGCAGTCTGTCTTGTTTGCCTGCCCTGCTCTGGCCCCGCCAGTGTTTTGTGTGGCAAAACACCGTGTCTAGAAATTCACCGGGGTCTGGTCCTCTGCATGTCGTACCAAGTGACTAATGTAGGGGTATTTTATTTCGTGTCTACAAAATGTTATGGGTGGGTTTGCCGTACGCTTCCCCTACCGTACCCATTCCCCTTGGCTGTGGTGTTCGTTTGCATGTGATGTTTGTTGGTGGGCGTCGTGTGGAATGAAATATTTCATGTTAATATGAGTAATTTTATATTTTACCGTTGCAAGAAATTGTCGCGGTTTCTGTGTTGTTGCTTTGCCATTTACGGATTATTTGCGGGGTGTGCAGAAAGTCCTACCACAATGTATTTATTATCCGGAGGTCATCATCATCGTCGTTGTTGTCGTTGACGCTGCGTGTTTTTGGTGGTGGTCATTTGTTTCTCACCCCTTATCACAGAAATGTTGTTCCAAGGAGGTCTAAAAAATACATTTGGGTCTTTTTTGATAAGCGAAACCCAGTGGTTTTTCCGATCGTTTTCTCATACAAAGACATTTTTGGTTGGTTGGGTAATTCCCAGTTTTTTTAAGGAAAATTAAGCTTATAGAAGCAACAATTTTTATCCGGCCAACAGCAGGGTGTGTCTAAAATGATTTGTTTTCTTTGAGACACTTTCCTGGCTTTGAAAATTTCTTAAAAATGCTAAGTAGGTTACACGAACAGTTAAGAATTCCAAACCATCAGGCAGTTGACAGGGCAGACATTTTAAAGTAGGGGTAAACAAGTAGTGATGCTAATATTTAGAATTAGAAAAAGCACCAAGAGTTTGGAAATATTAGGTAAATTGGTTACCAAATTTTTTTTTAGGAAAAAGCGTTTTTTTTTTAATAAATTCGTTTAAAAGTAAATTTTTAAAAACTTGATAGGTGTTTAATGCTATACTGCACACAAAGAAAAATCAGTGAGAAATCGATCCCATATGACGGTATTCAAAGTCAATATCACAGTTGCACCAACCGAAATCTGGGTAACTATAGGTTGCGATAACTGGCGGTTACGGCAGCGACTAATTGTCATGTACGTGTTACTTTCGCACTAATAACACTAGCCAACAGTCGTTTTGTTATTTGGTTCTAGCATAATTTTTCTCATTGATTGATTTTGACCTACTAAACACGAAAATGAGTTTTAATAATTTTTCTGTCGATTGGTTTTCGAGATACAAATTTTTGAACTTTTTTTTTAAATTTTTGGAGGTACACTTACAATTTTGAGCATATCTTTCGTCTTCTTTGACCTATTTGATCCTACTACTACTCAAATAAAGAAAATTGAGCCGTCTACAACTCATTCTCAGAAAATTTTCAAATCGGGTAAGTAGTTTTGATGTTGGCGGCTTAAAAAGGTTAAAAAACGGCGTTTTTTTTAGTAAAAATGTGGCAGAAAAAACCATATAAAAATTCATATAAAATATAAAACACGATGCTAACAGCAATTTTGGTTTTTTACGTATAGCTGGCATTTTTACAAAGAAAATAAGCCCTTACTTAACAAAATCTGACAACAAATGGCGGACTTATAATTTTTTTGGTAAAAGACCGACGATACGAATCGCTTAGGATTGCCGTTTCTACACGCGCCGTGTAACGAATTTGGTTTTCTCTGTGTAAGCTGTGCAAATAATTAATAATGAATACCTGAAGTCTTTACTACAGATGTGATCAAAAATATGTACTTTTATGTCGGTCTAATTTTGTAATTCATACGAGGGTTGCTATATATATTTCTGACATTGGAAAGTTTGAAACTTTTTAGCATAAACGTACTCAGAACGTTTTGAAGTACGACCATCATTTGTGTTGTTTACAGTGACTTGAAAAAATCAATTTGGCAAAAAAAATGGAATTGACTCGTGAACATTTTCGTGCGATCATTTTTCACAACAAGAGTGCATCGATGAACTTAAATCTTTGTATGGCGATGAAGCACCATCCTATAGCACTGTGAAAAACTGTTTTAATGAATTCAATCGTGGCCGACTGAAGGTCGTCAAAAACGGCCGTTGTGCCACACGCAGAGAAAAGACATGGTTACTACATGGTCACGGCAATAATAATATGTTCTCCGCAATAAAAGTATGTTCGTCGCAACCATAGCATTGTTAACTGAATTTATTTTTGACAATAGTATAATTGCTGCAATATTAATATTGTTGAAATGTAACATAGTATTATTGCCAAATTTAAAAATGAAAATATGGTTATAGCAACAATATAAAAATGGTTGGTGCAACAAAAGTATAGTGTTTTGCGTTTTATGTTAACAATAATTTGATAACGGCAATCATACTTTATGATTGTAATTTTTCTTCATTTAAATATGCTTTTTAGAACAAATGTTTTTGGTATGGATCTAATGCAATAATAGTACTTTTTTTTTTATCGAAATTGAAATTTTTTAAACAAGCTGCTTTGGCTTTGTTTAACTGAAATAATTTTAATAAAAACGCTTACGTTTATTTAAACTTATTTTTTCTACTGCGAAATAAATCACTCCTGTTATTTTGAATTTAATGTATTTTTGAAAAATTTTCATAATTCAAATCTATTGTTGACAATTTAAACCAATTCTAATAAATAATATTGGGGATCAAATCTATTGTCGACAACTTAAACAAATTCTAATAAATTATATTGCGGATCATACTATAATTGTGTGTCATCATACTATGGTTGTAGGGATCATAACATGTTTGCGTGTGAATAGTACTATGGTTGTAAGGATCATACTATGGTTGTATATGAAACATACTTTGGTTGTAAGGATCATACTATGGTTGTGGAGATCATAGTATGGTTGAGTGTGAATCATACTATTGTTGTGAGGATTATAGTATGGTTGTATTTGCCTCATACTATTGTTGTGAGGATCATAATATTGTTGTAGCACAACCATATACCCAACAATAGTATTATCCTCTTCGAATATTGTCACCACAACCAAACTTTTTTTCTGAGTGCAGTGAACTGATAATGCAAGATCGTCATGTGACATACCGTGAGATAGAGGCATCCTTGGGCATTTTTTCCACCAGCATACATTCGATATTGCATGAACACGTGGCCGTAAAAAAGGTTTGTTCTCGTTTGATCCCGCACAATTTGACAATCGCTCGAAAAAAGGCTCTTGTCGATTGGTGCAAAAAAACTTTGAAAAAATACGATCGCGGTGCTTCAAAAGATGTTTATAAGACCGTCACAGGCAACGAATCATGGATCTATGGTTATGAGCCTAACATTAAACAGCAATCGACCGTGTGCGTCTTCGAAGACGAGCTAAACCCAACGAAAGTCGTTCGTGGAAGAAGCACTTTGAGGCAAATGGTCGCCTGTTTCTTCGGCAAAACTGGTTATGTGGTAACTGTTCCTCTTGAGCAACGTAGATCGGTCAATTCCGAGTGGTACACCACAATTTGTTTGTCTAAAGTCTTCGGAGAAATTCGAAAAACAAACAAGAGAAGACGAATCATTGTGCACCATGACAATGCGAGCTCTCACAAATCGGATTAAACCAGCGCCTTTTTGACAGGCCAAAACGTCGAATTGATGGGAGGGCATATCTCTGGGAGGGAAAACTTTTAGGGCATGCGATCGGTCTCATTCGATGCTCAAATGTTCACATCAGAAAAAGAAAACAAATGAAAATTGATTTTTTTTACCCTTAGGTCCCTTTCTCTATGCGCTATCACATATGCTAAAAACTGTCAGACTTTTCAATGGAAACGTCAGATGGCGCTAAGCGCTTAAAGCAAATGCAGTACAAATCTTCTATAATCTTTTACTCGACATGACCCTCCCTGTGCTTAATAGTACTTCATGTAGTATGTATGGAAACAGTTTTTTGCTCTACTGAAAATTTTAATTTTTTTTGTTATACAAGTGCGGCATGTGGTCTTTTAGATCCAACAAATCCGGATTATTCGTATTTGTTACTGATACTTCTGGTACAATTACTAAACTAACAAACAATCGATTGTACGAGTACTGATTTAATACTCGAGGTGCATGCAACCTTAATCATTCGGTTGGCAAAAAATCGGTTTTGGGAACGATTCTGTTCTCTGTGTTTAGCATATTTGAAATCGTTGAAAAACTGCCTACCGTATTAGAAGGGTTTTGTTAAAATATCGTAGGCCTCGCTTGCTCTGTTAGGATTTTGGATACCCATAATAATGTCCCCTCTTTATGTGTGGATTTGGAAGTCGCTGTTACAAAATCTACACTTAAAGAGGGGACATACTGCAGGGTATCCAAAAATAGGGAAATCCAAACACAAAACGAAATCTATGTTTTAAATCGGGTGTTAATCATTAAATTCTAGTTAAGTGCCAGAGCGCTTAGGCGTGAAAAATTTCTACACGAACAACGTCTACGCACAAAGGTTCCTACTTCCCCCAGGGGAAGAGTTAGAGCTTTTGGTCGTTTGTAACAAGAGTAAAGGATAGTTCATCATCTATCCCAACTCTTTTTAAAGACGATCAGGCATTCACTGACCCGGTTGATAAAGCTAACCTATTGGCTGAAATGTTCGCAGGAAATTCTTCCTTGCCTGAAAGCAATCAACCACTCCCCGTGATCGAAAACGTATCTAGTTCCATGCCTCAGATATTTTTTTTCGAACACGTGGGGTTAAAAGGGTTCTTGCGAATCTCGACGTAACTAAGTCCCCAGGCCCGGATGGTATTTCGGCACTAGTCCTATGTAAAAGCTCGTCGACGCTAGCCCTTCCCAGCGTGTTGGAAGGTTGCGAACGTCCAGCCGATCCCTAAAAAGGGTAAAGCCAACAATCCTGCGAATTATCGGCCAATCGCGATTAGCTCTGCGCTATCCAAGGTAAGGGATCGACAGTATGGCTTCCGTAGAAATCGCTCTACGGGAGACCTGATGGCTTTCTTGACGGTGCGCTGGAGTCGGTCTATCCACCAGTTTGGTGAGAGTAGGGTCGTGGTTCTTGACGGTGCGCTGGAGTCGGTCTATCCACCAGTTTGGTGTGAGTAGGGTCGTGGTTCTTGAGGGTTCGCTGGAGTCGGTCTATCCACCAGTTTGGTGAGAGTAGGGTCGTGGTTCTTGACGGTGCGCTGGAGTCGGTCTATCCACCAGTTTGGTGTGAGTAGGGTCGTGGTTCTTGACGGTTCGCTGGAGTCGGTCTATCCACCAGTTTGGTGAGAGTAGGGTCGTGGTTCTTGACGGTGCGCTGGAGTCGGTCTATCCAACAGTTTGGTGAGAGTAGGGTCGTGGTTCTTGACGGTGCGCTGGAGTCGGTCTATCCACCAGTTAGGTGAGAGTAGGGTCGTTGTTCTCGATATCTCCAAGGCCTTTGATAGAGTCTGGCACGGTGCACTCTTATCAAAGCTGAAGGCGTTTGGTGTCGGTGATACTTTCGCTCGTTTTATATCGAGCTTTCTTAGAGATCGCACTATAAGAGTTATTGTAGATGGGTTCTCATCCAACAAACATGGGCTTACTGCAGGAGTACAACAGGGCTCTGTCCTTTCTTCCTCTTTATTTCTTATTTTCATTGACGATCTTTTGGGTCAGACCGTGAATCCAATCTACTCCTTTGCGGTTGACAGTAACCTCTGTCATTCATATTCATTCGACCGTAGGCCGAGTCTTCAAGATATTGAAGACAAAAGGCGAATTATGGATGAGACACTTGGCCGGGATCCACTGGCCATTTCCGAATGGGGTCGAGTGAATAGAGTAGATTTTAATGCACGTAAGAGACAGTGCTGCTTGTTGTCTCACAAGCGATTCGCTGACCCAACAATATCGTCAATTTCTATCGATGGTACGGATATTGAACAATCAGAAGCTCTTGATGTTCTGGGCATGAAAATACACTGTGACGCTCGTTGGGCGAGACATGTATTCGAAGTGTCGAAAGAAGCACTCAAGTGCATAGGATTTTTAAAGCGGTGCAAGAAATATTTCACTCCTCCTGATCTTTTCAATATCTATAAAACTTACATCAGGCTCCATCTTTGGCCTGATGTAAGCTGTATAGATACTGAAAAGATCAGAAGGAGTGAAATATTTCTTGCACCGCTTTAAAAAGCCTATGCACTTGAGTGCTTCTTTCGACACTTCGAATACATGTCTCGCTACAACTCCCATATATGGGCAGATGCTCCAAAATCATCCTTGGAGCTACTTGACCGTGTTCAAAGGGGAGCGATGGTGCTGATAGGTGACAGTAGGGTATCCAACTCTATTGTTTCCCTTGAGCATCGTCGGAATGTGGGTTGCGTGACGCAGTTCTATCGTTACGTTCGTGGTGAGTGTTCATCAGACATCCGTCGCCTTATTCCTGACGTGAGGATGTTCGGCAGGGATACGCGACTTTCTAGGAATTCACACCCGTTTGTTATCGATTGGCCAGTTGACCGCACTATACACTACAGATCAAATTCGTTTTTCGCTCGTACAGTCCGTATGTGGAATTGACTTCCTGCAAATGTGTTTCCCACTAATTGCGACATCCAGAAGTTCAAGACAAGTGCCTAAAATACTGAGTGGTAAGTCTCTTCATTGACTCGATATCTATTGGACAGACCCTGACATAACTTCCTGAAACTGGTGCATTTATAACCAACTAATATGTTGTGGCAATCACATATTTTATCTGAGTTATTATCTTTTCTTATTGTAAATATTTACAAAAGTAAAATTTTGATTAGAATATTCGATTCCATACTTGTCGTAAATTACATAAATAAATTATGTTCCTTATACGATCAACTCGTATATATTGCGCAATTTAGAAACGGAACCGTTTCAAGTTCTCGCTCGCAGCGTATGAGTAGAGTGCTCTGCTTCGCGGGTCATAGTCGTTATTGCGTTGTTCTCTTTTTCGCGTTGTAGATTTTTAGCGAAGCGTATTTTTTCTGTTGTTTATTTTTGTTTTTTTGTTTTGTTTATTTAGTTTTTCTTCCATACATGAAATGATGCAACACCGAGCGTACCGAGTGCATGTTGGAAAGAATCTACACATGCACACGTAGGGGCCGATGGACGGACGGACGCACGGAAAATATGAAATATAGGTACGTATGATAGATTAAAATTATTATTGATATTAATCGTTTCGTTCGAAATACCCAGAACCGCTGTCTGTGTTACTGCCCCGGTCCCTACATCTGCTTCTGCGCTGTATTCGGTATTTGGTTACCACTGAATTTATGTTCTTTGCGCTTCAAGTTTGTGTCTACAAAGCAATACACACACACACATACGCACAAAGTTCCGAGCACTTGGCGTATACTCGTATTTTGCGCATTTATTTTCAAATTAGCAGCGCTACGAGGCTTCACACTCAGACATTTACCTGCATTTGGTGGCATTTTGTTACCAGACTTCCGTGTTTACTTTGGGATATACTGGACGAGGAACATAATAAATGGAAGGCTGGACAGACAAATAGATCAGACCGACCGACAGACAGGGCAATAGCGGGTGTAAAAGGGCTTAACAAATGAGACATCGCGGGTAATTGGCCTTGCTTTGCGTTCATTGGTTATCTTTTGTTATCGGCCAGCTGCCCCACTAATATGAGGTAATGCGTCGAATTTTTTATGGGACAAGTGCAGAACTATAGTGGAATTGTAAATCACCTAAAAGAGCTAATAATTATTTTATAGATGTATGTCGTGTTTCAAAAAAAAAAATGGTTTAGACGATTTACGTTTTTGTATTCCATGGAAAATGTATAAATTGTCCTTTCCTAAAACACCATTGGGGGTAATGAAGTTCGGGCGGGCGTTGCAGTTGCCGTTGGTAACTGTAGTGAGTCAATTTCCCTGACTCTTTTTGCACCCTCCATCGAAGGTGGATAGCGGTCAAACGCGATCATCCTAGGATCCTGAAAGTTTGCATGTTAATGGCTTATGGTACAAGTCACTACATTGTCTTTAAAAAATGGGGGAGTGGCACCAACCAAGCCAGCTTATTTCTTTCACTTTAGTAGTATATATTCCCGCCCAAATGTTCCTAACTTTACTATTTTAAAAGTTTTTGTGTGCAGCCACGAAAATCAATGTCACTTTGCCATTTTGTTAAAAACTTGTCTTCTATTTAAATATAGAAGCAAGAGGTCTTGAGCCGGTTAATCCCTGTTCAATGTGTAAAAGCAACAGACCGAAATAAAACAAACGAGCTTAACAGTTTTTGGCCGTTTACCATTCGTGGATGTGGGCGGTGCCACGCCCCCTCTGTAAAGACGCATCCGTTTATACTCTATGGCAAATTATTCGCTCGCAATAGCATTTTGTCTAAATTTTAAAACAATCTGCCTATAATTATTGTTATTACATTGCTTTCAAAAAAGGGGACATAGTACCGCCCACTTTTCCATAGAACGTATTTCATTATACACTGATAGTATGTATACCGAATATGATGTTCCCAGCTCTTATAGCTTATGATCTTTGGGTGTTTAAAGTTTTGGGATAAGTTGGCGGTGCCACAACCCTTTTTAAAATTGTATCCGTTTATATCCGCATGTGAAAATCTTCTAATTCACAGTAGGATACTAGGCTATTATTACTGGTTTTACAGCGCTTTAAAAAACGGGCGTGACAATCCCCCTTTTTCCCTGGACGTGTTTCGTCACACACTAAATGTAAAGGGTGTCCTAAGAAGAGCGCAATTTTTAAATTTTAAATAAAACACAGATATTTAAGAAAAAATCGTGAAACTTTATTATATCGTAAAGTAGACAGAATGAGGTTATGTATGGAACAATATATCGTGCAGATGGCCGCCGCGGCTTTGCTGGCATGCACGCGATCTTTTAATGAAATTTTCAATGACCGTTTTGTATGAATGCTGCGGTATTTCATTAATGCAGCGTCCAATTTCGTCTTTTAAGGCTTGAGTCGTCGTCGGCTTATTCGCGTAAACCATCGACTTCAAAAAACCCCAAAGAAAAAATCTAATGGTGTTAAATCGCACGATCTAGACGGCCAATTCTGATTTCCAAAATGCGAAATAACACGACCGGGAAATGACTGATGCAGCAATTGAATTGTTTCTCTGGCTGTATGACATGTGGCGCCGTCTTGTTGGAACCACATGCCCTCCACATTCATTTCTTCAATTCTAGGCAAGAAAAAACTGGTTATCATTTCACGATACCAGACACCATTGACTGTTTGCGCTTGACCTGCCTCATTTTCATAAAAAAAGGTCCAATGATTCCTCCAGCCCAAAAACCACACCACACAGTGACACGTTGAGGATGCATTTGCTTCTCGTGAATCACTCGAGGATTTTCCGCACCCCAAATGCGACAATTCTGCCTATTGACGAAGCCATCAAGATGAAAATGGGCCTCGTCACTGAAGATGATTTTATCGGCAAAATCAGCATTTTCATGTTGTCTCTCCAATACCCAATTAACGAACTCCCTTCGCTGTCCATGGTCAGCTGGCTTCAGTTCCTGAGTCAATTGAATTTTGTATGCATGAAGATGCAAATCTTTCGTCAAAATTCGCTGCAAAGTGGATTTGGAGACACCAATTTGCTGAGCTCGGTGTCGAATTGAGGTGGATGGAGTTTGAGCGACATCATCACGTACAGCTGCGACATTTTCGGTCGATCGACCTGGTCGATGGCGCGTTGTTGTCTTTACATCACTAACAGACCCAGTTTCGGCAAATTTATCCATTAATCTCTTTACAGTTGACTCTTTTGGAGCATTATTGTGACCCCAAATTGATCGCAATTTGCGAACTGTAGCCGCAAAACTTTCACCATTTTGGTAAAACAATTTCACAATGAGAATGCGTAGCGCTCCATTTTTACTAACCTCGTACCTTCTACTAACAAACAATAACAATTGTTCAAATGTCAAACAATGACACTTCGAATGTTGCCAGATTTAAAAATTGCGTTCTTCTTGGGAAACCCTTTATATATACGGAATCTGATGTTCCTAACTCTAATAGTTTTTTAGCTTTGGTTGTTTTAAGTTTTTTGATACGTGGGGGGGGGGGGGGGGTGACACGCCCTCTTTTAAAATCGTATCCTCGTATAACAAGTGAAATATATCCTGGTATAAGCACCATACTGTTAAAATTTGCAGACGACTGGGCTATTATTATTGGAGTTACATCGCTTTAAAAAAAGGGGCGTTTTATCGCCCAATGTTTCGTTACACATTAAAGGTATATATACGGAATATGATGTTCCTTACTCTTATAGTTTTAAGTTTTGTATGTATTAAGTTTTTCGATATGTGGGCGGTGCCACGCCTTCTTTTAAAATCGTATCCTTTTAGAGCATGTGAAAATCACCTGATTCACAGCAGCATACTGTTTAAATTCCCAGGTTGGCGTTACATCGCTTTAAAAAAAGGGGTCGTGGCACCGCTCACTTTTCATAACGATCTTATTGGTTACATACGAACAGTTTATTGGTTACATACCAATATTTACATACTGGTTACATACGAACAGCTTAAATAGTATACCTCATTTTCGTAGCTCTCATAGTTTTTTTAATAATCCTTTTACATTTTTAGGGGTGTGGGCGTAGTACCAATAATCGAGGTATTCTATTTTAACTACCGTTCATAATATATTCTGTACAAATTTTAGTAGTTAGACTCCTATAAACAACAACCATTAATTCAACTTTATATATAGGGTGATGCATCTAGTGGTATTTTTTTCAAAATAAAAAAAATACTAAAATTCAAATCAAGTGTGGAATCTTTATTGTTCATACGAAAGGACATTTTATGACATTTATTTTTTGAATGTAATTTTTTCTAAATGTTGGCAACTGTAGTATGAAAATGAGCGTTCGGCGAAAAACAAGAAGATCCGCTGTTTTCGACTAAAATTGTGTTCAGTGAAGAGGCCCATTTCTGGCGCAACGGTGACGTCAATAAACAAAATTGCCGCATTTGGGCTGAAGAGGATCCAGAAGAGGTTCAAGAGGGGCCATTATAGAGCAAACCACGGTTTGGTGTGGTTTATGGGCTGGTGGAATTATCGGTCCATATTTTTTCAAAAATGATTATGGTCGAAACGTAATTTTTAATGGTGCTCGCTATTGCTCTATCATATCGGACTTTTTACTACCTGAAATTGAAGCCCGTAATCTTGATAACACTTGGTTTTAACAGGACGGTGCCACTTGCCATACAGCTGCTCAAACCATGGATCTATTGAGAGGTAATTTCGAAAAACAGCTAATTTCACGTTTTGGACAGGTGAGTTGGCCGCCTAGATCAAGTGATATCACACCTTTAGACATTTTTCTTTGGGCTTACGTAAAGTTCAAAGTAAATGCTGACAAACCAGCTACCATTCAGGTTTTGGAAGCCAACATTACGCGTGTCATTAAAGCCATACCGGTCGAAATGCTCGAAAAGTCAACCTCAGAATGGGCACCCTGGGACGTTGCTGAGGCCAATATTTGAAGGAAAATATATTCAAAATAAAAATGCCATAAAATGTCCTTTCAAATTATCAATAAAGATTCCACACTTGATTTGAATTTTTATACTTAGTAGGGACATAAATACTGTTACAACATTAAACACACTTATTTCAATAGTAGAACTGAACATACCCCGTTAATGTCATGTGGGTTTTGAAAGCTAACCTCAATAGCGTTAGTCTGCAACGGGATTTTAAAATTGTTTCAACTTTCATCATGGAGTGGTCAGATAATGGGAACCGTATCGCTGTAATAGCGCTTTCAAGTGTGAAATAAAAAAAGCGATATTTTCAAAACTCTCCGGCCACTAGGGATTAGCCGCATGTTCGTCTACCGATGCATAAACTGTTTGAGGAGACTGGAGATGTAAACGACCGCCACCGGTCGGGCCGCCCATGCTCTGTTCGAACACCGCATGTCATCAAAGCCGTTAAATCAAGAATTCACAGAAATCCGCTCCGAAAACAGAAAATCATGGCCCGTGAGATGAATATTACGCAAAAGTCCATGATTCGAATCATTAAAAAAGACTTGGGACTTGGGGCTTTCAAACGCCGTACCGGACATTTATTGACTGCAGCTTCTAAAAAAATAGGATTGAGAACTGCAAAGGTCTTTTGGTGAAGCACGCTGATAACTTGCACAGAAAAATTTTGTTCACCGATGAAAAAATGTTTACCGTTCAGGAAAAATTTAACAAGCAAAATGATAGTGTATGCGCGGTCATCTAAGAAAGCATCTGAACTGATCCCAAGGGTGAGAAAAGGGTCATCACCCAGTTTCAGTCATCGTTTGATTGGGTGTCTCTTACGATGGGGTCACTGACCTGCATTTCTGTGAACACGGAGTCAAAACATCGGCCAAAGTTTACCAAGAACCCGTTTTAGAAGCTGTTGTGAAGCCTCTTAACAATTCCCTGTTCCAAAACCAGCCATGGACTTTCTAGCAGGATTCTGCGCCGGACCATAAGGCTAAAACGTCCCAGGCCTGGCTTCGAAACAATTTGCCAGCGTTCATTTCCTCTGAAGAATGGCCCTCAGGCAGTCCAGATTTGAACCCATTGGTTTACAAATTGAGGACGGTTTTAGAGGACAAGGTTTGGCACAAAAGATACCTCAACATTGGATCTCTTAAGACTGCTTTGGTTCGAGCTGTGGCCAATTTTCCAATGGACGTGCAGCTATTGACGATTGACCAGTGCGACTTAAGGCGTGTGTAAAGGCAAAAGGCGGACATTTCGGTAAACTTTGCCCGATGTTTTGACTTCTTGTTCGCAGAAATGCAGGTCAGTGACCCGATCGTAAGAGACACCCAATCAAACCATGACTGAAACTGGGTGATGACCCTTTTCCCACCCTTGGAATCAGTTCAGATGCTTTCTTAGATGACTGCGCATACAATCAATCATTTAGCTTGTTAAATTTTTTTGCTGAACTATTTCAATCCTATTTTTTTTAAAGTTGCAGTCAATAAATGTCCGGTACGCCGTTTGAAAGCCCCATGTTCCAAGTCTTTTTTAGTGATTCGATTCACGGGCTTTTGCGTGATATTCATCTCACGGGCCATGATTTTCTGTTTTCGGAGCGGATTTCTGTAAATTCTTTACTTAACGGCTTTGATGACATGCGGTGTTCGAACAGAGCGTGGGCGGCCCGAACGGTGGCGGTCTTTTACATCTTCAGTCTCCTCAAACAGTTATATGCATCAATAGACGAATATGCGGCTGATCCCTAGTGGCCGGAGCGTTTTGAAAATATTGCCTTTTTTCATTTCACACTTGAAAAGCGCTATTACAGCGATACGGTTCTCATTATCTGACCACTCCATGATGAAAGTTGAAACAATTTTAAAATCCCGTTACAAACTAACGCTATTAAGGTTAGTTTTCAAAACCCACATGACATTAACGGGGTATCTTCAGTTCTACTATTGAAATGGGTGTGTTCAATGTTGTAACAGTATTTATGTCCCTACTAAGTATTTTACAGCACAAAACGTGTGTAACAGTATTTATGTCCCTACTAAGTATTTTTTTTTGTTCTGAAAAAATACCTCTAGATGGATCATCCTATAAATGGATACAGAAATTGAAATTATTTCCACACATTTTGTTATTTGAATCAATGAAAAATATTTTCACACAAAAATAAATACTATATTCGGGTCCTAGGAAAAATTACGGAACCCAAAGTTTAGAACTTGTTTTTCAAATTTGTTTAAACTATTTTCCTTTAAATTTGTGCTAGAAAAATGTTTTTCTCACCTCTTGTCTTGGTATCGCTCCAACAGTGCTTCCGTCTCCAAAGAGTTGATCTGCAAGATGCGTTCTTAGCTGAAATCCTCGTTGCTTTTGGTATTCAATTTCTTCTTTCAGGGACAGTGCTTGATCCAAGTAATGCCATTGTGCGCTAATTTCTCCGAGTGGGTTTTGATTCGACAGGAGCGGTTGAGAAACAAGGCTTGAGTTTAGCTGTCGCAAGTTCAGTTTATCGAAGTACAGCGTTTTTTGTCATTAATTCGTACCTGTTTTTTGACTTTATCGAGTCTGCACTTTTCTGCTAATCGCTAGTGGTCCTAGCAGATGTTTGCAGTTCGGAATGTCTATACGTCCAACACGTTGCATGAATGTCTGCCGCATGACCGCCCATTTTTTTTTGAAATTTTCAAATGCTTTAAAGTAAAAGAAGGTAATATGTTTATGACTCTTTGAAAGTAAGTGAAAAGTAGTTTTAGAGCTTTAAGCATTTTAAGTAGTGGTAGTAGTGAAGAATAACATGTATAAGTAACTGGACAATAAATCGTTTTATTGGAAATGGAATTAAAAAACAACTGCATATTTTTAAGTTTGTTTGTATATTCTTGCATATACGTATTCTGCTTATTTTTGATATGCGCTCAAATTTGTTAAATTTGAGCTAAAGGGTGGTTGAATTTTAAGGGACGATGTTGAATGTGAAGTACACCTAAACGACAAGTTTTTTTTTCTGCATTTCATTTGATATTTCTCAATTTCAGACTAACTGAATTTGAACCATGGAAAGATACACAAGCGAGCAACGCGTTAAAGTTATTCAACAGTGGATGATCAATTTTCGAAGAAAATCATCTTCAGTGATGAGGCACATTTTTACCTCAGTGGATTCGTCAATAAGCAGAATTGCCGCATTTGAGCGAATGATAATCCAAGAGTGAAAAAACCCACAAAGAGTGACTGTTTGGTGCGGTTTATGGGCTGGCGGCATCATCGGGCCGTATTTTTTTCCAAAATGAGGCCGGTCAGGCAGTTACTGTGAATGGTGTTCGCTATCGTGAGATGATAACGAACTTTTTATGGCCCGAATTGGAAGATATGGATGTGGACGATATGGAGTTTCAACAGGACGCTGCCACTTGCCACACAGCTAACGAAACAATGGCTCTTTTGCGCGACAAATTAAATGGCCGTGTTATCTCACGTCGTGGCGATGTTAATTGGCCGCCAAGATCATGTGATTTGACACCGTTGGACTTCTTTCTTTGGGATTATTTGAAAGAAAGGGTGTACGTATATAAGCCAGCAACAATTCAAGAGCTAAAGGATAAGATAATTCGGCACATCAACGGCATAGAATCTAATTATGCCTCAGCGTCATCGAAAATTTGGATCATCGGATGGAGGTGTGCCGCTGAGGTCGCGGCGACCGGTATTTTGTTCCATACATAATTGAACCAATTGATACCAATATTATCATAATAAAAAGAAATGACAATAATTTCTTAACTAATTTGTGTTTTATTCAAAATCAACATCGGCCCTTAAAATTTAATCACTCTTTAGTTTATGAGAGATAGGGTTTTTAAGTTTAGGATTTTGATTTCCAAAGGTTGGCCCTTTCCTTGTGAGAGGCAATTGTTTACCTTTTGTCCGATTTGACCGATTTTTAATATTAACCGTGTCAGTCCATTTATATATATTTCTGCCACGTTGCTTCAAAAGTGCGACCTGTAGTTTGCTTTCTACAGACAGGCCGACATGGCTAGAGTTTCTTAGAATTTTACGAAGATTCAGAATATTCTTCGTAGGGACATAAATACTGTTACATACGTTTTATGCTGTAAAATAAAAATTACTGAATGTTTTTGGACCAAATATTTTTTAATATATTTATTGATGTATATTGTATCCAAAAATAATCTACTTATTTTAAATGTCCGCTTACACGCGCCTTTAGTCGCACTGACCAATCGTCAATAGCTGCACGAACCTCGTCCATTGGAAAATTGGCCACAGCTCGAACCAAAGCAGTCTTAAGAGATGCAATGTTGCGGGTATCTTTTGTGACAAACCTTGTGAGTGAAACACACGTCATTCAGTTTTGAGCATTTGTAAGATACTAAATTTTATTTATACAAAAAGAGATTATATCAAATTTTGAAAATATTTCATGTTATCTAGTATAACCTCCAGCAGAGATTACAAATCAAAGCGGAGGCCAAATATACAAAACATAATATACAATACAATCTCCAATACTGGTACTCATCCTAAGTACACGAAAAGTGTCACATTTCTTTTGTGTGCGGGCTGCTCCTACCACTGGCCATTATCACCATGTGGAAAAGTACGATCATGAGCTAGCGTACAAATATAATCTAATGTATACAATTTTATGGGCTGCACTTGAGAATGCAACATTACCCAACACACAATTTAAAACGTGTTCAACTTTGAACATTCTGCCAGCGGAAAAAGTTCTTAAGGTTTTCTTTAATATTCTTTTCTTAAAACGTGTTCAACTTTGAACATTCTGCCAGGCGAAAAAAGTACATAGGGCATTCTTAACTTAAATCTATTCTTCGTATAAGTGGACTGTATCTTACTTAAACTATCTACCAGCGGCCGCTGTATTTTACAATGTTTAATAGCTATAAAAAACTACATTTACTATTACAATACTATGTATGAGTAATTAATATTAGTGACGAATGGTCACTGTAGCTGCTTCATAGAACTGAATTCAAAGGAGTTGGTCGCCTTCCGAATCACCGTGTTGATTTCCACAGTGTATCCCAGCACAGATGGTTACCTCTCTTCTTGGGTAGTCGGACATCCTTTAATTCTTCTGGTGACGTTTTCATTTGCCGCCTTTGGTATTTTTTGAGACTGCCTACATCGGCAGCCAACAATTGAGTGTCGTAATAAATTCGGGTACCAAATTCCTTGCTACACTCTGCATACTTGGACTGCAGTTTCTGTAATTGCAGTTTAATTGAATTTAATTCTTCAATAATTTTAAACTCCTGGCGGATCCTGTTGAGCTTCTGACGATGGTGCTTAAAATCATCATGCTTCGTTCTAGATGTATTGTCGTCCATAACAGGCTGCTTGGCGCAGACAGTAGGTTGTTTGTTGAATGCGTTCAATCTTTCATTCATATAGAAAGACTCTTTACCCTTAGTATCGTAAGATAAGAAATCCTTCTTTTTAGTGTTGACATTTTTAGTCAATTGTTTCTTCGCGCGATCAGCGGTATTTTGCTTAGGAATGCAGCCACCGCATTGCTTCATATCGCCGCCGCCACAATTACCACCGGGATTCCGGTTCTCCCAGGGCGACATCATGTTGTTGTCTCTCTTGCCGTGTTTGGCCAAGGGATTTTCATAGTTGCCGCCACCACCACTCATGTTTCGAATGCGATTTTGATTACGAAAAGCCATGTTGTTGGGTTTAGCGATTCTTATTGTTGCAGCGTATATCTGTTGTGGTTTGGAAGGTATTTTCCCTCCATAATGCAGCAGACTATTGTGGCCTTTTCCACATTGCTGGCAAGTCCAATTTTTGTAGCAGTTTATACTTTGATGGCGTCTTAAACATTTCGTACACAGCTGCTTCTGTTTCACCAAATTCCAACGTGACGAAATATCCATTTTCTTAAATTTGGAACATTTATATATGCCATGGTTTTCATTTACACAGCATACACATTTATTTTTATTAGGTTTCCTGCTTGACCAGGTTTTACTTTGAGTTTTTACTTTATTGAAGTTCTTGTCGTAACTCTTCTGTTCTTTGTAGCATATGGAACTTTGCACTTGTTCCAAATACTCTTGCACATCTGACAGCCGTTGAATATCTTTAGCCTTTTTGATTTGTAGGTTGTATTTTTGCAACTCTTTCTTCTCAAATTTTCGCAGTATAATGTGAGCGAAAATCGGTGATATTTCCGAATCGTCCACAATTTCCAGCTTGTTTTTCATGATGTGCACTGCTTTGTTTATGCTGTCTATAAACTTGTTTACAGCGGTGCCTGAATTTTCCACAAATGTCGGAAGATCCAACAGCAAATCTAGCGCCTCATTAAAAATTTTGCGTTTATTTTCGTACCGTTTAATAAGCAATTCAAACGCTGCATGATAATTGCCCGGTCCACCGGACAATAAGTGGGAAACCACTGCTCTGGCTTCACCTTCCAAGCTCATTCGCAGGTAGTTTAACTTGATGGTATCTGAGAGGTCATCCCGATTATGGACCATCCCCTTAAACATTTCAATAAAATGTTGCCAACTTTTTCCTTCTCCATCGAATTTCGGTATGGACGGTCTTTGTGGTTCGAGTATGGCACACTTCGTCTTCGATTTAGTCTCTATCGTTTCAGCCATATCCAGTAGCATCACATTAACTGCGTACTCTAAATCAAGAAATGTGTTATCTGCACTATGTTTTGTGGGGTAACGTTTAGCAAGTTTGTCATTTTCAGCCTCCATTATTGCCCACGTTCTTTTCAGGCAGTTCATCTTTACTTCTAGATCGCCTACTGAACTTTTGGTTGTCATTCTTCGTTTACATTCACCAAGTGACTCCAATGTGCGATCCATCCATTTCTTTAAAAATTCTGCTTCAGCCTTGGGAACACCTGAATCGACTTTTATCAGTATCCTGTCAGATTGAAACATCATCTCTGACTGCAGTCTAAGTTCTTGCTGCTTTATTATCTCCATCTTTTTCGTAGAGAATGCGATAGCGCGAATAAACTCTTGTTGTTACTGTTTAGAATATTTTTTATTCTGGTGGTGAGTATTTACTACTCCGAGTCTCTTACTCGTATTTTTTATGGAATATTTATTATTCCAAAGGTAGTGAGTATTTATTACTCCGAGTCTCTTACCACTGATGGGGGAATCTCGTTGATTTTTCAATTTTACCTCAGGCGGTAAAAAAGATTTCTTTAGCTCTGGCGCTAAAGATCCGATTTTTTTAACTTAGAGTCTCTTACCTTGGGTAGGGGAAAACTCTTTGTCTTTAAGGCTCGAATGGACCAAAAATGAATAAACACACACGTCATTCACTTGTGAGTATTTGTAAGATACTAAATTTTATTTATACAAAAAGAGATTATATCAAATTTTGAAAATATTTCATGTTATCTAGTATAACCTCCAGCAGAGATTACAAATCAAAGCGGAGGCCAAATATACAAAACATAATATACAATACAATCTCCAATACTGGTACTCATCCTAAGTACACGAAAAGTGTCACATTTCTTTTGTGTGCGGGCTGCTCCTACCACTGGCCATTATCACCATGTGGAAAAGTACGATCATGAGCTAGCGTACAAATATAATCTAATGTATACAATTTTATGGGCTGCACTTGAGAATGCAACATTACCCAACACACAATTTAAAACGTGTTCAACTTTGAACATTCTGCCAGCGGAAAAAGTTCTTAAGGTTTTCTTTAATATTCTTTTCTTAAAACGTGTTCAACTTTGAACACCTTGTCCTCTTAAACCGTCCACAATTTGTAATCCAATGTGTTCAAATCTGGACTGCCATTCTTCAGAGGAAATGCACGCTGGCAAATTGTTTCGAAGCCAGGCCTGGGACGTTTAAGCCTCATGGGCCGGCGCAGAATCCTGCTGGGGAGTCCATGGCTGGTTTTGTAACAGGGAATTGTTAAGAGGCTTCACAACAGCTTCTAAAAGGGTTTCTTGGTAAACTTTGGCCGATGTTTTGACTCCTTGTTTGCAGAAATACAGGTCAGTGACCCCATCGTAAGAGACACCCCACCAAACCATGACTGAAGCTGGGTGATGACCCCTTTCCACCCTTGGGATCAGTTCAGATGCTTCCTTAGATGACCGCGCATACACTCTATCATTTTGCTTGTAAAATTTTTCCTGAACGGTACAAATTTTTTCATCGGCAAACAAAATTTTTCTCTGCAAGTTATCAGCGTGCTTCACCAAAAGACGTTTGCATTTTTCAATCCTTTTTTTACAGCTGCAGTCAATAAATGTCCGGTACGTCGTTTGAAAGCCCCAAGTCTTTTTTAATGATTCGACTCATGGACTTTTGCGTGATATTCATCTCAGGGGCCATGATTTTCTGTTTTCGGAGCGGATTTTCTGTGAATTCTTGATTTAACGGCTTTGATGGCATGCGGTGTTCGAACAGAGCGTGGGCGGCCCGACCGGTGGCGTTCTTTTACATCTCCAGTCGCCTCAAACAGTTTTATGCATCGGTAGACGAACATGCGGCTGATCCCTAGTGGCCGGAGCGTTTTGAAAATATCGCTTTTTTCATTTCACACTTGAAAAGCGCTATTACAGCGATACGGTTCTCATTATCTGACCACTCCATGATGAAAGTTGAAACAATTTCAAAATCTAGTTACAGACTTACGCTATTGAGGTTAGCTTTAAAACCCAATATGACATTAACGGGGAATGTTCAGTTCTACTATTGAAATGAGTGTGTTCAATGTTGTAACAGTATTTATTTCCCTACTAAGTACATACTTTATGAGCCTGCGACCAGTATTTCGATGTGTTGCAAACGGAATGACAAAGTGAATATACATACCCTCACTCAATCCTATGATGAAAGATATAACAGTTGTCTGCTTGAGAAATATGATGAACAGATCGTTATAATCAGTTAAACAGAAATTAGAATTATATAAGTATTAGTGTAAAATTTATGAAAAGGGCATGGCACCGCTCTTTTTTGCTTGGACAGATGGAACAAAATTTTTACACTTGTTTCGTAAAAGGATTTTGAAGGCCTTGAACTAAAAAGTTGATTTTATCATCTGTCAGCCGATTTGAGACGACTCGAGCTCCCACAGAGCTCAAGTGAATGATTGTTTTCAAAAGGGTAAAAAGGCAAGGGAGGTTGAACAAGTAAACGACCTCCCTACGCTAAAAAAAAAACAAAACAAAAAATAGTTCATTTCGGACCATGCGTTCGTGTCTTATCTCAGCCAAAATTTCAAATTTCTCTATAATTAATTCATCATGTTTTTATTCTGTTTAGTATTATGAGACCCTAAGTTTGGACTACTCTGTACCAGACTTTACATTAATCAATACTACATGCATTCCTTTACGGTGTAACGAGTGCTTTTCTAGAATATTTTTTTTCGCAAAACCCCATTAGAAAATAAAATGTGAATGTACGAGACTTGTATCAAACCTTTAGACAATTGTTGTTGTCATAGTTCCATACCCTTTGATTGCAACTGATAGTGAGTGCAATTTGTCGCGATCCTCCTCTTCCGATCTATGGCAATACAAGGGCGAAACGGAAGACCCCGTTCTGTCCCACACAACTTCCTCGCACGCCAACCGCAATAATGCTGGGTATTTTCGCCGCAGTCGAGTGAGTGTCTTCGGGTAATTGTCACTTGAAAGTACATTGTCTGATTGCAATTTGTCGTGGTGGCTCTTTACCCTTACACTCACCCGTCCCGCTAGCTATGCCAGCTTAGTAGTTTGCCCCTCGTGCCTAGCCCTCGCGCTTTGGCGCTCATCAACACTGGCGGTTTGTGTACGGGCATTATATAGTCATGTGCATTATCTGATTCTGGGCAATGTCTGACATTGACATTGAAAATTTGTGCAAATACTTGTACTTACAGCACATTTGTTTTTGTTTTTTATTTAACTTTGTTATACAGTGTATCTGTTAGTTTGTATCTCGCTGGCTGTTGTTTTTGCTTTTCGTGGTGTTTTTGCCTTTTTGTTTACTTAGTGCATTTTACGTTTAGGCAGACGGACGCAAGAGTAGGAGAGGGCGGACGACTGTCGGTTGGCTGATTGTGCAACACCAGAAAATTATGCATTAGACTTGAGCAAGTTCGCACCAAGAGATACTCGTAGCCATACGTAAGTGCTTGTATGTCTTTACGTATGACGTGATATTTTTCACAGTTTGTTGTTGATGAATAAATATTCGCCGATTTAATGAACGATTTTATGGATATTTATCTTACCAAGGATACTGTGACGGAAGCACCTTGACATTCATTTGGCCTAGTTAGTTGACCTAGAAAATTGTGTTTATTTATTTGCTGCATTTTGCTAACAGTGCATCAAGAACGACATTTGTATATATGAGTACAGGGTGTTTCAAATGTAAATTTATTTTAAAAATAAAATAAAAAAACAAATGAGCAAGTTTCAGTCTGTTGAACTGACGTGCACGCAGGCTGGCTCAAATGAGACTGAAGGGTTCACCAAAAGGTATATGTGACGCGCAAAACAGAAAGGGACCCAAGGTTAAAAACCAGTTTTGTTCAGGAGAGCCATTTTAAAGATTAGGTCCCTTTCTATTTGCGCTTAGAATCGTCGACTTCACTTTCATAAAACGCGCATATCTCTGGGAGGGAACTCTTTTGGGGCATGGGATCGGTCTCATTCGATGTTCAGATGTTGTCCACATCCAAAAAAGACAAAAAATGAAGATTGATTTTTTTACCCTTAGGTCCCTTTCTCTATGCGCTGTCACATATGTTGACCCATTTTCGAAATAAATATGTACCGACTTATCTTTATTAACCATAACACCGCAGGGTGGGTCATTTTAAATTTTAAATTCGAATCGGCTTTAAAAAAAAAGTATTAATTATTTTTTTGAAATTTCTGGTTTTATTGGACAGTTCGAACAATGCATTTTCATTTCATTTCGTCAAGTGGGCATAAGATATAGAATTTTACTGAAAAATCGTGTTTTCAGATGAAGCGCATTTTTATTTCGTGGCTCAGTCAATAGGTAAAATTGAAGCATATGGGGTTCAGAGAACCCACACGTGACTATTGAGAAGCTAATGCATCCACAACGAGTCACTGATTGGTGTGAATGAACAAGGAGCCGCTGTTTCCGTCAACGGTGAGCGTTACCACGTAATGCTCAACGAATTTTTGTTTCCAAAAATTCAAGAGAATGACATGAACGACATTTGGTTTCAATAAGACGAGGCCACATAACACACAGCCAACGCAACCATAGATATTTTACCCACTGTTTTTGAAAATCGAATAATCAGCCGAAATTGTGATTGGCCGCCTCAGAGTTGTGAATTGGGCCCTTTGGATTATTTTCTGTGGGGAGCCATTAGGGATTAATGATACGCAAAGCATCTAGAGACAATTGAAAAGCTGCAACATGAAATTGAAGTTGCCGTTGAAAAGACTCGACCCGAAACAATCGGAAATATAGTGAAGTATTGAGTTTATCGGATCAGGTACTGCCGAGCCAGTTGTTGTAGTCATATCAATGATATTGCTCGCAAAGAAAAAACATGGTTACTAAAACATGGTTACTAATATGTTTTCCGCAATAAAAGTATATTCGTCGCAACCAAAGTATTGTTTGCTGAATTCAATTTTGATAATAGTATGGTTGTGGCATTATTAATATTTTTGAAATATATCAATATTATTATTGCCAAATTTAAAAATGAAAATCTGGTTGCAGCAACAATATAAATATGGTTGGTGCGACAAAAGTATTGTTTTTGGGTTTTATGTTAACAATAATATGAAAACGGCAATCATACTGTATGATTGTAATTTTTCTTCATTTGAATATGCTTTTTAGAACAATATTTTTGATACGGATCTAAAGCAATAGTAGTACTTTTTACATGGGAATTACAAACTGCTTTGGCATTGTTGAACTGAAATATTTTTAATAAAAACACTTACGTTTTTTTGAACTGATTTTTTTCGACTGTTAAAAAAATCACTCCTCTCATTTTTAATTAAATGTGTTTTTAAATAATTTTCATAACAGTTTTTTTGTTATTTATTCGGTCTTTTATCATTATTATGACTTGAGCAGTTTTTTATTCTGGTTCGAGACCTTTATGTTGTTTCTTTTTCAGAATCAACTTAAAAAGAAGAAATTGGTGAAATGTATTTGATTTGTGGCCGAAGTAATCGTTGCCAAAGACTGCTGAAGAAAAACCTTGGCGGGTTTAGAAACAGCTGTACAGTCTGCCTGGCAACCGTAGCAAATACATTTCACCAATTTCTTCTTTTTAAGTTGATTCTGAAAAAGAAACAACATAAAGGTCTCGAACCAGAATAAAAAACTGCTCAAGTCATAATAATGATAAAAGACCGAATAAATAACAAAAAAACTATTAAAAAGGATTGGTACGCCCTAATGTGCAACGCATGTATGAGTATATGTACGCACAAAAAACATGCACACTTTGATTGTGCTTTTTGCATTTGTGGTTTTCAACGAAGACCCATGCAAAACGGAATTGGTGGAAATGATATTGCGCGTTGAAGATTGCTCTACGCACAGTTCGAAGACTATACACAAAGGGTAATTCTCATTAATAAAAATGAGTCTCCCGTATAAGTAATTTGATTTGTGGCCGAAGTAATCGTTGCCAAAGACTGCTGAAGAAAAACCTTGGCGGGTTTAGAAACAGCTGTACAGTCTGCCTGGCAACCGTAGCAAATACATTTCACCAATTTCTTCTTTTTAAGTTGATTCTGAAAAAGAAACAACATAAAGGTCTCGAACCAGAATAAAAAACTGCTCAAGTCATAATAATGATAAAAGACCGAATAAATAACAAAAAAACGAAAAAACTATTAAAAAGGATTGGTACGCCCTAATGTGCAACGCATGTATGAGTATATGTACGCACAAAAAACATGCACACTTTGATTGTGCTTTTTGCATTTGTGGTTTTCAACGAAGACCCATGCAAAACGGAATTGGTGGAAATGATATTGCGCGTTGAAGATTGCTCTACGCACAGTTCGAAGACTATACACAAAGGGTAATTCTCATTAATAAAAATGAGTCTCCCGTATAAGTCATTTGATTTGTGGCCGAAGTAATCGTTGCCAAAGACTGCTGAAGAAAAACCTTGGCGGGTTTAGAAACAGCTGTACAGTCTGCCTGGCAACCGTAGCAAATACATTTCACCAATTTCTTCTTTTTAAGTTGATTCTGAAAAAGAAACAACATAAAGGTCTCGAACCAGAATAAAAAACTGCTCAAGTCATAATAATGATAAAAGACCGAATAAATAACAAAAAAACTATTAAAAAGGATTGGTACGCCCTAATGTGCAACGCATGTATGAGTATATGTACGCACAAAAAACATGCACACTTTGATTGTGCTTTTTGCATTTGTGGTTTTCAACGAAGACCCATGCGAAACGGAATTGGTGGAAATGATATTGCGCGTTGAAGATTGCTCTACGCACAGTTCGAAGACTATACACAAAGGGTAATTCTCATTAATAAAAATGAGTCTCCCGTATAAGTCATTTGATTTGTGGCCGAAGTAATCGTTGCCAAAGACTGCTGAAGAAAAACCTTGGCGGGTTTAGAAACAGCTGTACAGTCTGCCTGGCAACCGTAGCAAATACATTTCACCAATTTCTTCTTTTTAAGTTGATTCTGAAAAAGAAACAACATAAAGGTCTCGAACCAGAATAAAAAACTGCTCAAGTCATAATAATTTTCATAACTTAAAACTATTTTTGGCAACTTAACCCAACTCTAATAAATAATATTGGGTTCGTGGTATAATTGTCAGGGACCATATTATGGTTGTAGGGATCATAACATGATTGCGTGCGAATCATACTATGGTTGTGAGGGTCATAATATGGCTGTGGAGATCATAGTATGGTTAAGTTTGAATCATACAATTGTTGTGAGGAATACTATTGTACCACAACCATAGTACTTTGTTTCTACGTGTATGTTTCATTACTAAATGACAAAGTTCAATCTTTCCGAAAAATTCCGAAATTAAAAAAAAAATTATCAGTACTCGTTTTTTATAGCCGATTCAAATTAAAAATGTTAATTCGCCCACCCTATATAAGCAAGTTCAATAGTAAATGTTTGTAACTACCAAAAATATTTGAGCAAAACCCACATTGATCTTTGCCGATCGCCTCGAAATCAGGAGCTGATTCGACATAAATCATTTAATCAAAACGCAGGTCGAAATTGTTGCCCGATGTTCATGAAATTTGGCATAAGTCAACTTTTTGGATAACGAACAGACGTTATTAAATTAAAGGAAATTGGTTCAGATATAGATATAGCTCCCACATATATGTTTTACCGATTTGATGTCTTTAGCTCCAGAAGCCAAATATTACATCCAATCCTGAACTATACGTAGCCCAAAAAAAATCTTAGGGTGTGATATCACACGATTTAGGCGGCTTACTCACCGGTCCAAAACGTGAAATTAGCTGCTCTTCAAAGTTGTCTCCCAATAGACCTGTTGAAACCAAATGTCGTCAAGATTACGGGCTTCAATTTAGCAAAAATTCCAACATCATGGTGCGATAGCGAGCACCATTAACGGGGCTACGTTCTGGCCATCATTGTTTTTGAAAAAATATGGACCGATGATTCCACCAGCCCATACACCGTTATTTACTCTGGGTTTATTGACACCTCTTGAACTCTTCCGGTCACTCTTCAGCCCAAATGCAGCAATTTTGTTTATTGACGTTGTTGTTGAGCCTGAAATAGGCCTCATTACTAAACAATATTTTGGTCGAAAATATTGGATCTTCTTCGAGTTTTTGAAGAGCCCAATTGGAGACGTTGTTGCGGTGTAAGTCTTTCGAATACTGAAATGAAAAAAAATATAGTTTAATTTCAGTAAAATTTTGTATAGTATAGTTCGTATAGAGCCGTATTAAGTAGGCTTTTCTGAACATCTAAAAGTGCTGGGTATAATATAGTTGGCCACGCACAGTAGCGCCCGTAGAGCAAACGAGGTTGCAAAAATCAAAATTTTCATGAGCGCCGACGAAGTTTTGAATAAACCCATGTTATAGAAAACTTTTCAACGATTTCAAATCTGCCACTCTTAATAATATCACATTTTTAGTTTAGAAGATAAAGCCGTTCAAAGTTGACCGACTTTCGGTTTTCAAAAAAACACACAATTTTTAGTGAATTTGTTGCGATTTCAGGTGTAATATCACGAAAAATAGGTAACGAATCGCCTTATTTTTTGTTTGTATTGATTGATGTATTTATTAAATGTATAATGATAAAAAAAAATAACTGTTTGCTTTGTGTTTCTCCTGGTAAATCACTATTTAAAAACTATCCGTTTTTTCACTATTTTTCAACTTTGACGGAAAATAAAAAAATCTATATTTTTCTATATTTGCCATATTTGCAAAACCTGTTCATTGATTATTTCTTTACATAATTCAAAAATTTTAGCTGCCCGTACGTGCCCGTTTGGCTTCTAGAGGTAAAAAAAGGTTAAAAAGACATGGTTGCAGAAATTGTATGGCGTCCATCCCTTATATGTTTTGACTGACAGTAGTTTGATCTAATAGTTTGAAAAAAACTACTCATTGAAATTAGCAGGTACGTACCTCACTTAAACAATACTTTGGCGTACAAATGGTCAAGAACAATATTGACTTATGGTCCCTATTTTTATTTTTTATTTTTAGGCATGGTAGCATAAGCCTATATATTGCAAAATAAGGATAATGCCTGGATTACTCTACGACTGAAAGTTGGCGCAACAATTACTGAAACCATTAAACAATTTAAGTACTGAAAACATGGCGTTGAACAATTTTAAATTATTTGAACTGTTTAGAAAGTCAACCACACCAATTTTTTCCACGGAAGCTGCTTTAGAAGAACTTGATAGCTTATACGGAAATATTGAGAGAAGCGAAATTATAAAAAATAAATTTTATCTGATATATGCAAATATTAAGGCAAAATGGGTGAAATCTAATTGAACCATTCAGAACTTCAACTCCAAATACGAGGACTGGCTTAATGAAGACACCATCCTGGATATATTGGCAGTAGATAAACCCACCACATCAACCAGAGGAGCAAAAGGAAGGCCAAAAAAAAGTATTGAGGAGTGTTCAATTTTCACAAGGAAGAGGAAACTTGCCGATGCCACCAATGACTTCACCACGAAGCAATTATCGGACGCGCTGTCTATTAAATTTACAAAGGATAGTGAAAGAGTTAGGTCGCAGATAACCAAATCTGTTGCTGATGCAAGCCCACTGCGACTAAAAAGGATTAAGGAAAGCATTCCCACGCCCACAAACGCACACATTATAAAGTATGGATCCGAAGAAGCCTTGGCCTTGTTTATGGACTTAGAACTTTCCAAAGAGAAATATGAGAAACTACGGACATCTTTAACGCGACACGGCGCTGACGTTTTACCCGGATACAAGCATATTACGCAAGCCAAAATAAATTCACGACCACTGCATACGGAGTTTACGGAAGTCTCTGCGAAAGCCAATCTGCAGGATCTCATGGGCCATACAGCAAAACGGTTGTTGGAGAGTCTTCCTGAAAATGAGGTGAAAATTCTTCCTGAGAAGTTGACACTGATCAGCAAATGGGGCTGCGATGGATCATCCGGACAAAGCGATGATCCATGGATATCTTCCGATGACGCTACAATATCGGACGGAAATATGTTTATGGCATCTGTTGTTCCTTTGCGGCTTAAATCTGATGTTTCCCTACACTGGAAAAATCCACGTCCGTCATCAGTGCATTATTGTCGACCAATAATGTTTCAGTTTGCAAGGGAATCGGCAGAACTCATAAGGACCACGGTGAAGGACATGGAAGAACAAATAAGCAAGATTAAGCCTACAAAGCTGCAAATTGGAGAAGGAAAATATATTGAATGCAATTACGAGTTCCATCTGACCATGGTTGACGGAAAAGTAGTAAACGAACTGACAGGAACAACCTCAACAATGTCATGTCCGATTTGCAAAAAGAGTCAGAAGAACTTTGGTAATTTAAACGATTCTACAAATGAGGAGAATTACGAATATGGAATGTCACCATTGCACGCAAGGATAAGGTGTTTGGAATTCTTGCTAAAACTGGCGTATACCCTACCACAAGAGGAGGAAAACTTCGATGAAAATACATCAATAAAGGATAAGGAAAAGATCAGAAAGAAGCAAATACAGGATGCTTTTTTAAACAAGTTGGACTAAAAGTAGACTGTCCCAAGCACGGATACGGTAACTCAAACGATGGAAACACTTCTAGGAGATTTTTTGAAAATGATGAGGCAGTAACTAGAATCACTGGAATTGACAATCAAATCGTGAAAAGATTGGGAACGATGTTAGATGTTTTAAACTGCAAAGAAAATGACAATTCTACAAAATATGGAGAATATGCGTCGAAAACTGCATCTCTTTTAGCAGAAATGTATCCACAGAAGAAGTTGACCCCGACCGTCCATAAAATATTGGCGCATGGCAAAGATATAATTGAGTACCAGTCTTTGCCAATTGGAGAGCTTTCTGAAGAAGCACAGGAGTCTCTTAACAAATTTTATAAAAAATATAGATTGCAGAACACATTCAAAGCATCAAGGGTAAGGCAAAATGAGGACCTCTTCAACATGTTGGCAGCATCTTCCGATCCACTTATTTCTTCCCTCCGGCATGTGAAGTCAAGAATAGAGTTAGAAAATAATTATAGTTTAGAAATGGTTAGTCTTTTAGATATACCTTCTCTTACGAACTGTGATGAATATTTTACAGAAAATTGAAAAAATAAATTTAAAAAAAAAATATTTTTTTTTTAATTTGTTGGGTAATAATTTAAAACATAAAACCCTAAAGAAAAAAAATAAAAACAATCTAAAAATTTAAAAATAATATTTTTTAGTTACCATAAAATTGATTTTTCTACTAATTTTAACTTTGATAACCCATAATTAGGTCCCTACAGAGAGTAGCACCCTTTCCAAACGCTCATTTCATAGGCTGAACAGTTATCTATCATATGCTGTTTAAACTGTTCAATTATCTTATTCGGTTCAAAAGATATGATTTTTGCAACGAAAAAACTCAAATGGCGCCACTGTGCCACGGCTAAAACTCTAATTGACAAACATCCAATCTTGGAGAATTTGGACCATATAGGCTAATTTTTTTAATATAGCCCCATTAAAATGGTTTACTCAAATTTGGGTGACGGACTCACATGCCAAATATCGCGACAATTTAAACGTGGTGAGAGCTTTTCGTCGACAGCCACCAAATTGCAACACATGGAATTGAATTTATTGAATTCAATTTCAACGAATTAATCCTGTGAAATTCCATGAGGTGTCCGATACCAATCCTTAAGAATTTTCAACGTCTCCTTAAAAATTTAGCTTTAGCTAAACTGGTCCATAGAGAAGTTGCCAACCTTCGGAAAAGAAACGTAGTCCCGCACTTAATGTTTCGACTGGGGATACTGCAAACGACTTACGTTTTAGTCACTTTTAAATGTCTAACAAGTATCCGAAGGCCGCTTTCTTTACCTGCACACAGAGAACAGATTCGTTGCAACAACCGATTTTTGCACCTCGAGTATGTCATCAGTACAACCGAATGTTAGTTGGTGCTCTTTAACTTTTAGTTGTTGTAACTGAAGTATCGGTGGAAAATACGAAAAATTCGAACCTTCAGGAAAAAATTTTTGGATTTCACTTCGAGTATTCTATCAGTACAAACGAATGTTAGTTGGTGCTCTGTAATTTGCAGTTATTGAAACTGTAGTATCGGTTAAACATACCAAGTATCTGATCCTTTAAAAAAAGGGTCATGACGAGAAAAAAGTATAAAAGATGATAGATGATTTTTACTGAAATAAAATATGATTCGATTGGCTTAAAGTCAGATATATTCGAATTATTTTATTAAAAAAACACCATTATATAATTGGTTACAGCAACAAAATGTTTGCAAAACTATTATTTGCCACAACAGGTCAGTCGTGAAACTAAATACCTTTTTCGCGTTTTATTCGCGACTGAACAATAAGTTGTTGGTACAGTACGATGATCATATTTATCGTCTTGTGGTATCTCGAATCGAATATCCATTACGATTAGAAACATTTGGTGATTGTAACCGAATCATTGTAGTTCCAACCGATTTACAACTAATTTTTTCTCTATGTGTAAAATTATTTTTGCTTTTGGTTATGATGAAAGTTTAGATATCATATATATCATCACCAATTAACTATTGGTTGCCACAACCACCAGTTATGGCAACTTAATTCGTTTTATGCATTTCATTTGTTCAATTCGTTTCGTTTACAATAAGATGATCATATTTATCATCTTGTGGTATGTCGAACCGAATATCGGTTACGACTTTAAACATTTGGTAATTGCAACCGAAATTCTTTTTTTTTGGAACGGAATTTTAGTACCTTGTAGGAAATGTCGATTGTGGTACTGTATTGATTCGCTATTGACTTTGGCACCAGTATAACTGACCAATTATACCCCAGGCAATGCTTTCTGCTATAGACATTTAACATGTGCTTGTCATTGATAATCCACTAATAACATTGGAACCAGTGATTCTCTACTTCTTTGTCATTGGGAAGTTTTATATCCAGTTCAATTTCGGTTCAACTTCTAGTTTACGGACATAGTTCCGATTTGTTGTTGTTTTAGGGAATAAAACTTGGGGGGGGGATTATGTGAAAAATTTCCCCCACGTCCATATATCCCGAGTTACGACCCCCAAAGTTTGAAAATATATATGTTTATATCTTCCTTACTTAGTTCAATATCGGTTCAAGTTCTAGTTTACGGACATAGTTCCGATTTGTTGTTTTACGGAATAAAATTTGGGGGGGGGGAATTATGTGACAAATTTCCCTCAAGTCTACATTTCCCGAGTTACGGCCCCCAAAGTTTGAAAATATATATGTGTTTATCTTCCTTGCTTCTTATCGGATCGGGACAAAATTTGATTTGTTGAAAAGATCATCGAAATATTGGTTATAGTATTATACATCCGCGATCCATTAACCCATTGCGAGGCGGCAATCAATTTGTGCTTTTAGAGCATTATGGAAATGGAGACATGGCTAGGGGAAATTTTTCACTTATTTTTTTTATTTCGAAATTTAATTTTCCACCGCCTTAGCGAAGTAAAAAAAATCGGAGCTATATTCGTGAACTATATATCTATGCCCTTCCGATACAATGTGTACTCTCAAAAGCAAAATTAAAAGTGTAGACGCTTCGTTGACAATGTCAACAAAAATTTAACCAAAATAGTAGACAATAGTGTTGACTTGGGGACACTTGACCCCAGGCTTCTTACAAGGTAGCTCCAACCGATTTCCAACTAACTATTTCTGTGTGTGTAATAGTTTCCAACCTTCGAAAGGAACGATTCTCATTCCTAAAATAAAACCATAGTTGCTTCATGTTACAAAGTTTAAGGAACCTCAAGTAGGATAATGGCATCACGTGACTCTCTCCTTGCTATCCTCTGCACCTTCTTTGTCTGCTGCTGCACTTCATCATTTTCGGCTTCAGTTATCAGCATAAACACTTTGTAAATTTTAAGCCAAAACGAAACAGCTGAAGCAACGCAGCTGACTTTGAATATTCGAAATTTTCTCTCTCTCTTGTTATTCCCTTCGCCTACTGTTTAGAGTAGGAGGATTTATTTTCCAGGAAAATTGAATTCCCAAGGAACTCATCTCTCAGGGAATAAATAGAATTAGTCGGAAGTCGACTTTCGACATCGATATTTTGAACCTGCAAAAGAGAAAGAAAAATATAAACAAAAACGTTATGAATATTTTTAACCCTTCAGTATTAGTTGGGTCAACCAGCATTATAAACTACAGTAAGACCTTGGTAATCTGGATTTTGCTTATCCGAATTATCCAATAATCTGAACAGCGTTTTCCCTATACTACATACTCTATAATCCGAATTAATTGTATTCTGTAATCAGAATTGACATCAAAATATGTTACGTTATTATTAGTAGGTTAATAAAGGGTGGTTAAATTTTAAGGGCCGATCATCCACTGTTGTCATTTGTTGCCACCGTTCTGACCACTGACGATGTTTGGAATGCACCTTGTAAGCGTGCAAATGCAAGTCTTTATGCATAATGTTCATCAACGATGAGCGTGAGAGGTGCAATTGTTGGGCACAACGACGAGTTGAGGTGGACGGCTCTTCAGCCACACTATCGCAGCAATATTTTCTGCAGTACGAGCTGGACACGCATGCACTGATGGTTTAACACCTCCTCAATCATCTGATTTATTCAAATTTTTGCACGATTTTTACGATTGTACGCACATTTGGACGATTAAATTGACCGAAAAAATCACGATTGCATTTTGATTTGAACGCCCATTTTCAAAATAAGCCTGAATAACTTAAACTCGTGGCTCGCTTGTGTATCTTTCCATGGTTCAAATTGAGTTGGTCTGAAATTGAGAAATATCAAATGAAATGCAGATAAAAACTAGACGTTTAGGTGTGGTTCACATTCAACATCGGCCCTTAAAATTTAACCACCCTTTAGAAGTACTGAAAACATAGCGACAGAAGGTGAGAGTGTACGTGAAAACCCCCAGGAATCGATCCGGTACCGTTCTCAAAAACTTGGCTAGTCGTGTGAAACAACTTGGAGCATTTTACGGAAGGGTCGTGCAGGTGTTGTAGCCTAACGATGTCCCTGCGCTCCGCCGTTTCAGTGTTTGGGCTCATCAAAAGATCGAAGAAAATTCGCTGATTTCGACCAAAATTTTGTTTTGTGATGACGTCAATAAACAAAAATGCTGCATTTGGACTGAAGAGCAACCAGAAGTGTTTCAAGAGTTGCCATTATACATTGAGAAAAGCACGGTTTGGTGTGGTATATGGGCTAGTGGAATGAGCGGTCCATATTTTTTCAAAAACTAACGTAACTTTGAATGGTGCTCGCTTTCGCGTCATGATCAAACTTTTTGCTACCTGAAATTGAAGCTCGTAATCTTGACGACACTTGCCCTACAGCAACTCAAACAATGTACATATCTATTGAGAGGTCATTTCGAAGAGCAGATAATTTCATGTTTTGGACCGGTGAGTTGGCCGCCTAGACCTTTAGACTTTTTTCTTTGGGCCCACGTAAACTCCAAAGTCTATGCTGACAAACCAGCTACGATTTAGATTTTTGAAGCTAACATTACGCGTGGCATTAACGCCATACCGGTTGAAATCCTCTAACGAGTCATCCAAAACTGGACCCTAATAATTGACACCCCTAGGCGTAGTAGCGGCCAAAATTTAAAGATGTACACTCGTTTTGAATTGGTATTTTTTTATTTTGAAATAAATACCTCTAAATTGATCATCCGATAGTAACTATGTATTGGGTGGTTACATTTTAAGGGCCGATGTTGAATGTGAACCACACCTAAACGTCAAGTTTTTTTTCTGCATTTCATTTGATATTTCTCAATTTCGGACTAACTCAATTTGAGCCATGGAGAGATACACAAGCGAGCAACACGTTAAAGTTATTCAGGCTTATTATGAAGTGGATGATCAATTTTCGATGAAAATCGTCTTCAGTGATAAGGCACATTTTCACCTCAGTGGATTCGTGAATAAGCAGAATTGCCGCATTTGGGCGAATGATAATCCAAGAGTGATTGTCGAAAAAACAATGCACCCACAAAGAGTGACTGTTTGGTACGGTTTATGGTCTGGCGGCATCGTCGGGCCGTATTTTTCCCAAAATGAGGCCGGTCAGGCAGTTGCTCTGAATAGTGTGCGTTATAGTGAGCTGATAACAAACTTTGTATGCCCGAATTGGAAGATATAGATGTGGACGTTATGTGGTTTCAACAGGTCGGTGCCACTTACCACACAGCTAACGAAACAATGGCTCTTTTGCGCGACAAATTCAATGGCCGTGTTATATCACGTCGTGGCGATGTTAATTGGCCGCCAAGATCATGTGATTTGACACCGTTCGACTTCTTTCTTTGGGGTTACTTAAAGGAAAAGGTGTACATCGATAAGCCAGCAACAAGTCAAGAGCTAAAGGATTAGGTAATTCGGCACATTACCGGCATAGAACCTTAACTATGCTATAGCGTCATTGAAAATTTGGACCATCGGATGGAGGTGTGCCGCCGAGGTCGCGGCGGTCATTTGGCCGATATTTTGTTCCATACATAATTGAACCATACCAAAATTATTATAATAAAAAGAAATGACAATAATTTCCTAAATAATTTGTGTTTCATTCAAAATCAATATCGGCCCTTAAAGTTTAACCACATTTTATAAGAAAGTGATTTGAAAACCACGTGATCAACATCGGCCCTTAAAATGTAACCACCCTTTATAAGGAAGTGTTTTAAAAACCACGTGAAGACTAAAGTGTCCAATAATCCGAATTATGATCTGCAATCAATTATTCGGATTAACGAGGTCATACTGTATTTGCAAACTTTTTTAGTTACTGAAATTTCGAACAGGAAAAAGTCAATTAGTGCATTATCGCCAAAAATTCGATAAGTCGAGAGCCGACTTTTGGAATATTTTTTGTTTAAAAAAAGTTTAAAGGCGACTTTTTTCTTCGACTTTGTAAATTATAAACAAACTTTATAAGTTACTAAAATTTCGAATAGGAATAAGTTAAATTAAAAGTCGAATAATCGACTTTATACCGCCAAAAATGTCATAAGTAGGATGTCCACATTTGATATATTTTTTGTTTAAACAAAAAATTTGACTTTTTGCTTCGACCGTGTAACCCTAATATAACCTGCAAAAGAGAAAAAAAACTTATAAACAAAAAAGTTATGAATGTTTTTAACCATTCAGTGTTATTTGGGCCACCCAGTACGTCTATATTATTCTATGTTTTTTCTATTTTCTGTTAGCAAAGTTTAATGCAAACAGAAACAAGAATACACAAAACTAAACATTTGTCTATAAAATATTGCAATTAACTGCAAATAATAGATAAGTTTTTAAAGAAAAAAAAAACACATGAACTTACAATGCATCTGTCTGAAAGTGAGGTGCGGGATAGAAGGCAATGGGAAATTCTTTTCGCTTATGCCCATGTAATGGCCGTTGTAATTTATGGTCACGTGTCATAAATATTCACGAACAACCGATGCCTGTTTGCTTTGCCTTCTTTTAAGTCCCCAGTAATTAGTTGGTGTATAATTAATACTGGCCGTCTGGCCATTTGTTCTTAATATTTGATTTAATTTTAGTTACTGGTTTTTTTTCGAAATCAACAAATATTGACAAAATGACTTGGCGTATTTCAGTTATTACGAGTATGACTTGTTTAATGTAAGTAAGAAAATCCAGTCAAATCAAGACATTTGTAATTACGAGCCAGACAAGCAGACAGACGTGGTGGTCACACATATTGGCGTAATTAACGACTTTAATCACTTGGAACCGACTCGGCAATAGTTGACATGCACTAATGTTCAATTCAATCACTATTTCGCGTATAAATCTAGCCATTGACGTGTGCATGTGCAGTTTGCATACGGAAATGTTGTGAAAGTTACTTTGATTCTGTCTGGCACCAAGGCCTCAACTGACGGCACACTTTTAACGCAAAGAAACCATATGGTTACAATATGGTCACCGCAACAATAATATGTTCTCTACAATAAAAGCATTGTCGTCGCAACCATAGTATTGTTTTCTGAATTCGATTTTGACAACAGTATGATTGCGGCAATAATAATATTGTTTAAATGTACCAATACTATTTTTGCTAAATTTAGAAATGAAAATATGGTTGTATCAGCAATGTAAATATTGTTGGTGCGACAAAAGTATTGTTGTTAAAAATTTACGTTAACAATAATATGATTGGTTGAGACTATGAACAAAACATAACAGGTTTTAAAATCTATGTGTGTATTTTTTTTTTGGTATACCAAAAAGAAAACATACACACACACGATGCAGTGCATGTTTGTTGTCCATTATAAAGAAACGACAATCGGAAGGTAGTTCGAGGGTTTTTATTGTGTTTACTTTGTTTGGTGAAATACTCTTCTACCGACTGGTTCTCGTTTATTTTAAATCTGCCTGCACTTAAGGAGATAGCCATTGATCATGCTTGAATCACATTCTTTACTTGCGGTCTACGGATGGTGAAGTAGCATTCACCCCTGCTGGCAACAAAAAGTATTTTCGACTGACGTTGGAATATATATATATATTTTTTGTTTCTTGAATGAAATGTTCAATAAAATCGCTATCAAATGTGGCTACCCAGTAAACCAAATTTGCCGACAATGTCTGATATCAGACAATTCTGAACAATATCTGAATTCTATCGAGATTTCTTACCGAAATTGTTACAATTGTTACATCAAATTCCATTTCTGAACGTTTGATTAGCTTAGCTGTGCGAGGGATTTTCGTTGTGTTCGGAGGAAAACTCTACTGCCGACAGTTCTCGTTAAATGCAAAACTGGTTGCCCTTAAGTGTATAGCCACTAAACATAGTTACAACCAGGGTTGCAAACCGGTTCTGAACCGAACCGTTTCTGAACCGAACCACCGCGATTTTTTCGATTTTGAACCGAACCATGAACCGAACCGATTTTTTTTCATTTAGTTAGAACCGCACCGAAAACCGCAAAAAAAATGGTTCGGTTCGGTTCATTGTATAATAAAAATTCGCTATAAACCCTTTTGTGAAAAAAAATTATAGTTCATGTCAAAAATCAATAGTGTGAATCCATACACTGTTTTAGGACTGCACCTAAAAAGCAACATCTTGCCTTATTTTAAACTTTTTTACTTATTGTGAAAAAAAATACGACTGACGCCTGCGCTCTTATTTAGGTACTAAATTAAATTATGCCTTAAAAATAAAACCCTTATGGTTAAACTTTAATGACATTTCGGAGAAGTCATTTGTGTTTTTCTTTTTATCTTGGTGTCGTTCGCGAGTTTTGTTGACCAATTAATCATAAAACTAGTAAAATGAGTAAAAATCCAAGCACAAGTGTTTCTTTTATGACCCGAAGACTAAAATAAGTGTCTGTAAACATTGCAAAATAGAAATGAAAGGAAAACATACAGAAAATCTAACCCGGCACATTAAAAGAAAGCACGCTGATATATCTGAAGAAATTTTTGCCGATATATCTGGAAAAAAGAAGCTGAAGGACTCGAACGAAAACAGCATTGTGAAATATATTGTGAAAAGCAAGTCAACGGCGACTGTAAATGTTTCGAAAGAAGATTTATTTAACGGCTGTGTGGAACTGGTGACAAAGAATGGCCGACCGCTCAGAATGTTAGAAGATAGCGGCTTTCGCAAAATTATTGATCCTCTGTGTAAAGCAGTGGGCATATCAATAAACCGGCAAAACATTAAGGAAGAAGTTGTTAACAGAGCAGCGACACTACGATCAGCTATGACGTCCACATTTAAACATCGGTAAACTACAGTTTTCAATAAAGTGTACCCATTTTAATGTTTTTTTTCTAAATCGTAGCTTTCTTTCCATTAAAGTCGATTGTGTTAGTAGGCTGGACAGATCTATAATTGGAATAAACGCGCAGTACATTGATAATGGTCGCATCGTAATTAAAACTTTGGCCATGAAGGAAATATTCGTCAAGCATACGGCCTTAAACTTCTTATTTTTACAAAAAAAATTCTCTTATTCCCTTCATGCAGACACAGTAAGTAAAAAAAATGAACCACTTGAACCGAACCGAACCGGTGGTTCAGAGCTACCTATGAACCGGTTATCGAACCGGTTCAAGTTTCATCCATGTGGTTCGAACCATTGAACCGAACCAACCCGTTTTTTGGAACGGTTTGCAACCCTGGTTACAACACAACTATTGCTTGCGAAACTGCAGACACCCCTGCTTGTAACTAAAAGTCTTTCCGAACGCTTTTTGAAAATGTTTTACAACTTTTTTTTGTAGAACAAAAATATTTTCTTCTTTTTGATTGTTTACATTCAGAATTTACCATGACATAAGCTCAGAATTCCCTCAGAGAAGTAGTTCTGAATTCGTGTCAAACCTCTCATATGTTTTTCGTTACGAACTCGCTAAGAACTCTGATCCGAAATCGGAATATTTTGCCGATTGTCGTACAGAATTCTGACCGAATTCTGAAGGTTTGGTTTGCTGGGTAAAAACCAATTTTAATGCAATTTAAAATAATTTACTTGGTAAAAATCTCTATTTTTGAATAAGAACATTAACCAATCTTAATAAATAATTTTGGGAATCATAGTATGGTTGAATGTATATCAGGATCATGCTATGGTTGTATGAGAAACATACTATGGTAGTGAGGATCATAATATAGTTGTGGAGATAATAGTATGGTTGAGTGTGAATCATACTATTGTTGTGAGGATCATAGCATGGTTCAGTGTGAATCTCACTATGGTTGTGGGGATCATAGTATGGTTATGTGTGAATCATACTATTGTTGTGGGAATCATAATATTGTTGTGCCACAACCATTTACCCAACAATAGTATGATCCCCTTAGTATATTGTCACCCCAACCATACTTTTTTACTGCGTGTGTGTGGGATGAGAGCTTTATGAAAACATCGACCTATAGTATGGTCCAATTTAAAATGAGTTCGCTACAGGATGCTTATAATGCGCTGTGGTAAATTTGAGCAAAAAAATACCGACATGTTATAATAATGGGTGATCCAAGTAGAGATACTTTTTTCAATAGCCTTTTTTGGCAGATCACGTGTGAGTCGTGTCATATTGTGATGTTATTTTTGTTTAGTATTGTTTGGCATTTCAGCATGGAAAGACTTACGCCCGAACAACGTTTACGAATCGTTCAACTTTATTACGAAAATTCACGTTCTGTGAGGCATGTGTTTCGTGCACTTCGTTCAACTTATGGTCAACATAATCGGCCTGCTGAGCGTACTATTCGCAACGCCATCACCCATCTTGAGACTCAGCAATCATTACACTGAGCAACAAAAAATTTTTTTTTTTAAAAAGTCTAGGGTTTTCCAGCTGAATTAGACTAATTTAGATGCCCTGAGTCCGAAAATGACCTTGGTTTTGTTCTATCAGGTCAGGATTTTTTGCTATAGAAATTTTTAAAAATCGATTTTTCGTAAAAAAACATTTCTTCGGATCATCTGCTGAGAAACCCCGGAAGATTTTTTCCGTTTTCCTCAAGAAATAAAAGTCAACGTATGCAAATTTATTAAGTTTTTATTTACTCCATCAAATTAAATAAGCATATTTATCATAATATTAGTATAACAATGAGCGTTACGTGACACAAAAGTTCAGAGTTCACGGCATAAATCGGCGTTTCTTCGATTCCCGTTTGTGAGCAGCTGCTGGGTTGTCTCTCTTCAGCATCCAGCAGTAGTCCGCCATCATGACTGCGTCCCACCTCCCCTGGTACCTATCCTCCATTTGGCGCATGTCCTGATGGAACCTTTCTCCCTGCTCGTCGCTCATCGCCCCAAGGTTTTCAGGAAACTTCTCCATGTGTGAGAACAGGAAGTGCATTTTTATACTCATCAAACACCCGAGCTTTTGAAAGGCCTCTATCATGCTGCTGATGAGTCTGGCGTGGTTTGCTGCCTTCGTGTTCCCCAGGAAGTTCTTCACCACCTGCACAAACGATTTCCACGCGGCGCACTCTAACGTGTTCATGGACTTTTCGAACTCTGTGTCCTTTATGAGCTGCCGTATCTGTGGCCCATCGAAAATGCCGGCCTTCAGCTTCTCAATGGTCAGTCGCGGAAAGGCTCGGCACAGGTAGTTGAAGCACCTCCCATCCTTGTCCAGAGCACGCGTGAACTGTTTCATTTACCCAAGCTTCAAGTGTAGCGGTGGGATCAATATCTTCTCCCGGTCAACAAGAGGTTCGTTTATGATGTTTCCCGCACCAGGTACTAACTGCTATATAACAGTACTAACTGCTACATAACAGTATATAACAGTTTTCATATGTCCTGAATAATCCCCTTAAAACCCTTAATATTAGCATATTGAAGCGTATAAAAAGGCTTACATTTCAGGGAAAAATGGTCATTTAGGCCTATGGCTGTATCTCAAAAAGTTGACCTGATACAGCAAAATCAATGTGATATTCGGACTCAGAACACCAAAATTAGTCTAAATCAGCTGAGAAACCCATGACTTTTTTTTGGTTGTTACCCAGTGTTATTGGATACTATTCGACCGAATAGACCACGTCCAGCACTCAGTGAAGAAAATGGAGCGACCGTAGCTGAGGGTGTACACCCTCAGCTACGGACTGACGTACGGAACGACTTGGCGCATTTTACGTCGAGATCTAAAATTGAAAGCTTACAAAATACAGCTTGTGCAAAAACTGCAGCCGCCCGACGTTCCCAAGAACATCTCTTCGCTCTATGGCCTTTTGGAAAAGTTCCAAGAAGATCCGATGTTTTCGAGCCACATTTTGTTCAGCGATGAGGCCCATTTCTGGCTTAATGTGTATGTAAACAAGCAAAATTGCCGCATTTGGGACGAAGAGCAACCAGAAGAGGTTCAAGAGCTGCCGCTTTATCCAGAAAAAACAACGGTTTGGTGTGATTTGTGGGCCGGTGAAATCATCGGTCCATATTTCTTCAAAAATGATAATGGTGAGAACGTAATCGTCAATCGCGACTGTTATCGTGCCATGATAACCGACTACTTGATGCCTGTAATTAAAGCTCGTGATCTCGGCGACATTTAACTTCAACATGACGGCACCACTACCCACACATCCCATCAATCAATGGATTTATTGAGAGAACACTTCGGTGAGCAGATAATTTAACGTTTTGGACCGGCCGATTTGCCACAAAGATCGTGTGATATCAGAACCGTTAGACTTTTTCCTGTGGGGATATGTAAAGTTTAAAGTTTATGCGGACAAACCCGCTTCGATTCAGGCTTTGGAGCAAAACATAACGCGAGTCATTCGCCAGTTACAAGTCGCAATGCTCGAACGAGTCATCGAAAATTGGACTCAAGGGATGGACCATCTGAGACGTAGCCGCGGCCAACATTTGAAAGACATAACCTTCAAAAAATAAATGCCAAAGAATGTTCTTTCAAATGATAGTAAACATTCCCCATTCAATTTGAATTTTCTGGGTTTTTTTCTTTAAAAAAGTAGGGAACCTCGAAATGGATCACGCGTTATAAGTAGAGTTCGTTTGCGGCCCGAACTTACACTAAGTGCAAAGTTTCGCTGATATCGGTTTGCGGTTTATTTTTTCGTTTAGCCAACACTAAGGGGAAACCCCCTACCAGAAGATAAACCCACCACATCAATCGAAGGAGCAAAAGGAAGGTTAAAAAAAATTTGGAGGAGTGTTTAATTTTCACAAAAAAGAGGAAACTTGCCGATGCCACCAATGACTTGTAGCGCTGTCTAGTATTAAATATACAAAGGATAATAAAAAAAAGTTAGGTCATAGATTACAAAATATGTTGCTGATGCAAGCCCACTGCGACTAAAAACGGAATTAAGGAAAGCATCTCCACGCTCACATTGAATAGTATGGTTCCGAAGAATCGTTGGCCTTGTTTACGAACAACTTTCCAAAGAGAAAAATGAGACACTATGGGCATCTTTAATGCAACACGGGGCTGACATTTTACCCCATATTTAGCAAGCCAAAATAAATTCACAACTCCTGCATACAGAGTTTACGAAGTCTCTGTGAAAGCCAATTTGCAGGATCTTAAGGGTTGTTGCAGAGTCTTGCTGAAAATTAGGTGGACATTCTTCCTAAGAAACTGACATTGATCAGTAAACGGGGCTGCGATGGATCATCCGGACAAAGCGTTTATAGGCAAAGGATATCTTTCGAAAGAAATACATTTTTGGCATCAATTGTTCCTTTGCGGCGAAACCCTGATGTTTTCCTACACTGAAAAAATTCATGGACGTACTCTGTGCATTATTGCCGACCTTGGTTTCAGTTTGCAACCGAATCGGCAGAACTCATAAGGACCATGGTGAAGGACATTGAAGAACAAATACGCAAGATTAAGCCCACAAAGCCGCTAATCGGAGAAGGAAAATATATTGAATGTTTTTACGGGATCCCCCTGACCATTGTTGACGAAAAAGTCGTAAACGAACTGACCGGAACAACCTCATTTTCTCATTGTCAGGCCCGATTTGCAAAAAAGAGTCAAGAGAACTTTGGCAACATGAACGATTCTACAAACGAGGAGAATTACGAATATGAATTGTCGCCATTGCACGCAAGGATAAGGTGTATGGAGTTCTTGCAAAATTGGCCACCCTACCCTACCACAAGAGGAGGAAAACTTCGATGAAAATACAGGGTGGCGCGGTAATTTGCTTATTTGGGAATGATATAAAAAAATTATGAACCTTAGAAAAAAATTATTTTATATTTTAATTATATTGAACAGTAGGGGAATTTTTAACTTACATGGTTTTAAATAGTGTATCTGGCAAATGTCGACCTTCGCTATGCACACACTGCAGCATGTCGACTGGTATTCTGCCAATCTCAGACTTAATATTGTTAATTATGTCTTTCAAGGTATTGATATACGGTTGATATACCTCTTCGACTTCAGGTAACCCCAAAGGAAAAAATTGCATGGGGCTAAGTCTGTTGAGTGTGCCGGCCAGTTCACATCACCCCTAAAAGAGATAAGCCGTCGAGGAAACATTTGCCTCAAACAATTCAATTCACCCTCGCTCTGTGTGGAGTGGCACCACCCTGTTTGAATCATGTATCCTCTAATTGTATTGCCTCAAGAGACGGCTGAAATAAATCCTGTATCATAGTCTAGTACCGTTCGGAGTTCACAGTTACGGTCGATCATTGCGTCTCCGGGATTGCAGTACTGCTGCTTTAGCTCTATCGATGTTTTGTGAAATCCTTCCCTCAGGTCCCCTTCGTATACATGACACATTCTCTGCCCAATTTACAATTGATTGACGTCCAGGAACACGTCCGCGTGGGGGAACAGCGAATCGTAAACGAAAAGCACGCTGCACTGCCATAATCGACATGCGGCATCTAAAGTTACAAAAAGAGTTAGAAAATATTTAGTTTAGAAATGATTAGTTTTTGATATAAGAGGGTTGCTATATATATTAAGGTCAAAAAATGGAAATAGCTCGTAAACATTTTCGTGCGATCAATTTTCACAACTGGCACCATCTGACATTTCCATTGGAAAGTTTGACATTATTTAGCATAAACGTACTCCGAACGTTTTGACGTACGACCATCATTTGTGTTGTTTACAGTGACTTGAAAAAATCAATTTGGGAAAAAACTTCGACGTAGATAATCACGACACGAGTGCATCGATGAACTTAAATTTTTGTATGGCGATGAAGCACCATCCTATAGCACTGTGAAAAACTGGTGTAAAAAAAACTGGTCTAAAACGGCCGTTGTGCCAGATAACATTGATGCCGTGCGTGAACTGATAATGCAAGATCGTCATGTGACATACTGTGAGATAGAGACATCCTTGGGCTTTTCTTCCACCAGCATACATTCGATATTGCATGAACACCTGGCCGTAAAAAAGTTTTGTTCTCGTTGCTCAATCGCTCAAAAAATGGCTCGTGTCGATTTTTGCAAAGAAATTTTGAAAAAATACAATCGCGGTGTTTCATAAGACGTTTATAAGATCGCTACAGGTGACGAATCATGCATCTATGCGTATGAGCATGAAACAAAAGAGCAATCGACCGTGCGGGTCTTCGAAGACGAGACAAATCCAACGAAAGTTGTTCGTGGAAGAAACACTTCGAATCAAATGGTCGCATGTTTCTTAGGCAAAACTGGTCATGTGGCGACTGTTCCGCTTGAGCAACGTAGGACGGTCAATTCTGAGTGGTACACCATAACTCGTTTGTCTGAAGTCTTCGAAGACATTCGAGAAAGGAACAAGAGAAGACGAATCATTGTGCACCATGGCAATGCGAGCTCTCACACATCGGCTCAAACCAGCGCCTTTTTGACCGACCAAAACGTTGAATTGATGGGTCATCCGCCGTACAGCCCTGACTTGGCACCCAGTGATTTCTTTTTATTTCCGCACATCAAGAATAAAATGGATTGTCAACGATTTTCCTCGCCCGAAGCAGCTGTTGAAGCGTTCAAAAACCATGTTTTGGAGGTGTCTCAATCGGAGTGGAAAAAGTGCTTCGAAATTTGGTTTGAGCGCATGCAAAAGGGTTTTGAAATCATGCTGGACTTTGAAAAACAATAAACCATAAAACCAAGTGTCGTCAAGATTACGGGCTTCAATTTCAGGTAGCATAAAGATCGATATCAAGGCGCGATAGCGAGCACCATTCACGGTTACGTTCCGTCCATCAACATTTTTGAAATAATATGCACCGATGATTTCACCAGCTTACAAACTGCACCAAACCGTGGTTTTCTCTGGGTATGATGGCACCTCTTGAACATATTCTTGTTGCTCTTCAGCCCAAATGCGGCACTTTTGTTTATTGACTTTGCCTTTGAGCCAGAAATGGGCCTCATCGCTGAACAAAATTTTGGTCGAAAACAGCGGATCTTCCCGTTTCTCACCGAACGCTCATTTCCATAATACAGTTGCCAACAATTTAAGGAAATTATTTTCAAAAAATAAGTGTCATAAAATGTCCTTTCAAATTACCAATAAAGATTCCACACTTGATTTGAATTTCTTTTGTTCTGAAAAAATACCTCTAGATGGATCACCCTATACTTTCAAAATGGTCATATTTTGAAGGTTATTTAAAAAAATTGATAAAAAAAATTTATATTCAAATCGCTCCTCTGTGTCGATTTTGGTTTAAATTCTGAAATTAATTTATTCATTAAAATTTAAGAAAAAATTAGTTTTCTTTAAAAAGGGATATTGTGATTTTATTAAAGACGATCCATACTAAAATTATAATAACAGTAATTTAGTAAAATATTTTACCCCAAAAATTTCCACTTTTTAAAACATTTATACAATTTCATTAAAAAAGGACACAACCCAACCAAAATTAATTAGACATTTTTTTTTATTCTTCATTACTTTTTTGAAAAATTCAATCTTAGAGATAGGATGTTAAAATGTTCTTTGAAAATAAACTCCATACGATTTCATGTGAGACGTCTCACCACGACAATTCGTTAAAACGAAGAAATATTTACTACTTTTTAATTAATTTCATATGCTATATCTTTGCAAAATAAAATATCACATTCCAATAAAAAAATATCTCAGACCTACGGGGGCCATGTCTGCGAATTAACTATAACAAATATTTTATTTCTAGAATATATCATTCACCCTCCGAGAAAGTCCGAACTTTTGATGCAAAGTGTAATATGTAACAAAAGCGAACTAAACGGGGTTTGGTTGCTATAAATAATTTATTTGTTGTTACCACCAATTGTTCCAAAGTAAAATGTACTTCGTAATTGGTTGGTTCGTATAACCACCAGTTATAGCAACCAAGAGATTTGCTAAATACGGTTAGTATAACCGACTTATTAGCTGTAGGAATCTTAATTTTATTGTAGCTACCATCTTATGATAAGTCAAACAGTGTAACCATCAATACAATGGAAGATGTCGGTGATTGCTAAAGAAAGTTTGATTATCTGACCGAATATTTGTAGTACTCTACAATCTTAAAGTTTTGGCTGAGATCAAGGTCGAAAGAGCCCGAAAACAAACTATTTTTCGCTGTATTGGCATAGGGACTGTGGAGCCTATAAAGGTTCGGCCAGACACAGGGTTACCGTTGAAAAATTTCAAAAAGTCGCACAGAAAGGGGATTATTTTTAAAAAAGTGTCACTAAAAGGGTATTTTTTTAGTTAGTTTTTTTAAAACAATACATTTAAATTTAATAAGAAAAGTAACAAACATCACAGCAAAAACTAAGTTCAACGAAATCAGAGCTAATATACACATTTAAACTAAAAAACAATTCAATTTCTGATCCTCATGTACCCTCCACTTTAGTATAACAAAGCGAAAAAAAGTAGCAAAATTTGCTTTAATTTTAGTAACCATATGTCCATATTGACTATTAATCTCCGTTTTTGGCCATGCAGGCCACCTGATCCTAGCCTTTCAGCAGCATAGCTCTTTTTTGAGGTATTTAAAAAGGTAAAAACGTTATCCCCTGGGCCGAGTTCGTCTATTTACAATCTCAAACAGCTTGTGAATAAGCCTGCATCATGCTAAATTTCTGAAAACTAGGTTGATCCGCTTGAACGATATCGTGCTTTCAGAAAACACGCGGACGAACATGGCTACATCGACTCAGAATTTAACGACAATCATAATTATACTTTATAGGGTCTTTATAGGGTCTCCGATCCATATTTGGTGGTGCTGCAAACGGAATGACAAATTTAATGTTCTCTTGCGTGAAGGGTATAAAAAAATCCAAACATCAAAAGTCGGGCATGGCAGACTATATTATACCCTGCTCTACTGGATGCGCAGATGAGCCAACTAAAACTAGGCTTTTGGGATCCTTGAAGTCATGAACCGGGTTCTTAATATATCCAGATTTTAAAAATAATTTCATATGGATTCGTTGGATTTGTTGTAAAATTTTAAACTTTGGTACCCATATGTCCTTGAATGAATGAGCCGGATTTTCGGCCACCACAAATCAAGGTTGCAGAAGATGATAAAATACTCGTAGAACTTTTTTGATACATTTTCGGCATCGAAAGTACACTGACAACCGCGGCTCATTTACGGCTTACTTGATACATTTAACAAATGTTCCGAACTGTTGGATTTTTTACCCAAAAAGCACGCTGCTGTGAAGGCTATTCTACGCAGCATTTTCAGTTACTGATCAATCCTAACGAAATGTTCCAAATTTCCTCAAGATAGGATGTAATATTTGCGTTTTAGAGATGTGCGGCGGGACTGTTTGGAGGTTGTTGTCGCAGCCTCTGTACAATACACATATCGCTACCTAAAGTCGCAAAGGGTGTAAGTCCAAAATTTAAAATTTTACAAGAGAGACAAATAACTTAATTTTATTCTTCGACGATTTATTTTTCCAAAAGTTTTAATGCAATTATGTGTAGGTTATTCATGTTGTTGTTAATATTAAAAAAAAAATTGAAAAATATGCTTGGTAGTCTTTTTTGAGCATTTTTTTGGACTTTGAACTTTTTCGCTTTTTAAATTATCGATGTGATTTGGACTTACCGCCTTTTCCTAAAGGAAATCAAGTTTTTTTTTTAATATAATTTATTTTATTTTTAATTATATTATATTGTTCATTACATTTTTAATTAGAAAGTATATATTTTGTAAGTAAAATTTTATTACTTTAATAATGTTATATTAATATTAACTCGAAAAAAAACAGTCTTACTTCTTTGCTGTAGAGTTCTTTAATAAAATATGTAATAAAAATATTATTCATTAGGAATATTATCATAAAAGTGATGGTGGTCTTTGGGCAATGTAGATTTCAAATATTGTAGGTCTTCGAATTTTTTAGCTGTAATCTTTATTCTTTCTTGATGTAGTTGTTTCAAATTTGACCACTCCAATGCGATTACTTGTCTGTCAATTCTCTGAGGAAGAAGTCTCCAATTATCATTAAACCGAAGTTTATAACATATGTCACCATTTGGAATGTATTTAAGGCCACGAATATCGGTTACTTTTGCATCTCCTTTGCCATGGCCAGGGCGAATATTTTTACAAAACTGTACATTGCTGAATGTTTTAAAAAAATCATGGGACAAGTAAGAAACATTATATGCTTCCGGAATTTTTCTTGCTGATTTGCATATTCCAATATAATCAGCAGGTACATCAATGTTTTTATTTTTCAAAGAACGCTCTATTGCGGAATGTACACTATCAACCTCCATTTGAGTATGTCCGGGCTCAAGAATTTTTTGTTCTATGATGACTTTATGTGTAATTGCTGTATTTAATAAGGCATTACTCATTATATAATTTCGGTTCTGGTATGTACATTAGGTAGGGTCAATTTTTTCTCGACAAAGCGGTTGTCAAAATCGTAATCTACGACGAATTCTAAGAAAATTTTCCAAAGAAACCATGTGTCTAAAATCAAAATCGAGCTTCCGATTTTTAACGAGAAAGTTTTCGTTGTGATCTTGCTCAATTACATAGAATTTGACGATCCACCGCTTCCGGATCCACACATTCCTCTACACATTCAAGGAACCGAGCGGTTTGTGCAACTACTGACTAAAGTCTCACGTCGAACTATTGAAAAAAATAGCGATGGTGTTATGGCAGTCACAGTTAAAAGTCGAAACGTAACACCTAGGATTGATAGCAAGAAAGACCTTAAAAATAAGTAATGTTGAAATAAAAAGTGTGATATTTTCAAAACATCGCAAAATTGTTTATTTTAATTTCAATGAGGCGAGAGGTAACATAACTTAAAATACAAAGCCTTCCAACCCGTTTTCGAACTTGACCTTACCTTCTCAGCAAGACATCTTTCTGTAAAATGTCAGCTCTCTAGCATTATTATTGTGGACTATAGCGTGTTTTCCACAGATGGAAAGACGGACGAAAACTTTCTCGTTAAAAATTGGAAGCTCGATTTTGATTTTAGACACATGGTTTCTTTGGAAAATTTTCTTAGAATTCATCGTAGATTATGATTTTGATAACCGCTTGGTGACTTTTTTTCGATCCATACAAATTGACCCCCTTCCTAATGTACATCCATCACTAGAAATAATAATCTTCTCTGGATGGTCTTTTACACGTAGTATTTCTTTTTCAATGAAATATCCCCAAATGCTTGCAAATGACTCCGCTGAGACTCCGCCCTCGGACTCATTCCATATAAAGCAATCTGTCTTTTTATTTTTAAGATTATAAAAGACTAAATTATGTACTTGCAGTTTTGTACGATAATAATGGCTGCTAGCTTGCGATTTGGGAGCCATTAACACTGCTTGAAGATCAACAGTGTACACATGTGATTCCTTTTCTTTGTCTCTGTTTTTCTCAGTCCTGGCGTCTTCCTTTTTTTTTTGGTGCAAAAGATACTCCTCAAGTGACAGATTTCCAACAGAGTATCGGACGCATTTTTCGCACTGATCTTTTTTTGGGATAAATAATCCAAATTTCGGATATTAAAAATCTCATTGAACTTTGTTATAGAAAGGTTTTTTACACATTGTTTTGTGCACCAATCATTTACATAAAAATCGTAAACCATTTTTTTGGAACTCCACTCAGGCAAAAGATATTTTTTTTGAGTTCTTGCGCGACAATAGTGTGATTCCATTAGAGGAAGGGAAACAAAAAATGACTCAAGATTCTGTCTTTCTACTCCATAGTTCCTCTGTATGTTTTCCTTTGATTGCACTAAAGGTTTCTTTATCCAATTTAACACAATATGGTACCCAATGCTAAACGTATTCAAAAAAAAAATTTTGCACACATGCACAAATCTATTTTGTACCTTAAGTTGATATTTTATTGACTGGCTTCTTCTCGATTTAGTATCATCTTTTCGATTTCTGATTCGGACTGGGACTGATGTTTGAATTAATGTTTTTACTAAAATTTTTTTGGCCGACCAATCCATTTGCCAAAATTTTTCAAATATGTCTTTTCTTTGTACATCAGTTACCTGGGAACATTTCATAGTGCCAACTTTTTTGCAGTTGCATCTCGGTTTAATTGCTCGTTGTTTTTTCACATTATTATAAATCCAAGAATCTCCATGTTTTTTCCTTCCGAGGTAACGGTTTCCATTTTCTCTCAGACGTTTATTCTTTGCACTGAACCATTGACATTAAGAACTTTGTACCCTCTTTCTTCTAATCCGTGATTTGGAAGGTAATTTATTCGAGTCGTCTGAATCAGTATTAAATCCATAAGGAACTAATCCAACGAGACCGTCATCATATTCCATTCTATAAGAAGCGTCATTATTTCCTCCGCTGATTAATTGCGAAGCGTTCATATTATCTATAAAAGACAGGAACATCTATAAAATAAAAAGGTTCTGAAATTATGAAAATAGAGACCGCACCTTACATCCTACAAATGTTGGAAAAATTAGCTTTCACTTTTTATAGACAACAGGATCACAAATGTTTATTGGTGGAATAATTTTTCTAGACTGATAAAATCTTAAACTGGCAAATGTCAAAAGTAAAAACCATGCAGTTACATTGAAATGCTATGACTACTTGATCAAAGCAAATATTTTCAACTTTAAATTCTAAAATGAGTGGCTAGTGCACTCAACAGAGAATGATTAAAACAAAAAGGCTGGACTTACAACTTTTTCGCTTTGTTTGTATATGTTATAGGGACTTAGAACATTTTCTTTTCAGTTATAAAAGGTGACAGGGCATATATTTTTGGTGATTTTTTTCTTCAAGCCAGATGCGTTTTCAACTTATCTTGCGTTCTACATCAAAAAATACATTTAGCCAAAAAGTGGACTTACAACCTTTACGACTTTAGGTAGCGATATATACTACTACGAGTACCCATAATGGCTAGCATAAGCGCCAGGTTATAACTAAATAAATTATAGTAGTTTTTCCCCGGAGTATTCGTATCTTTTAAAAGCAATACATACATTTAGAGTTGTGGAAAGTAACAAAAATTTAAAAAAGGGGATTTATGAAAAAGGGCCAGCAAAAGTTGCATGGCTTCCTTTAGTCGCACATCGGTAACGCTGGCCAGGCTAGCTTAACGACGTTTTTACTTCTTTAGAGTTATTAAAATCCTTCTTCTTTAAAACTTACAAAATACTGTAATTGCCTAACCACCGGTCTTGTGTACTTTCAAAAAAATCCTGGATTTTATTTAAATTCCTCATTTTTTTCTTTTGATAATACAAATCAACTTGAGGCAGTCTTTTATCAGTTACAGTATATTTAAAAATATTAAGTGAATGCGAGGAGATACGAGATTCATATGCGGCTGACAATTTTCACAGCAATAAAAATAAACCAATACTCTGTAATCATTTTAGGGAGGTTGTATTAGGGAAAAATTTTGCAATTCTGTTCACTTTGATTACACTTTTATGTTTAATTATGTATTTTTTTAACTTATTGTTAGTAATCACGTTCATGCGAGACATTTATCATATTCCTTTATGTTACGAATGTTATGAGTCCCGGTTAATAACTATGTTTACCACTTGGAGCTTATTAAATGTCTGTTATCATATAAAACTTATTAATAAATATCCAGCAGTTTTTAAGCTTTTGCGTATTTGTTTTTAAAATTTTCAAAACCACCAGCAAACACACAGTAAAAATAACAAATTACAATTTACAAGGTAATAGCTAATCTAATGATTAGCTATTACCTTGTAAATTGTATAAGCTATTACCCTTTTAAATATTTTGTAGGTGTATGTGCCAACTATGGATTTTGGGTACAAAAAGTACCTCTCATTACCCGTAACATGTTTTGAAGGAGTAAACAACAAATGAAAGTCCTTACTTTTTGCCTGACTCTTGGTGTGGGTAATGTGTAAGTACAATGAGAAAAAATAATCTTATATAAGGTTAACTTAACCATAAAAAAACGTGATTTGGAGTCTACGTTATATAAGGTTAATTTAAACATTTTGTTGTTGACTGGTATTTAACAATAATAATAGTTAATTTAACTATTCTATGGTTGAATTTTTTAAACATGAAAATTGTTAATTTTAAAATAATTATTGTTGTATTAACAATGCATTGTTGAGTTTTTTAACGATTAATATTGTTATTATTAAAATAATTATCGTTGTTTTAACAATGCATTGCTTTTAACCATGAAAATTGTTAATATTAAAATATCATAGTTAATATATTGAAACTATACATGTTCAATTAAACAATGAAATCGTTAATATTATTAAATATGAAGATTGTTATAGAAATCTTTTTTATTGTTAAGTAAACTAATAACTAGTTAACTCTTTTAACCAGAAATATAGCTACTGTAACAATATTTAATATTAAATTGACCTACTAATTATGTTTTTGCTTTATTTTGTTTACATTTATTTGGTCTTTTTTCAAAATTATGACGTGAACATTTTTTATTCCAGACCTTTTTGTTGTTTCCTTTCAGAATCAACTAAAAATTGGTGAAATGTATTGGCTACGGTTACCAGGCAGACCCGCCAAGGTTTTTTTTAGCAGTCTTTCGCAAAGATAACATCGGCTACAAATCAAATGACTTATACGGGAGTCTCATTATGATTAATGAGAACTACCCTTTGCATATAGTCTTCAAACTGTGCGAAAAGAAATCAAAGCAATGATTTTGCGCTATGAAGATTGTACAGCTAGCATTTGCATTTAGTGGTGGTTTTTAAAAAGAGCGAGATAAATTGTCTTATGATCTTTCTCACAATTACAAACGCTCAGAGCAGAGGAAGAAAGGAAAGTGTGGGGGATAAGAAGTCACAATCGTTGCAACTTCGTGTAACTTAATTTGAACTTCATATAATACAAATCAAATAAAAAACTTCTATAAAACAGAGCCGAATGATCTTTAAATGTTTGTTTATGTCGCAAATTTGTCTGCCTATCTCTTCAAAAACCAGCCTAATATGTTAACTCATCTATTTTGTATGCCCATTTGACCTTGCGAAGGCGTTATTTTGTCTTCGTTATCAAACATTTACCTTGAACAATTTAACCAGACACATGGTTAAAAAAATCATTGTATTTTCGGCTCAGTGTAATTGCACATTTATATATCGTAAATACAGAACATTGTCGTGTTATCGCTCATGAAAACGCGGGGCAGTGACATAGAAGGTAATGATTCAGGTTCAGGGTCTGATGGCCTGACATAGTGGCGAGCTGTCCAATGTTAATGGGTTCCATTCGAGAGACCTTCCTAGACATATGTTAATGAGTCCTGAAACCAAAATAATATTAAGGTTGCATAGTCAGTGAATTTTTCATCGGCTCTCGGCATTTAAGTATTTTTCTTGTCTTTACCACTGTGGATTTCAGGGTCCCCATTACCACTTGACTATTGCTAAATACTTTACTGTGACAAACTCTTGTCACTTTATGTGTGGGCGCCAGTCATATGTAGAATTTAGAGATAGAAAGTCGAAGCACCGCAGTGTTAAAGACGGAGTTCCCCAGGGTGGGGTGTTATCGCCGGCACTGTTTAACCTCTACCTATCTAAAATTCCTGCACCACCAGACGGCGTTGAAATTGTGGCATACGCTGGTAATTGCACAATTCTGGCGTCAGGACCTAAAGTGGATGACATATGCGAGAAAATCAACTGTACCTCACTGACTTACCAGGCGTTTCCACTGAAAGGAATATGAAAATATCTGCCTTCCAATCATCAGCCACACTGTTTACTTCATGGACTGCAGAGGTGCGGTTGTCACCTAAGACCGAGGCCACGCAATGAGCGGCAAAGCGGTGAGGGGCAAAAAATTAAAACATATGAAATAGTATTGGATTGGCCACGCACTGAGCGGCTAGGCGGCGCCGCTCAGAAATAGAACTTGTTCTAATTTTCAGTTGGTTTCTGAGTGGCAAGGAAAGACCATTTACTTTCCTTTGTTCAAAGTCGTCCGCTATTATGGCAAGAATATGTATTTAAAAGTTTTTAACAGTGTATCAAAGGATTCCACAGACATACGGCAGTATTGCCAAAATCAGTCTGGATATTTGAGTAGATTTCTATATAAATTTAAATTCGCCATAATGAATCCATGCTCGATTTATTGATGAACACCAAATCTTCTTTTTCTTTAACGCATATACTTCTTAAAAGTAAAAATACGATTTTCGCGTAATAACAAAACAAACCTCACTTGACAATGGCATTTTAACAACTAACCGCTAAGAAATGACGCTCAGTAATAAGCCACGTGCCACGTGCTCAAATTTGCCACTCAGCCGCTCATTCATGGCCTCGGCTTAATACGAAAGTCGATGACTTCAACATCCCGACTACCAATTTCCGCCAAAATCCTTGGGGTCACATTGGAAACCCTTTTTCGATCCTCTGCATATGCTACAGCTATCTGTAATAAGCTCGAAAGTAGGAACAAGGTCCTAAAGTCACTTTGGCAGTACTTGGTAAGCCGATAAAGAAACCTTGTCGTACTTTTACAAAGCGATATGCCTATCAGTAGCAAACTATGCAACGCCGGTGTGGTCTGCGAATATGAGTACAACGCAGTGGAAGAGAATTCAGACTTGACAAAATGCCGCCCTGAGAACATCATCTGGGTGTCTCTTTATGTCTTCTGAGGACAATTTACATGAGGAGACGAAGGTCTTTACCGTAGACTCAATTTCCTGTTGTCTAAGCTACTTCGTAGCATTCATCCCAACCACCATCTCATGGACAGGATGCCTCCGCCCAGGCAGATCAGGTGCGATCTTCATGATCTAGAGAGAGAGAGATCGTCGAAGCTTTTTAGATCATCGAAGCTATCAGGCAGGCATGAACGACATTCACGCTGATGAAGTCGCAGCGACAGTATCCCGCTATAGCATGAATGTAGTGCTGTAAGGCGAACAGACCAGAGAAGAAGACGCCACATGGGCAGACGCGCGTGTTTCTGTCTCAGCTCAGATCTGGATGGTGCAGCCGCCTCCATTCGTATTGGAAGCGAATTGATGCTAACGTTTCGGACGTTTGTCCCGGATGCCACCAGGGACTACATTACGTGCTGCACCTCTTCAATTGTCCGGCCAAGCCTACTCGGCTGACAGCCAGGTCTCTTTGGACGCATGCAGTTCAAATGGCGCGTTTCCTTCACCTGGATATCGAAGCAAATCCCCTATAGACGAAAGGACTACAAAACAAAATATATTGTTGTTACAACAACAGAATCATCTGGCCTCACTAAGTTAAAAAATTATTATTATGTTAATAAATCCCCGGGCCCGGATGGTATATCGGCACTTGTCCTATGTAACTGCTCGTCGACTCTAGCCCGTCCATTACGCAACCTATTCAACCTTGCTTACCGTGCGGGAGTTTTCCCAGCGTGTTGGAAGATTACGAACGTGCAGCCGATCCCTAAAAAGGGTGAAGCCAATAATCCTGCAAATTATCGGCCGATTGCGATTTGCTCTGCGCTCTCCAAGGTAATGAAGAGCATGGTAAACTACCATCTTGTGAGGTATTTAGAGAGCAAGGACTTGCTAAGTGATCGACAGTATGGCTTCCATAGAAATCGCTCCGGAGACCAGTTGGCGTTCTTGTCGGAGCGTTGGGGTCGGTCTATCCACCAGTTTGGTGAGAGTCAGGTCGTGGCTCTAGATATCTCCAAGGCCTTTGATAGAGTCTGGCTCGGTGCACTCATATCAAAGCTGATCGCTTTTGGTGTCGCTAATACGTTAGCACGATTTATATCAAGCTTTCTTAGAGATCGCACTATTAGAGTTTTTGTAAATGGGTTCTCATCCAACACACATAGGCTGACCGCAGGTGTACCACAGGGCTCTGTCTTTCTCTTTCTTTATTTTCAATGACCATCATCTACTCTTTCGCAGATGATGGTAACCTCTGTCATTCCTATTCATTCGACGGTAGGTCGAGTCTTCAAGATATTGAAGACAAAAGGCGAATTATGGATGAGACACTTGGCCGGAATATAAAGCCATTTCCGAATGGGGTCGAGTGAATAGCGTAGATTTTAATGAACGTAAGACACAGTGTTGCATGTTGTCTCACAAGCGATTCGCTGACCCAACAATATCGTCAATTTCTGGTACGAATATTGAGCAATCCGAAGCTCTTGATGTTCTGGGCATGAAAATACAATGTGACGCTAGTTGGGCGAGACATGTATTCGAAGTGTCGAAAGAAGCACTCAAGTGCATAGGCTTTTTAAAGCGGTGCAAGAAATATTTCACTCCTTCTGATCTTTTCAATATCTATACAACTTACATCAGGCCGAAAATGGAATACAACTCCTATATATGGGCAGATGCTCCAAAATCATCCTTGGAGCTACTTGACCGTGTTCAAAGGGGAGCGATGGTGCTGATAGGTGACAGTAGGGTATCCAACTCTATTGTTTCCCTTGAGCATCGTCGGAATGTGGGTTGCGTGACGCTGTACTATCATTACTTTCATGGTGTGTGTTCATCAGACATCCGTCGCCTTATTCCTGACGTGAGGATGTTCGGCAGGGATACGCGACTTTCTAGGAATTCACACCTGTTTGTTATCGATTGGCCAGTTGACCGCACTATACACTACAGATCAAATTCGTTTTTCTCTCGTACAGTCCGTATGTGGAATCGACTGCCGGCAAATGTATTTCCCACTAATTGCGACATCCAAAAGTTCAAGGCAAGCGTCAATATTCATTACTCCCTCTTTCCCCCCTCCGATCCTATACTTTCCACTCGCCAACGCATTGCACCGCATGTATATGGGACATCCCCTGAGTGTTGGTTATTTAAAAAAAATGTTTTAACATAATTTTTTAATTCTTGACATCTCCATAGCCCTCTAATAATTGCACCGTATACCAGCTTAGGGTTATACTATATGTATATCAATTTTGGACTAATCGATTAATGGACTTTTGGAGAAAAAATGGTATAGTCGGTAAGTGGACTTTTTGTTTTTAAAAAAGTCTAAGAGTCGAATTTTTTGTGTCTGAAATTATATTTATCTATAAAACATGTTTATTTTTTTGTTTTTTAAGGCGAACTAATAAATACCGAAATATTTTCTTGTTTTTAGATATCTCTCCTATACTGATCTTGTAGCCACACCCTGTAGTGTTGTGTTATAGGCAGCCTTCGCCAGGTGAGGGGTTTTTGTTACGAATCTGAAATATGGTATAAAACTTTGTACAGCTTTTTCTGCTCTTAACACCGACCAATAACTCTATTCCGTAAAGAAGAGCGGCGATTTTACACCCCCAGCATGACAGTTTGTTTTGCACTTTTGTCATAATAATTACCCCTACTTTCTTCCATTTGTACCGAGCAACACAACAAAGTTGCCTTGCTTTTGTTGTCACTGCCCCTCACTGTTTTTACAAAGTTGTAACTGCCAGCAACTGAATCAAGTTTACATGTTAACACCCTTTAGGCAGTAGCAACAATGAAAGGGTTCTTGGCGAAAATCAACAACAACACAGCTATTATCAGCTCAACTAGCAGGCGACACTTTTTGACATGTGCAGACAAAACTAATAAAAAAAAACAACTGCAACAGCTAGAGACAATAAACCAGGTGTGTGGTTAAAGTGGGACCATCTTAGAGGGCACGTACTGATGTTCTGGAATTGATTGCTATCGACGACCCACTGTGCACATATGGCTTAGGGTTCAATATGCACGCAGAGAACAAATTAGTTGCCACAACCGAATTGTTAGCCAACCAAATAAGTTAGGTTACATGCACTTAAAGTATTCAATCCGTACAACCGAATGTTAGTCGGTGCTCTGAAATGTTCAGTTATTGTAACTGAAGTAATGGAACAACATACGAAGTATCCGAACCTTCAGGAGAGAATTTTTGAATCTAAAAATCCACATGCCACACTTGGAAAAAAACTGTTTGTGCTTTCACAATTAAAGTATGTACTCGCAGGGAGGCTTATGACGAGGAAAAAGTGGAAAAGATGTGTTCACCGGAAGTTGATTGGTACTCGTAACAATCGAATTATTGTTTTTAAAAAAATCCAGTTTCCGTTTTTGGTTATGGTCATCACTAATAATTGGCTATAATAACAAAATGTTTGCAAAACTATTGGTAATTAGTTGCCACAACTGGCGACTGTGGCAACTAAATACCTTTTTCGCGTTTCATTGGTATGAGCATAAATAAGTTATGAGTACAGTGGAAGTCTTGCGGAAGTTCGAACCAAATATCCATTACGATTATAAACATTTGGTATATGCAACCGAAATTCTACAACAACAGCTTGAAAACATAACCAGCGACGTGGTTAAAGAAAATCCTTAAAAGAAGGGATGTATTGATGATGTGGAAATAACACTAGTTTACAGCCATTTTGGTCCAGAGTTCTAAATATTTTTCCCTCCTAAACACGAAAATGAATTTAAAAAAAATTCCTCTGATTAGTTTTCAAGATCGAGTTTTTGAAATTTTTTTAAGAGATGTTTAAGCTTTTTGAACCATAAATCCCTGACCTTATTACCGATTTCATACAAGATATTTAAAACAGTTCAATAGTTTTGACGTTAGAGGCATTAAAAATTAAATAAAAATGCGCAAAAATCACGATTATAAATTGAAAAAAAAATAATAAAAAAAAATATAAAAATACGAGGGCTGCTCTATATATATTTCTGGCCTAATAATGAAAATGTGAATATTTATCATCACAAATGGTTTTATATTTTTCAAATTCAAAGTATTCTCCAGCATGATTTTTACACTTTTGCATGCGCTCAAACCAATTGTCGAAGCACTTTTTCCACTCCGATTGAGACACCTCCAAAACATGGTTTTTGAACGCTTCAACAGCATCTTCTGGCGACGAAAATCGTTGACCACGCATTTTTTTCTTGATGTGCGGGAATAAAAAGAAGTCATTGGGTGCCAAGTCAGGGCTCTACGGCGGATGGCCCATCAATTTGACGTTTTGGTCGGTCAAAAAGGCGCTGGTTTGAGCCGATGTGTGAGAGCTCGCATTGTCATGGTGCACCATGATTCGTCTTCTCTTGTTCGTTTTTCGAATTTCTCCGAAGACTTCAGGCAAACAAACTGTGATGAACCACTTAGAATTGACCGTCCTACGTTGCTCAAGCGGAACAATCGCCACATGATCAGTTTTACCGAAGAAACAGGCGACCATTTGCTTCGAAGTGCTTCTTCCACGAACAACTTTCGTTGGATTTGGCTCGTCTTAGAAGACCCATACGTTCGATTGCTGTTTTGTTTCGGACTCATACGCATAGATCCATGATTAGTCTCCTGTGGCGATCTTATAAACGTCTTTTGAAGTACCGCGAGCGTATTTTTCAAAGTTTCTTTGCACCAATCGACACGAGCCTTTTTTTGAGCGATTGTCAAATTGTGCGGGATCCAACGAGAACAAACTATTTTTACGGTCAGGTGTTCATGCAATATCGAATGTATGTTGGTTGAAGAAATGCCCAAGGATGCCACTATCTCACGGTATGTCACATGACGATCTTGCATTATCAGTTCACGCACGTCACCAATGTTCTCTGGCACAAAGGCCGTTTTTGGACGACCTTCACGACCTTCGTCTTTGAGCGAGCGTCGGCCACGATTGAATTCATTACACCAGTTTTTCACAGTGCTATAGGACGGTGCTTCATCGCCATTTAAAAATTTAAGTTCATCGATTCACTCTTGTCGTGACAATCCACGTCGAAAGTTGTGAAAAATGATCGCACGAAAATGTTCACGAGTTAATTCCATTTTTTTGCCAAATTAATTTTTTCAAGTCACTGTAAACAACACAAATGATGGTCGTAATTCAAAACGTTCGGAGTACGTTTATGCTAAAAAATGTCAAACTTTCTAATGGAAATGTCAGATGGCGCCAGACAACACTAAGTGTTGCCTAGGCATATATGTATACATATATGTGAAGCGCAAAATAGAAAGGGACCTAAGGCTAAAAACCAGTTTTGTACAGGAGAGACATTTTAAAGATTAGGTCCCTTTCTATTTGCGCTTAGAATGTCGACTTTACTTTCATAAAACGAGCATACGAGTATATCTGGGAGGGAACACTTTTGGGGCATCGGATCGGTCTCATTCGATGCTCAGATGTTGTCCACATCAAAAAAGAAAAAAATGAAAATTGATTTTTTTTACTCTTAGGTCCCTTTCTCTATGTGCTGTCACATATAGTAACCTTCGTATATATGGTATGGTAACTTTTGGCCCACCCTGTATTTATTATACCAATTCGTTAATTTTATTTATCATTCCTGCTTACGACTAAGATTTCAAGGACTCTCAGCTATTACATTGAATATAGTGCAACAAAAAGACTATTTAAAAATTGAAAAAGGATAAAACAAATTTACTTTTACTTTGCTTTCGAAGGTGAACAAATGTCACATGAGCGTCCCCGGAAATACCAATATTCAATCTCTATTTCTAGAGGGGAACATAAGGAGTTTTTCAAGGCACTCTAATGTACATGTACCGAAAGAGGAATCTAGGTTGACATTTTCTCCCTTAAGCATATGATCGCATCATCCGCATCTGTATCAACTATAAGCGACTGGGAAATAATATCAGCACTAATACTGCCTCACACAATCGAACCTTCTGTGTACTCGTATGTGTGTGGTAGAAAGAGTTGCAAAAAACTAAAAAGCTTTTGTTGCCACATAAACTGACTGACTCGTACTCGCTCACTACACACTGATAAAGGGAACAGCAAAAACCTGACTCACACCTTCCTAAAGAACTGCTGCACCGGCTCAAACAGTGTCGACCCAAACCGACGAAACCCCTACACACTAAAATGACTAGACAACGAAAGCACCGAGCACCACTCACTGCATCCGTTGTTAGAACGAAGTTAAAAAAAACATTCTCTTTGCACTCATACTCACCGAAATAATGCAACCAGCAGAGACAGTGTATAAGTGCGTGTGCGTCTGCATGTGTGTGTTCCTGTGTGGTGGCCGTATATTTTCAAGTGCACTGCAGTATGAGTGAGAGTGCATTTGTTGTGCGCCCTGGCGAATTTCATGACTATCCCAGCAGCAGAGTGCAGTGTGTGTTCAGAGCTGCTTTAACATGTTTATAGTTGTTGTATGTCGACGTCGTAATCGTAGTCGTCGTTCGTCGTCGTCGCGGTCGTATACTTGTGTTTTATGGTTGGCTTTTGGCTGGCATGTGTATCAACAACAACACCACTGCCAGCCACTACGGGGGAAGTTCAATGACCGGCATAAAAACTACACGTGCCGTTAAAATGTTGCTGTTGAAAACTCTTGCACTGCCTCCTGCATTTTTTTACTCGCACTGCATGTGTTCGCCGCGGTGTGCCTGTGTATATGTGTCGGTTTCGGTGTGCGCTGTGCGAGCGAGTGACTGAATACTGAGTGCGTTGGAGTGTGTGTGCAGCGGCGTGATTGCGTTTAACTGTTTCACACAGGCCTTTGAGTGACGTCACTCGTCTGTAATGTCGAAAACTCGAACACAACCTCGTTGGATAAGTTGTTTTGCAGCAAAATCTGTATGATGGCATGACGAACGGTCAGTGGATGATGCCGGGAGAGAATGTGAAGAGGGACAACAACAGAGTCGTCGTCGTGTAGATGTGTGCTGCATTATCGCTGGCACATGCAACAATAAATTTGGATTTTATGTTGTGCATGGTTGGTTCATGGTTCGTTCTTGAATTAATTTTCATGATTTCTGGCTCAGAATTGTTGATATTGTTTGTGCTGTCGTTTGTTCGCTCGTTGTTGTTTTCCTTTCTCATTTTCTTATGGCCCGTAGCAGCTGCGGGTGTTGTTTGGACGGTTTGAACGGATTCGTGTTCTTTTTGCTTTTGAAATGTTTATGCATCCATAAAAAGTTTGAATTCTAAAGCTTTTTCTTTTTTGTTTCCTTTTTTGAATCCTACTTGAATTGATTTATGTAACAAAAACAATCAATTAATCTATTATTCACATTGAAGTAGGACGATTTGCAAACTGAAAATATAAAAACGAGACAATTATTTATTTAAACAAACAATCAATAACGTAATCAAACAAATATCAGTGAAGTACTTAATTAAAAAATGAAGTAATTACTTAGTTAAGAAATTAATTAATTACTTTTTTGAGTAATTTTTGTGTTTTTTTTATTAGTTTTCCAGTAATTTATTAGAAATTAATAAATTTACTGTCACTATAGTTGATAAATGGTTCTACAAACAAATTTTCCTTCTCCTCCACTTCTGTAAATTCAATGCAACTTTATTTTAAGACAATATTAATAATATAGATGTAAGGTTTAAAAAAAAACATCTCTAGACTGTAAGATTATGTAACCCAAAAATTGTATTCAATAAACGATAATAGAAATAGTTGATAAAAAAATATCAAATTTAATCGAACTGCAAATACAATTCAATTTTTGTCTTCGTGAGAAAATGTTATAGTTTTTTTAAAGTCATATGTCCATGTATAGGGTGATCCATCTAGAGGTATTTTTCAGAACAAAAAAATATAAAAATTCAAATCAAGTGTGGAATCTTTATTGGTTATTTGAAAGGACATTTAATGGCATTTATTTTTTGAATATAATTTCCTTCAAATGTTGGCCGCAACTACACCTAAGGGTTTCCATTCTGAGGGTCCAATTTTGGATGACTCGTTCGAGCAGTTTGACCGGTATGGCTTTAATGACACGTGCAATGTTGGCTTCCAAAGCCTGAATCGTAGGTGGTCTGTCTGCATAGACTTTGGACTTTACGTAATGTCTAACGAAAAAAAGAAAAATGTCTAAAGGTGTGATATCACTTGATCTAGGCGGCCAACGCACCTGTCCAAAACGTGAAATTAGCTGCTTTTCGAAATGACCTCTCACTAGATCCATTGTTTGAGCAGCTGTATGGCAAGTGGCACCGCGCTGTTGAAATTAAGTGTCGTCGACATTACGGGCTTCAATTTCAGGTAGCATAAAGATCGATATCATGGAACGATAGCGAGCACCATTCACGGTTACGATCCGGCCATCATCATTTTGAAAAAATATGCACCGATGATTCCACCAGCTTATGAAGCGCACCAAACCGTGGTTTTCTCTGGGTATAATGTCACCTCTTAAACCTCTTCTTGTTACTCTTTAGCCCAAATACGACAGTTTTGTTTTTTGACTTTGCCGTTAAGCTAGAAATGGGCCTCATCACTGAACAAAATTTTGGTCGAAGCAGCGGATCCTCCCGTTTCTCACCGAACGCTTATTTCCATAATACAGTTGCCAACATTTGAAGGTAATTATTTTAAAAAAAATAAATGCCATAAAATGTCCTTTTAACTTATATTTTTATATTTTTTTGTTCTGAAAAATACCTCTAGATGGATCACCCTATTTCGATTTCATGTTTCAAGGCTTTAATTGTCTTCTGATGCTTTACGTTAAATTTACCCTTAATATGTAAATATAACGTAAAGCATCAGGAGACAATTAAAGCCTTGAAACATGAAATCGAAATTTTCATTGAAGAGAATCGACCCGAAACAATCGAAAATGTACTGAAATTTTTGATTGATCGGATGAGGTACTGCCGAGCCAGTTGTGGTAAAAAGTTTTTTCTTCTTGTTTACATTTATTCGGTTTTTTGCCATTATTATGACTTCAACAGTTTTTTATTTTGGTTTGAGACCTTTTTGTTGTTTCTTTTTAGAATCAACGTAAAAAATTGGTGAAATGTATTGGTTTGGTTGCCTGGCAGACTGTACAGAAATTTGAAAAAATCATCAGTACTTTCTTACAGCCGATTCAAATTTAACTTTTTTAATGGCTTACCCTTTATTTGAACTATAATTTTCGAAACCAAATAAGAGATGCTGCAAGATTCGAACTAAGCCCTACCGGGCCACATTTACGTGTAATATGCCAGACAGCAACTAAAGGAAACTGTGTACCAAGTTTCATTAAAATCGTAGAGGTCATTTTTCAAAAGTATAGATTTTGGGTCGATTTGATTTGGAATTACCAAAAAGCGACACACAAACATCTACCCGATAACTAAGCAGCATTTTGACGTATATCGGGTTGCCACTCTGCGTAAAAAATGCTACTCCTTAAGGCCAGCAATAGAATCCTACTGTATGAATGGGAGATCTGGGCTGGAACAATACACGAAGAAAAAAAGTATGGTAGGGGCATAAATATTCGAACAGCGTCATACTACTATTGGGTATATTGTTGTGTCACAACAATATTATGATCCTCTTAACAGTAGTATGATCACCCACAACCATATTATGATTACCACAACTATATAACACAGTACAACACATGATTTCGGGACTCAATTCTGATAATTGATTGTGAAAGTAGCCCCAAAAAGAAGAACTTCTGCATCATTCATTTGGTCAATGTACATCAAATAATAATTTAATAATTAATTTGAAGTTAGTAAGTATCGTATTGTTTGTCATAACTTGAGAAGCACTAGTCCGAATAAGCTGAAACAAATTTAAAAAAATTACAATTCTTTTAATCTGTTCATACAACGTTTCGCTACATAAGCAACAGTTTCGCAGTTACAAATAAATGTGTAAAGAAAAAAAATATAGTTTGCCTAAAAATTAAAGTTTTTTTTAATTCATAAAAAATACAAATCGGTAAAAATTGGCAAGTCCTATTACTTTTACGTAAAGTCACATAACCTATGAACAAAATGAGACATAGATCATGAAAATCGATTTACGCGTTTCGCTTTTATACACAATTAAGTGAAGGTATGAATTTCAAAAATTTGCTCGAGATATGTACAAAATTCTTTGGAAAAAACGTCGACTTTTCCATGATTCTCAGAATTTAAAAAAAAAGTAATAAACAAAAGGTTATTTGATTTTTGGGATTGCTCATAAATGTGCGTGGACGCTGAATTGAATGATACCTAATCCGTTGGCAGTCAATTAATGGGAAAAAAGGAAAGTGCACTTAATTACTCGTATGTGTGTTTTTCCGTTGGCTACCTGCATGATTTTTTTTACAGAAATTCGAACCACATTTTTGCGTGCTCAATGGACCGGATATACGAAAATGAATGAAAAGCGAATCTTTCACAAATATGCTTTCGAACCATTATAACCACCTATGTGCATGGAACGCATTGAAACAAATCATCGAAGGCGTTTTAGGAAAGAACCGTGTACAGCGAGATGTCATACAGACACGAGTGGACAACTTGCTGTGTTATTTTAAAAAAAACCAATGCATCCATGGCGTTAAAATTACATCTCATGCGTTTCCACCTTAATTCCTTTTTGGCACAATTACCTCAGAAATCCGACGAACAAGGAGAGAGGTTCCACCAGGTGAGCATGCCAATGGTAAAGCGATTCAAAGGCAAAAAATTGGATGCATTGCTTGCGGAGATTTGTTGGTGGAGTTCTAAAATTATGCAGATGAAAGCACCGAAGATGAAAATGACACCGAAATTTGTGGACACACTGAACAAAACATGCTCTTGAATATTATGTCTATCTCGGATGATGATGCAGACTCAGAACATGAATATGAACAACCTACGAAGAAAATATGATCATCAGAACCACAAGCGTCAACTTCAACGGGGTTGGATAGTGACAATAATTAAAAATGTTCTAAATTTTGTTTCCATACATAGATAACATATAAAAATTCATATTTTCTGTGTAAGAATAGCTTTTATATGAATCGGAATGTTTATTTCCATGCAAAATAAAGAATCAATAAAAAAGTCATCAATGTTTTTTCCAAAGAATTTTGTGCATATCTCGAGTATCTTCACTTAATTGTGCATAAAAGCGAAACGCGTATATCGATTTCCATGATCTTTGTCTCATTTTGATCAAAGGTTATGTGACTTTACGTGAAAGTTATAGGACTTGTCACTTTTTACCGTTTTGTATTTTTTATGAATTAAAAAAAACATTAATTTTTAAGTCAAAAAATATTTTTTTTTTATACATTTATTTATAACTGCAAAACTGTTGCTTATGTAGCAAAACGTTGCATAAACAGAAAAAAGATAAAAATTGTAATTTTTGTTTAGCTCGTTTGTTTTATTTCGGTCTGTTGCTTTTACACATTGAACAGGGATTAAACCGGCTCAAGACCTCTTGCATCTATATTTAAATAGAAGACAAGTTTTTAACAAAATGGCAAAGTGACATTGATTTTCGTGGCTGCACACTACTTTTATCATGATTTCGGGTCCGTGACAACCCTCTTCAGAAAGCCTTGCTGCAATTGTTGAAAGTAAACCCGAACTCTATAAGGCCAGGCTCTCCACAAACGAATGAGAACTACTGTTGTAAACCTTACTTTTCAAGTTTTCTTCACACAATTGCCCACGAAAATACAACTCACTCTTGCCAGCTCTAAAGAGACTCCACATCCACAATTGTAATTTTTTATTTTTTAAATTTGTTTCAGCTTATTCGGACTAGTGGTTCTCGAGTTATGACAAACAAAAGAGCATAGAACGTGACAAATTCCCCTATACGATACTTACTAACTTCAAATTAATAAGTAAATGATTATTTGATGTAACTTGACCAAACGAGTGATGCAGAAGTTTTTTTTGGGGCTACTTTCACAAACAATTATCAGAATTGAGTCCCGAATCAATCACCTGAAAAATGTGGTACTGTGTAATGATTCGCACTCAACCACACTTTGATCTCCACAACAATATTATCATCCTCACAACCATAGTTTCGCATATAACCATAGTATGATTACCAAAACCATAATATTATTTACACGCAACCATATCAACGTTATATGCACCTAGAAATATTTATCAAGATTGGAGTGATTTATTAGAGAAAAACTAACGTTTTTCTCTAATAAGTCACTCCAATCTTCTCTTTTTTTATCAAAAATATTTCAGTTTTACAAATCCAAAGCAATTTGTTTTGCAAAATTGTATTTACAGATTATTGCATACACGCAGAAAAAAAGTATGGTTGGGGTGACAATATTCGAAGAGGATCATACTATTGTTGGGTATATGGCTGTGACGCAACAATATTATGATCCTCACAACAACAGTATGATTCACACATAACCATAATATGATCCCCACGAACATAGTATGAATCACACTCAACCATACTATGATCTCCACAACCATACTATGGACCTCACAACAATAGTATGTTTCTCATACAACCGTAGTATGATCCTCACAACCATAGTATAATTCACACGCAACCATACTATGATCCCCACAACCATAGAATGATTCTCACTCAACCATACTAATATCCCCAAAATTATTTATTAGGATTGGTTTTGTTGTTATTCAATAATAGAGATTTTTATTAAGTTTGTTATTTTAAATTGCATTACTATTAGTTCATAGCCAGATTTGAGGCCATGTTTTTATTAAACATTTCATTCAAGAAACAAAAATATATATTCCAACGGTCAAAATACTTTTAGTTGCCAGCAGGGTGAATGCTACTTCACCATCCGTAGACACCAAGTAAAGAATGTGATTAAACCTCATGATCGAAGGCTATATACTTAAGTGCAGGCAGATTTTAAATAAACGAGAACCAGTCGATTTTAGAGTATTTCACCGAACAAAGTAAACACAATAAAAATCCCTCGAACTACCATCCGATTCTCGTTGTTTTTTTAATGGACAACAACCACTCACTGCATCGTGTGTATGCTTTTTTTTGTATATCAAAAAAACATACGCACACACATATATGTATGCTCTATAAAACCTGTTTTGTTATGTTCATAGTCGCAACCATACTGTATGATTGCCGTAATCAAATTATTGTTAACGTAAATTTTAAACAACAATACTAATGTTGCACCAACCATGTTTATATGGTTGCTACAACCATGTTTTCAATTCTAAATTTGGCAATAATACTATTGTTACATTTCAACAATAGCAATATTGTCGCAATCATACTATTCTCAAAATGAAATTCAAAAAACAATACTATGGTTACGACGAACATGCTTTTATTGTAGAGAACATAGTATTGTTGCGGTGACCATAGTGTAACCATATCTTTTCTCTGCGTGTAGGATTCGTAGCAATAACATTGTTCCGAAATCTAAAAATTCTAAAAATTACAATCAAACGGTATTATTTCTCTAATCATATTATTGTTAGCATAAAACCCTATAGACAATACTTTTGTTGAACTAACCATATTTATATTGTTACTACAACCATATTTTTAAATTTGGAAATAATACTTTTATTACATATGAACTATATTACGAGTATTGCGGCCGCAATCAGACTATAGTTACAAATAAACAATATTATTAGAGCTGAAATCATACTATTGTCAAAATGGAATGCAAAAAATAAATAAACATACTATTATTGCCATGGCCCTATAGTAACCATATCGTTTCTCTGCGTGTAGCATTGGAAAAAAAGCGAAAGCTCTAATAAGAGCATGAAAGGCACTTCAAATTTCTTCAGTGTACCGAACAGTATCTGCAAGTACAGTACTGTTTCGGCTCTTGCTGCAGCAATACAACCATATCGTGTGTAGCTGTGTTCCCGCGTGTTTTGTGAACAGTAATTATGTATTTTGCTGCAACACGTGTTCTCGACGGTTGCCTGGCATAATAGCTAGCACGGTCCCTATAGATCTCCGTGCTCAGAAAAGTAGGAAAATATGAACGCTTAAGACATCATTCACAGATAGCAGGTGGACAGCAAAGCTCATACCGAACATAGAGAAATGGTTAAAATGTATACTTCAAATATGATGGGATGGATGATTCCTTCGAGAAATGAAAGACAAAGCTGAGTAAAGTATATTCTAAACAAGAGAGGGACCTAGAAGGTCTCGCTTATTTTAACTTTACCGAAATTTTCCATTTCTGTTTTAAATTAGTTAAATTTATGCCGTCATTGGGCCGTACTTCTTCAAAAATGACGTCTGCTTGGCCAAACGTGAATGGTGTTTGCTATCGCGAGAAAATTGAGGATATGGACCTGGGCGACATGTGCTAGTGTCACTTGCCACACAGCCAAAAGAACATTGGTTTTTGCAAGTATGTATGTCTTTTGCAGATAAATTATTTTTTTTTTTGATTAATCGAACTGATTCAAATGCATACATACTATCTGTCTTACTTTACCCAACTTAATATACGTACCCCAAACACTTGTGTCTGGTATATTTTGGGAAATGTGCATCATTTCCATTTAAATAAAATGCATAAAATTTAATATCGATTGTTTGCGCCTCCTTTCGTTCATGTGGATGGCATCTTTTTTCCATGTTTGCACATTTTTTTTATGGCATATTTGCATTTTAAATTTTATATTTGCCATTAAACCGCCACCATCAGCGTCATGTTAATGAAAGCGATAATGATCGTTAAGTGTGCAACTGTAACTAATTACGACAATGATTATAATTACAGATTCAGTCAAAAATCGCGTTAAATAAATTCCATTCTCACAAAGGGATATGTTGACCTTTATAGAACGGTTGTCAGACTTTCATCATTTGTAAATAATATGGTGATTTATCATCTGAGAACAATAATTGGAAAATTATTTTCCTTAAAACTAGATAAAGTTAAAAAACCTGACCTCGAGCTTGATAACTTTTTTTAACTTTTACTAGAATTTAAAGTTCGAACGACAAAATATACATTATAATCCAATTTTCCATTAAATTACGTAATAATTATGCCCGCATTTGCATATACCAATTCCAGGTAAACAGATTTCGTGCCATATTTAATTAAAATTTGTTTTGAAATTGACTCCCGAAATACGATGAAAATTAATTCGGTACCTGTAGTTCTTACTACATCAAAAAAAGATCTCCATTCCAAAATTCAGCCGCTCATTAACGGATTTCCCATCGGGCGAAAGAATTTATTATGGTTTTCTCTTTTCCGGTTAATAATTTTAAAAATTGCATTTACGTATCTTTGTTGGGTGTCACACTTCCCAAAAAATCAATTAACATCAGTGTTAATGTCGACTTAATTTTTTATTTTTTTTGTAGATTTTAAAAAAGGCCAAAAAAACATTGTTTTTATTGCGTTGCGCCGCAAACGATGAGATAATCGAGGAAGTCATTCAGTTATTCCAAAGTTATTTAGTAATTGCGATCTCGTATTGAAAACAAATGCAAATGCCAGATAAAAATTTGTGCCAAAATAAGATTTCGATCGTATTCTGTTTAAATCCTTAATTAGTCTTTGAAACAGGCTATTATAAGTTAGTTTTTATGACTACCAAACGTATTTAAGCTCGACACAGTATGAGGGGCTGATCCGTTTAAACATTGGCAGTCCATCTGTCTAATGGCCATCAATAGCTTGTAGTCGAACTACAGGTCGCAATTGTGCTCCGATCTTGATGAAATTCGGCACAATTTCGATTTTTGGCCCAAGAATGGATGTATTTGAAAGAACAGAAAATCGATTCAGGTGTGGATAATGTTCCTATATATAAGACTGATTTTATGTTTTTAGCCCTAGAATCCACATATTACAACAAATTTTTATGAAATTTGGCACAAATTTGGATCATCACGATCGATTTCAATCAAATTTGGTTAAGTATATTACGACGGACAAACAATTAATCTTGGGCCAATATAGACCATATAAGCCTATTTTTGAATATGTTCCCCACACAAACGCTCTGGGGGCCCGAGTACTAGCATTTAGTAAACACGAACATATGCTTACATACTCAAGACAATAAAAAAATATAAGTAAAAAAGCTTTTGTCGGTTGATCCGACTTACATATATCCTCACAAGGGTGGGTCGATTAAGCAATCGCTAGGAAAAATATTTCCACTACGACATATCAAAAATACCTTGGAAAGGTAATATATAAAAAAAAAATTAATTATCTACTAAAAAAACCTAAAAAATAAAAGTTGAGAAAAAGTCAAAAAATTTAAATTTGGGCGCCTTGAAAATGACTTTTTTAATAAAAATCGATGGCACCATACCGACAATGTTTTGTCCTTACAAATCGGTCCACCCTAACCCTCACCCACATATGGATTTTATATTTTCCTTTGTTCCGTCCTCCATTGCCTGAAGCGTACCGGTTTTATTGAAATCTCGTGTAAATCTGGACTGCCTGAGGACCATTCTTCAGAGGAAATAAACGCTGGCAGATTGTTTCGAAGCCAGGCCTACGACGTTTTAGCCTTATGGGCCGGCGCAGAATCCTGCTGCAAAGTCCATGGCTGGTTTTGGAACAGGAACATTGTTAAGAGGGTTTACAACAGCTTTCCAAAACGGTTTCTTGGTAAACTTTGACCGATGTTTTGACTCCTTGTTCGCAGAAATGCAGGTCAGTTACCCCATCGTAAGAGACACCCATGACTGAAGCTGAGTGATGACCCTTTTCAACCCTTGGGATCAGTTCAGATGCTTCCTTAGATGACCGCGCATACTCTCTAATATTTTGCTTGTTAAATTTTTCCTGAACGGTAAAAATTGTGTCATCGGTGAACAAAATTTGTCTGTGCAAGTTATCAGCGGGCTTCACCAAAAGACGTTTGCATTTTTCAATCCTATTTTTTTTTAAAGCTGCAGTCAATAAATGTCCGGTACGTCGTTTGAAAGTCCCAAGTCCCAAGTCTTTTTAATGATTCGACTCATGGACTTTTGCGTGATATTCATCTCATTCATGGACTTTTGCGTGATATTCATCTGTTTTCGGAGCGGATTTCAGTGAATTCTTGATTTAACGGCTTTGATGATATGTTGTGTTCGAACAGAGCGTGGGCGGCCCGACCGGTGGCGGTCTTTTACATCTCCAGACTCCTCAAACAGTTTAATGCATCGGTAGACGAACATGCGGCTAATCCCTAGAGGCCGGAAAATATCGTTTTTTTTTCATTTTACTTTTGAAAAGCGCTATACGGTTCTTATTATCGGACCACTGCATGATGAAAGTTGAAACTATTTTAAAATCCCGTTACAGACTAACGCTATTGAGCTTTCAAAACCCATATGACATTAACGGGGTATGTTCAGTTCTACTATTGAAATGGGTGTATTCAATGTTGTAACCGTATTTATGTCCCTACTAAGTACATTCAAAGCTGGTTATGTATTGTTTATAAAGAAATTTACAAAGAAAAGTTAATTCCAGAAGCCTCTTACTCTCCACCGTATTTGTGGACTTACAGATTTTTTTGCTGGGATATAGTAACCCAACTAATATTTTTCAACGCCGATTTTCTGTCTCACAAGTATCATATTTTAACAAATATCACGAACAATTTGTGTAAGATTTGCACATACGAGGGCGGTTCGGAAACTTCTTAGCCTAGCACAAAAAGCGCGATACAAACAGAAAAAAGTTAAGTGTTTTGGAAACTTCCATCTCTGCTATGAACACATGTTAAATATTTGTTCGATCTGGCAACTCCTTCATATAGAAACAGGTGTTCACAAAAGACGCATCCGCGATTTTTTTACAATGGAAAAATTAGAAATGCGTGGTGTCATTAAATATTTACATAAAAAAGGTTTATCGGGACAAGAAATTCATAATGATATGGTGAATGTGTTAGGTGAAAGTGGTCCTTCATATGCAACAGTAAAAAATTGGGTTGCTGAATTAAATGTGGTCGTACAAGCAGGTCGTACAACAATTCAATCGGCTGGTAAGGTTATGGCAACGGTTTTTTGGGACTTCAAAGGTATTTCATTGATTGACTATACTGTACAACACTAATTTTAACACATGAGCAAGACCTTATACACGTGAAACTAGAGGCTCTCTGGAGTAAAACTGCGTTTACAGTTTTTCATTCTCTGGTCATTTGTCCTTTTTAGAGGACTTTAAAGTTTTAAAGGACATTTAAATAGAAAAAAATATTTTATATATTTCTACTCATCCTACGATGCTGAGATAAAAAGCAAATGAAAGAGGAGACTCCCCTCGATTTGGCAAAAATATTTATGTTGTTATATCAGGACAAAAGGACCTTATTCAAGTCCTTTCAAAATTTTGTCATTTAATATCCTTGAGAATTTCCAACCTTTTTTATCCAGAAAAAATATATGTTAAGGACATTAATATACGCTAACACGTTGCTGAATTTCATTTTACTCACGTTGTTAGTTTAGTGTACAAATAATTTCAAAATATACTATAAAAAAAATAACTCCCTAATATTAACCAATTTTTTTTTTTAAATAAAATCTAACACATGAACAAATGGATATACACATTCGGTGATCCGGTCTCCCCTTAAGAGCGCTTTTCAGTTACAAAGTGTTTTTGAAATTTGTGCTTCCACTAATGACGGATGAAAATCGTTAGTGATCCCGAAATTGTACTAAAATTCTTACATCGTTTTCGTTCTCTTTATAAAGCAGGCCACAGAAGAATTGTCTGTTCTAAAACTGTTATGCAAATAAAAAGTGATTTTTTTGTTCTTTTTAACGTGAGAAATTAAAAAATAATAAAAAGTGAGTAAAAGTAAAACAAATTATGGAGTGCCCCAATCGCAATAAATTTTGTGTTGTCTGCGGACTATTTGTACCGAATCAAAAATCGCGAAAAATTACAAAAACCTTTGTGGAATGTTACGAACAATACTTTTTAATTAATTTTGTACCAAAAGTGTGGTATCAGCCTGAAGTTGTGTGTGGTTATTGTTATCGTGGTATACTAGGTTCGAATTCCGTTAACCGACACCAGCATCCGATGAAATATGTTTACCCAGTGATTTGGATGAATCGAAGTGAACATGCTGTGGAATCGTGCTACTTTTGCCAATCGCAGCCGCTTACTACAAATTTAAAATACAAATTCAGGCATAAAATCCAAAACCATAGTTGTGATTCAGTGAAGCCAGCTGTGTTACGGTCTAGAACAAACCCAAGCGCTCCATCTGAAGAGCAAATTCCAGATGCCGTTGAAGAGCACTCATTGTGTGCCGACAATGATATTGAAGATATCTCGGAATATCAACCGATAAACAGCGAGTTCGGCTTTGCTCCTCGTCATTTCATAACACAGGCCGATTTTGATGATCTCGTGCGTGATATTGGTTTAACAAAAACCAATTCCGAAATTTTAGCATCCCGTTTACAACAATGGAGACTGGTTTCTGAAGATTTTCGCGTAACTTCTTCCCGAAAGCGCTCAAAACAACTGTCTTTTGATGAATGCTTTAAAGTTGATGATCAAAGTGGGATTACGTATGCAGTAGATATTGAAAATCTTTTTGAAATCATCGGTCACCCCTATAATCCGGATGAGTGGCGCCTTTTTATAGATGGTTCTGTGAGGAGTCTTAAAGGCGTTTTACTACATAACGGTAACGCCTTTCCATCAGTGCCTATCGTTTATGGTACCGATGTAAAGGAAACATATGCAAATATGCGCAATATTCTTAAATTAATCAATTATGACCTCCATGGATGGGTGATTTGTTGTTTCTTGTGTCTCTGGGAAGGTAGACATCGTGAATTACACTATACTGATCACGAATGGCAGCCTCGCATAACCCATAAGCTTGGAGAAAATAGCATTGACCATATGCCTCTAGTGCCTTCGTCGAAGATTATTCTCCCACCCCTTCATATAAAATTGGGGCTTATTCGAAATTTTATTCGCGCTCTGCCTCGTGAAGGAGAAGCCATGATGCACCTTAAGACAATTTTCCCAAAATTAAGCAATGCCAAAATTGATGCTGGTAAGTTAAATAGGTATGTACATATAAACTTAAAAGCAAAAAATACTTATTTTTTTAGGTGTACTTAACGGACCACAATTAAAGAAATTGATAAATTGTAAGGAGTTTCCGAATTTTCTAACAACAGTGGAAAAAAGCGTGGTATTTCTTCAAGGATGTAACAAAAAATTTTTTGGGCAATAACAAATCTAAAAAATTATAAGGAGATTGTTCGTAAAATGGTCCGTAGTTTTGGTGAAATGGGTGTCAACATGTCACTTAAAATACATTTTTGGATAGTCACATTGATTTTTTCCCAAGCAACTTAGGTGATTTTAGTGACGAGCATGGTGAACGATTTCACCAAGATCTTACCGCAATTTAAAATCGCTTCCAAGGAAAAAATACTTGCCATATGTTGGCAGAGTATTGTTGGACACTTTGTCGCGATACCAATACTATTCATAAGCGCCAACAGAAATGTATACGGTTTACCTGAGAAGGACGCTAATATCGAAATTTTTAAATAGTTTTTTATACTTATATACTTATGTAGTTACATAAACTTCTATCACATTAAAGGACAATGTAGTCATGAATTTGGTCAAGTTAAATTTTAATTTTGTACATGTTTAATATTAAAAGAAAAAAAATTAATGGATTAATAAATAAATATTGTTGTCTTACACATAATTAGAAATGTGACAGCCGTAAAACTGCATCTGAAATTCTTGTCTTTGACTCCATATACATGTATGTATATTAAAAGTTTTTGAATTTTGTATGTCCCTTAAAACTTTAAAGTGCTTTTAAAAGGAGACTAACAAAATGTGTACAATGAAATTCAGCAACGTGTTCGCGTATATTAATGTCCTTAACATATATTTTTTCTGGATGAAATGGTTGGAAATTCTCAAGGATATTAAAGGACAAAATTTTGAAAGGACTTGAATAAGGTCCTTTTGTCCAGTTATAACAACACAAATATTTTTGTTAAATCGAGGGGAGTCTCCTCTTTCATTTGCTTTTTATCTTAGCATCGTAGGATGAGTAGAAATATATAAAATATTTTTTTCTATTTAAATGTCCTTTAAAACTTTAAAGTCCTCTAAAAAGGACAAATGACCAGAGAATGAAAAACTGTAAACGCAGTTTTACTCCAGAGAGCCTCTAGTTTCACGTGTATAAGATCTTGCTCATGTGTTAAAAAAAAATTGAAATTTGTCTTACTGTGCTATCTGCAAAAGGGTAAAACAATAAATTCAGAGTACTATTGCAACCTTTTAGATCAATTAAATGTACAAATTCGAGAAAAACGTCCTGGCTTACAACACAAACAAATAATTTTTCATCAAGACAACGCACCAGCGCACAAGAGTCTTTTAACAATGGGTAAAATCAACGAATTAAAGTACGAGTTGCTTGACCACCCACCTTATTCTCCTGATTTAGCTCCCAGTGACTTTTACCTGTTCCCAAATCTTAAAAAAATTCCTTGCTGTTGTTTTACCTCAAATGAAGATGCAATTACAGTTGTAAACAGTGGTTTGAAGACCTTGAGGAAAACTATTTTAATCAAGGGATAGAATTGCTAGATAAGCGTTGGACTAAGTGTATTGAAGTTTCAGGAGATTATATTGAAAAATAAAAATATTTTTAAAAAACTAACTATTCTCTTTCATTGATAGGCTAAGAACTTTCCGAACCGCCCTCGTATTGCGAGTTCACTGATTTTGAGAGAGAGAAAATCTTCACGATCACAGTAATCACGAAGCAATAGTTCGAATAAATTAAATCAAAATATTTATTATATAATACGTTAATACGAGTACATTCGCCACCCGCTGCGCCATTTAGGTCTTGTGAAATAAACTATTCTATATTTATTTGAAAAATTTCCATTGAAACCATTAGCCTCATTTCTTTTGTCTCCAAAAGCGCCTAATTTATGATGCTAAATATTCGCCAACCACTAAACAAAAAAAAGTCATTCCTGAACTTTATTAGCATTTTCAGCCATTTTAAAATATATTTAAATATATATAGATAATAACTTATAAGTCACCAAATAACAACAACAACGCTATTAAATAAAAATCTCGTACCATTTGCAATAATAATAAAAATAATATTTTTTTATTATTAATTAGAAAGGAAAAAAATGCAACAAAACAGCGAGAAAAACAAGAACTAAACAGAAAACATTTGAATGGCAATAGAAATCCAAGCCATGCCATGCAAGGCAGCTGCTTTTATGGTTGATGCACTTGTTCGGTTGCTGTCCGTCCGCCGGTCCGTCCATCCATCTATCGGTCCGTGCCACTGTTCAAGTGCTAACTTGTGCAAATGATTTGTGTGCTTTTGCCGATATAAACCGCTGCGAAATGATACTTTACACTGCACACGTACACGCTTGGTTACATGAGTTCCTTCCACCTTCACACTGCTCCCAACCAACCGCCAGCCCACCCGCTCGCTATTCTCATCGCTGGAGCTCTACCGGAATGGGGCGTTTTCGCTGCCTCGACCGTCCGTCGCCTTGACTGGGAGCATTGAACTTTCTAGCGATAGTTAAGATTGCTAATGGTGAAAATGCATTGAACGCCTTAAGGCCAAGGACACATGCGCCATAGAATTAGATAGATGTAAGAGTAGTTGGCTCGTGGTCGTGTCTATGTGTGAGTGTAGCAGAATTTATTGCCCCTATCCGTTTGCATATGTATGCGTGCGCGAGTAAGTGTGATGATTACACACGTTCATATGTGTCACTCTCACACTCATCCATAGTGTTGGACAGTGGGGGAAAATAGATGTGGGTTCCATTTAAATAAAACGTCTGCAAACGATCGCTAAAGTGTGGCCAAAATGTAGCCTCAACTTTTGGGGCGGTGTAGAGCTGGAGCGTTGAGCTATGTTTGAATGACTGAAGCAATATTTGATTGGAGTCATCAGCAAGTCACAGCTCCTATTACGAGGGTATTTCTGACCAAGGCCACACTAAGTGTTGCCGGGCGCCATCTGACATTTCCATTGGAAAGTTTGACATTTTTTAGCCTAAACGTACTCAGAACGTTTTGACGTACGACCATCATTTGTGTTGTTTACAGTGACTTGAAAAAATCAATTTGGCCAAAAAAAAAATGGAATTAACTCGTGAATATTTTCGTGCGATCATTTTTCATAACTTTCGATGTGGATTACCACGACAAGAGTGCATCGATGAACTTAAATCTTTGTATGGTGATGAAGCACCTTCCTATAGCACTGTGAAAAACTAGTTTCCAGAATTCAATCGTGGCCTAAGCTCGCTCAAAGACGAAGGTCTTGAAGGTCGTCCAAAAACGGCCGTTGTTCCAGACAGCATTGATGCCGTGCGTGAACTTATAATGCAAGATCGTCATGTGACATACCGTGAGATAGAGGCATCCTTGGGCATTTCTTTCACCAGCATACAAAAATGCGGTTGGAAAAAACACTTTTTACCAGAAGATTGTGCTACCAAAAAAATAATAATGAAGCGCATGGCCAATAAATAGGTTATACCTTTCGACTTCAGTGAAACTATTAGTTGTGGGCTGCTGTGGAAGCGTGCACGACTATCATGCCAGTAAACCTAGGTTCAACCCCGGGTAAAAACCTTTAAACAATTTTTTAGCAGCCTAAAACGTGACAAATTCCCCTATACGATACTTACTAACTTCAAATTAATTATTATATTATTATTTGATGTACCTTGACCAAACGAATGATGCAGAAGTTCTTCTTTTTGGGGCTACTTTCACGAACAATTATCAGAATTGAGTCCCGAAATCATGTGTTGTACTGTGTTATTTAAAATTTTTTAGAATTTTAGATTATTTGTTTTTAATTGAACTTAAAAGTTTCTAAAATAAAAGCTACGAGGGCGGTTCGGAAACTTCTTAGCCTAGCACAAAAAGCGCGGTATAAACAGAAAAAAGTTAAGTGTTTTGGAAACTTCCATCTCTGCTATGAACACATGTTAAATTTTGTTTCGATCTGGCAACTCCTTCATATAGAAGCAGGTGTTCACAAAAGACGCAAATTAGAAATGCGTGGTGTCATTAAATATTTACATAAAAAAGGTTTATCGGGACAAGAAATTCATAATGATATGGTGAATATGTTAGGTGAAAGTGCTCCTTCATATGCAACGGTAAAAAATTGGGTTGCTGAATTTAAACGTGGTCGTACAAGCATTGAAGATCCAAAAACAGCAACAACAACAGAAATTGTAGCCAAAGTGCATGATATGGTATTAAATGATCGACGAATAAAAGTGCGTGAAATATCTAATATCATGGGCATCTCAAATGATCGAGTCCATTTAATTTTGCATGAAGAACTACAGATGAAAAAGCTCTCTGCAAGATGGGTGCCGCACTTGTTAACAGTCGACCAAAAACGCATAAGAATGAACATTTCTCAAGCTTGTTTGGAGCGTTTTCAGCGAAATAAAATGGATTTTATGCGTCGTTTCATAACTGTTGATGAGACATGGATCCACCACTATACTCCAGAGACAAAAGAACAATCCAAACAATGGACTGAAGCTGGAGGAAGTGCTCCAATGAAGGCAAAAACAATTCAATCGGCTGGTAAGGTTATGGCAACGGCTTTTTGGGACTTCAAAGGTATTTTATTGATTGACTATCTGCAAAAGGGTAAAACAATAAATTCAGAGTACTATTGCAACCTTTTAGATCAATTAAATGTACAAATTCGAAAAAACGTCCTGGCTTACAACACAAAAAAATAATTTTTCATCAAGACAACGCACCAGCGCACAAGAGTGTTTTAACAATGGCTAAAATCAACGAATTAAAGTACGAGTTGCTTGACCACCCACCATATTCTCCTGATTTAGCTCCCAGTGACTTTTACCTGTTCCCAAATCTAAAAAAATTCCTTGCTGGCAAGCGTTTTACCTCAAATGAAGTTGCAATTACAGTTGTAAACCACTATTTTGAAGACCTTGAGGAAAACTATTTTAATCAAGGGATAGAATTGCTAGATAAGCGTTGGACTAAGTGTATTGAAGTTTCAGGAGATTATATTGAAAAATAAAAATATTTTTGAAAAACTAACTATTCTCTTTCATTGATAGGCTAAGAACTTTCCGAACCGCCCACGTATTAAAAATTGTATTGAAATTTTAACATTATCCAGATAAACCGAATACATAACATGTAACCATCAGTTGGACCACAACCGAGCTATATATATATATATATATATATATATATATATATATATATATATATATATATATATATATATATATATATATATATATATATATATATGCGAATTATTTGAATTTGAATGTTATTTGTCGTGCATATAATTAATAACACATCATAATTTTGTTTATAAACAAACACATATTTAATGGAAATACTCATTATTATTGGAAAAATATTAATATTTTAATAGTGACTTTCTTCGTCAAACGCCAAAACAGGAATGACATAAATTTAATTCTGTACCACCATTAAATGAAATCTTAGTGGTTGACAAAACAAGGATTAACGAAATTAATAGAAACGAAAAGAGAAGTGAAAAGAAATTAAAACCAAATTGTTGTAAAAGTGAAAGACAAGGTAAAAAAAACAAAGATGAGTACAATTGGAGTGAAATAATTGAATAACAAAATACAGTATTGGCGAACTATGTGAGTACAGCTATTTAGGTAACAAATTAAGATCTTTACAACAAAAATATACGAAATTTAAGTAATCAAATACTGGATGCAAGAACTTGTAAAAGTAGTTCTTGTTACAACTAATTTTTTCTCTCTGTGTAGATATTTATATCAGAAAACATCACAATCACATCTCCCGATACTTTCAGTTCCTTTTACTTAACATTGCCGCGCACCAATCAACAATCGGTCGTACTGATAAAAACTTGATAGTTCATGCAAACCTTAATCATTCGGTTGGCAAAAACAATTCGGTTGTGGCAACGAAACTATACTCTGCGTGTATATAAGTTTGCTATACCGGTTCGGTTGTGGCAACGAAACTATACTCTGCGTGTATATAAGTTTGCTATACCGGTTGTACCATGAAGACTATCGTACACCTTTGATACTTTATGAGGCCTTGCACTCGTTTGAAACAAACAGATCCCAGCTAATTAGGCTAGAACAACAGTGCTGGATGCTCCTGATTGAAGACTGCAGTTAGACATTTATGAACAGTCGTAGGCCGATCCCGCCGGTGCCAATTAGAAAATACTTAGTAGGGACATAAATACTGTTACAACATTAAACACACCCATTTCAATAGTAGAACTGAACATGCCCCGTTAATGTCATATGGGTTTTGAAAGCTAACTTCCATAGCGTTAGTCTGTAACGGGATTTTAAAATTGTTTCAACTTTCATCATGGAGTGGTCAGATAATGAGAACCGTATCGCTTTAATAGCGCTTTTCAAGTGTGAAATGAAAAAAGCGATATTTTCAAAACGCTCCGGTCACTAGGGATTAGCCGCATGTTCGTCTATCGATGCATAAAACTGTTTGAAGAGACTGAAGATGTAAAAGACCGCCCCGGTCGGGCCGCCCACGCTCTGTTCGAACACCGCATGTCATCAAAGCCGTTAAATCAAAAATTCACAGAAATCCGCTCCGAAAACAGAAAATCATGGCCCGTGAGATGAATATCACGCAAAATTCCATGAGTCATATCATTAAAAAAGACTTGGGGCTTTCAAACGACTTACCGGACATTTATTGACTGCAGCTTAAAAAAAATAGGATTGAAAAATGCAAACGTCTTTTGGTGAAGCACGCTGATAACTTGCACAGAAAAATTTTGTTCACCGATGAAAAAATTTTTACCGTTCAGGAGAAATTTAACAAGCAAAATGATAGATAAAATGATAGCGCGGATAAGGAAGCATCTGAACTGATCCAAGGGTCATCACCCAACTTCAGTCATGGTTTCACCTGGTTGACCTGCATTTCTGCGAACAAGGAGTCAAAACATCGGCCTGTTCCAAAACCAGCCATGGACTTTCCAGCAGGATTCTGCGCTGGCCCATAAGGCTTAAACGTCCCAGGCCTGGCATCGAAACAATTTGCCAGTGTTCATTTCCTCTGAAGAATGACCCTCAGGCAGTCCAGATTTGAACCCATTGGATTACAAATTGTGGACGGTTTTAGAGGACATGGTTTGTTACAAAAGATACCCCAACATTGGATCTCTTAAGTCTGCTTTGGATCGAGCCAATTTTCCAATGGACGAGGTTCGTGCATCTATTGACGACGATTGGCCATTGCGACTTAAGGCGTGTGTATAGGCAAAAGGCGGACATTTCGAATATGAAGATTCTTTTTGGATACAATATGCATCAATAAATATATTAAAAATGATTTGGTCCAAAAACATTCAGTACTTTTTATTTTACAGAATAAAACGTGTGCAACAGTATTTATGTCCCTACTAAGTATGTATCGTATATGGGCAAATCCTGCGTTACGAACGCTACATTCGCACGCGTTTTCGGATTGAAATATAACAATTTTTTGGTCTTTGAAAAGACATACCTTAAAGTTATACACAGTGTTTAGTGGAATTTGAGTGTACTTTGAAATGGCATAAAAAAAAATTTTTTAACGGGTATATGTTGCGAAAAATTTAATCTCAAAGTGTTGTTACGCACGCTACAAAAAATGGAATTAGCTTTAAAGATTGAGGTATGTTTTTGTAATTTTTAGCAAATTTTTCATAATAAAGCAGAAAAATGAAATTCCTAAAAAAAAGATGAATGTAAGAGAATTCTAAAATAAGTTACTTGCAGCCAAAAAATGTTATAGTTTTTTTACAAAAACCGTGAACCCAGTGTTACGCACGATACGTTACGCACGCTACATTTTTCAGTAGTATATAAATAAAAACAATTATATTAATTTTAACAAAACAGTTCATATTCCTTTTTAATAACGTTATTTAATTCATATTTAATGTTTATAAATTAATCTGCCGTTAGTGCTATTTCGAGCACATTTTCGTTAATTGGTGAAAAATAATGGTTGCTTTTAATGCCGGGAATGCTCTCAACGATAGCCCATCTCTCCGAAAGAAATCCAGTTGTATTGTTTATGTATGTACTGCTTACATATAAAATAAAAATACCATTTATATTCTTTTTTGCCAATTTAAAAAAATCATGGGCGTTATAAAGGACAATATTCTGAGCTTTCACCATTTGCCAAATTTTTCTTTTTACGACAGCTCCAACTCCGTCTACTGCACCCTTTCCGTGAGCAGTTGCAAAAAAATTCCACTCAAAGTGGGTCAAATCGAATTTTTCTTTAAAAAACGATATACTACTCAAAATGAATTTGTTTTTAAATTGACTTGCACAGCCATCAGAAAATAAAAATAACTTTGAAATAGCATTTTGTATTTTAAGTTTCTTTACTATTACCTGAAGAAAGCAATAGACATCATATTTATTGTATGACAGTTGATCGCTCGTAATAGCAAATGATCTTGTGCAATTGTGCAACCAGGCAACACAAGTAAATATGGTTACTTGGGAGTAACTGAAATGAGCTGACTGAATTTCAATTTGAGTGAGTAGCCTATAGTTTTCCGCAAAATCGACTTGCAGAACAGCTTTATCTTCTTTAATTGATATTTTTCGGTCTTGAAAGTATTTTTGTAGAGTCCTTTTAACATAAGTATGCAGTTTAAAGGAGGGTAATTGAGATTCCAATTCATTAATCAAATCAGTTATTGGTCCTTTCGTATGACTGAGGACCATGCGTTTATCTACGATTCTTCGAGTTTATTAATGTAAATTAAAGGGACGAAAGCGTCTTTAATGTCTTTAATGCACTTGTTGCATTCACTTCTCATACAAACTTCATTGCTTCGTCACAACACACTTTTTTTTAAAAAATTGCCAATGTTAGGTGGAAACATACGAAAAATGCCAAACATAGCTTCCAATAAAAATGAAAAATTGGCGTGGTACTGGCAAACACACATGTTATGTGGAAGCTTACTAGATAATTCCACGTGTTTTGGTCGGTTGTTATGAAATTTAGTACGTGAAATATTTGTTTCTGGAAACTTTGTTTTAAACAATTCATAGGCTTCTCCAATTGTCATAATCATGAATCTTTTAGATATTGGAAGGTTATTTGATTTTGATATAAGTGTGGACTTTCTTCCGGCAGTTTCCGTAGAGATGTCATCATTAGGGTAAAACTCCTAAATCCTTTTAACATTGTCGTCAACCGTATTTTTTGTTTTAACTTCTGCTTCCTCTTTCAAGTATTTTTCAGTAAGCATTTTAAGAATTTCCTTTTATTTGTTAATGTCTTTTGGTAACGCTAATTCCACTTTTTTTAAGGCCTTATAAAGGGTATTTTTGCACTTATATGAACCATCCAACGATATTATTGGTTGCAGTTGTTGTTTTTGTTGCTTTATTTTCATTCTATACCTTTCCATACGGTTTCGGTTGTCAGCCTTTATTTTTTTTAATAACGAATCATCATTTTTAAGTTTTTCTTTAAGATTTTTTCGATAAATTTTCATTCTTTTCGCATTTTTTAAACGTTCTATTTGTGTTAAGTTTTCACTTGCTTGTATTTTTTGGCGATATTTTCGAATACGCTCTGCACCCGTCTTCATTTTTTCAACTTTTAATAATAAAAATTATACTGTAAGCAGAGGCGAGACAACGTGAAATTTACCGTTTAAGAAAAGGAATCGCCAATCGGTACGAACCAATAGCGGGGCAATAGATATCCTCGGGTAGTGGGGGAATAACCCCCCAACCACCCCCCCTACTATAACCCGCACAAAACTATTGTTATTCATCAATATATTACAAAAAATCTATAGGTTTTGGGGCGGAGGGGCTAAAAAGTTTGTCAGCCCCCCAACAAACCCCTTGCTACGCCTATGGTACCAACAAAGTAAACGAAATTGTTGTTGTTCCGCTCATTATAGTAGTCTAGGAATAGATTTAAGAAGCGAAGTGATAAGAAACAGAATAAAAATTGCAAAGGTTTTTATTGTAATTTTTGGGAGAACTGAAATCGTTACGCACTCTACAGAAATGAATATGCTGTAATTTTTTGGTTTTTAATTGTAGAATTAAATTTTTTTTTCTTAAAAGCAGGATATTAATTTAAATTAAAATTATAGATGTTTTGTAAAAAAAAAAAAAAAAATTCTACTCACAATATAAAAAAACCTTATTTTCCGTTACGCACGCTACAACGCATTTACCTGGCATTTCATACCAAATTTTACTGTTTTCAAAAAAGTAAACAAAAGTTTTTTTTTACAAAAATTAAAGAGAATTGAGTGAATAACAATATGCATTTCGGTTGGACCATCTTTGTTAATGCTAAAGCAATGATATAAACACGTAAACAATTTCACTTTTTTGTATAATATTAAAAGACCTGAGGTAGGGTAGGATTTTGTAATAATTTTTGTATTAATCATCATCGAAATAAATTTTTTTTTATAAATTTATAAAATTAGATATCTATTCTAATGCTCCATTTAAAAAAAAATTAAGTTGGATTAAGTACAAAAAATTTTGGCTGGTAGACTGTTTCTGGGATTAGCCCATATGTCACAATTACTTAATTCTTGGTACCAATATTTACGCTTGACCGCGCGTAATTCCATCTTACTAGAGCATTATTACTGGAAACCACGCCTTTGTGTTGTGTTGTTTTCTGGGTTGCACAATACAACATGTAGACACCGGACATTGGATGTGTCGACTCATAACCTCTCGCCCCAATTTTCTAATAGTTGGCAAGTTTTTTAGTTTTCTATACCATGGAATATATTCTGCAATTTATTCTACCTAACCTGAATTTTGTCTGAAAAAAAATACTAAGGAATATTTATCTCAAAAAAAAAAAAAAAAAATTCCACCCACTGTGCCCTGCGATATCTGAGTTATACCCTTACATTGTTGCTTGATTCGATTATAAACTATATTTGTTGCTGCACCCCGCCTTCTCGGGGCATTTTCGAAGTGGTGGACAACATTGTTGCAATCATTTGCAGTTGTTTGCTGTTGCTATGATTCGTTGGCGCGGTTTGATTTTTGAATTGTGAATAAACATTTTACAAAGTGCATTCATTTGCTTCTGCTTGAGCTGGCACATGTTCGCGTGCATTAGAATTTTTATAAATAAAAAAATAAACGTTTTAGGGCAACCTAGGGCCCCCCTGACAAGTACGAAGTCAGGGCGATAAAATCATCGCATCTATATCAAACTTTATATTAAGCTTTTTTAAGAATAAAAGCAGTTTCCTTGTCAAATTGTTCGTTTTGTCCAAACTAAAGGGTGGTTTTTACGGACGTGTGGTTTTCAAGAAAAAATAAACGCATATAATTTAATGTTATGGCCAAGAATTTTTATTTTATATAAAGACAAGGGTTTGCCATTATGTTTTGAAAATGATTTCAGGCAAGTGGCCGACGCGGCTGGCTCGAATAAATTCCAGCCGATAGGACCAATTTTCGACCATTTTTTACATCATTTGGGTATGCCAACAATAACGCGTCGAATATTCTCTTCCAAGGCGTCAATCGTATCGGGCTTATCTGCGTAGAAAAGCGACTTCACATAACCCCACAAAAAATAGTCCAGCGGTGTAAAATCTCACGATCTTGGAGGCCACGCCACAGAAAAAAAAGTTTACAAAAAGTTTCCAGATTGACCAGATTGTATTTTATATCGGAAGAGATCTTTGCTCTGGGGCTTTATCAAAACGAAGATTTAAGCTGATTACTGATCGTCAAGATACGTACCAAATTTAATCAGTATTGGATGTACTATGTGGCTTCTAGAGCTAAAGACATACAAAAGATGGAAGATATGTGTGGGAACTATATCGAAATTTTAACCGATTTTCATAAAAGTCAACAGCCTTTAACAAAAACAAAATTACTTTTGCAAATTTTATAAGGATCGGATAATTGTGACCTGTAGTTTGAAAACAAGCTTTAGAGACAGATATCAAATAATGATTATGAGTCGAGTGATAAACTTAAAGGGGGCAGCTTCAATATTTTTGATATTTACGTATTCGTACCAAAAACCGAAAAACCTTCGGCAAAAAACCGGGTAAACCGACATGTCGGATTTAAGCTATTTTTAAGAAACTATGGGGTTTGGAAATAAAACCAGGATGTCTGTTTTGGAAGCTTTAGTTATATCCTTATTAACCATCACATCCATTTGAGACGACTCTTATTCAATCTTTGAATATGATGCTCCATTTACATCTCGTTCTGTCCTCCGTCAAGGCCTGTTTTGGAACAGCATGCACATTTCCATTTATAAAGGGTGTCCTAAGAAGAGCGCAATTTTTAAATTTTAAATAAAACACAGATATTCAAGAAAAAATCGTGAAACTTTATTATATCGTAAAGTAGACAGAATGAGGTTATGTATGGGACAATATATCGTGCAGATGGCCGCCGCGGCTTTGCTGGCATGCACGCGATCTTTTAATGAAATATTCAATGACCGTTTTGCATGAATGCTGCGGTATTTCATTAATGCAGTCTTTTAAGGCTTGAGTCGTCGTCGGCTTATTCGCGTAAACCATCGACTTCAAAAAACCCCAAAGAAAAAAATCTAATGGTGTTAAATCGCACGATCTAGACGGCCAATTCTGATCTCCAAAATGCGAAATAACACGACCGGGAAATGACTGATGCAGCAATTGAATTGTTTCTCTGGCTGTATGACATGTGGCGCCGTCTTGTTGTAACCACATGCCCTCCACATTCATTTCTTCAATTCTAGGCAAGAAAAAACTGGTTATCATTTCACGATACCAAACACCATTGACTGTTTGCGCTTGATCTGCCTCATTTTCATAAAAAAAGGTCCAATTATTCCTCCAGCCCAAAAACCACACCACACAGTGACACGTTGAGGATGCATTTGCTTCTCGTGAATCACTCGAGGATTTTCCGCACCCCAAATGCGACAATTCTGCCTATTGACGAAGCCATCAAGATGAAAATGGGCCTCGTCACTGAAGATGATTTTATCGGCAAAATCAGCATTTTGATGTTGTCTCTCCAATACCCAATTAACGAACTCCCTTCGCTGTCCATGGTCAGCTGGCTTCCGTTCCTGAGTCAATTGAATTTTGATTTGCATCTTATCTTTCGTCAAAATTCGCTGCAAAGTGGATTTGGAGACACCAATTTGCTAAGCTCGGTGTCGAATTGAGGTGGATGGAGTTTGAGCGACATCATCACGTACAGCTGCGACATTTTCGGTCGATCGACCTGGTCGATGGCGCGTTGTTGTCTTTACATCACTAACAGACCCAGTTTCGGCAAATTTATCCATTAATCTCTTTACAGTTGACTCTTTTGGAGCATTATTATGACCCCAAATTGATCGCAATTTGCGAACTGTAGCCGCAAAACTTTCACCATTTTGGTAAAACAATTTCACAATGAGAAAGCGTTGTTCATTCGTGTAGCGCTCCATTTTTACTAACCTCTTACCTTCTACTAACAAACAATAACAATTGTTCAAATGTCAAACAATGACACTTCGAATGTTGCCAGATTTAAAAATTACGTTCTTCTTGGGACACCCTTTAGGTTACTGCGCGTTTCGCTTTGGGTGAGCTTTAATGAAAATGTTTGTGACAATGTGCATCGGGTACCGATCTAAGCCAGTGTTTTCCCATAACTTCATCAATTATGGCGTTTCCAAAAATCTACTGTTTTGGAATTGCTAGACTTTTGTGCAAGTTTTGTAAAATAAAAAAAAATAGAAGATCATGAACATTTAAAGGCGGTGCGAGGGATTTTAATTTTGTTTACTATGTTCGGTGGAATACCCTACTGCCGGCTGATTCTCGATTATTTAGAATCTGCCTGCTCTTTAGCTATACAGCCATGGATCATGGTTTAATCACATTCGTTGCTTGGGGTATGAGGATGCCTTTTGAAACTTTTTGGTATCTTTTTAAACAAATGTCTATAAAACACATGGTTTCAAATCTCACTAAAAATCTTACAAAATTCTTTTCACAACACACACACACACACACGTTGTAATAGAAATCTGTTGCTGGCTCTCAATGTGGAGTCTCTGTAGAGGTGGTAGGAGTGAATTGTATTTTTGAAGGCAATTGTGTGAAGAAGACTTTAAAAGTGAGATTTGCAACAGTACTCGTAGTTCTCATTCGTTTGGTGAGAACCTGGTATTAAAAAGATCGTTTTTTTTAACAATTGATTTCTGATGAAGGTCGTCATGGACCCGAAATCGTCATAAAAGCTGTGTGCAGCCACGAAAATATATACCACTTTGCTATTTTATTAAAAACTTGTTTTATTTAAAATTAGGTACAAGAGCTCTCGAGCCGGTTAATCCCTTTTCAATGTGTAAAAGCAAAATATCGAAATAAAACAAACGAGCTAAACAAAGTTTTAATATTTGAAAATATATATAAAAAAATTTTAAAAACGATTTATAACATTGACTTCTTAAGAAAAAAATATACTCGTATATATAAGTAAATATATTATATTGACCGCAGTGTTCATTTTCGTATGACTCAAATCGATCAATCCGTTCCAGAACGGCAAGATTTTTAGTAACGCCCAAAAATGCAGTTTTTTGGCCATTTAAATTTTTCAACCCTCCCCCCACTCCCCCACAAAAAAAACGACGCATACAAAAATTTAAATGAATGAAGTAAAGAGGGGATTTATAAACTTGAAAGAAAATAAATCTAGGTACGAATTAAATATTCTGACCCCCACTAAGATTTTAAAGAAGCTGTCACCCTGTCTGAGATCCCTTGTCGCAGTATCCCTTAGTACCTCAAACATCACAGCCTGCCAATTATCGAATACTATCGGGCAAACTTTGTAATTTTTTGCACCTGACGAACACTTGGCGCGGTTCCAACGAAACACGTTCACAAAGCTAATTTAGAAAATAATAGTGACCTAAGACTATTGTAAATGACAGATATGAAACTACCAAGTACAAAGAACTATTTTATTTTACTTATATAGAATTAGATATATTGTGAAGAAAATAAAGCGGTTTTATACTGCAGTGTATAGAAAAATTTGTAATTCTGTTTGCAATACCTCGAAATATTAATCGGAGAACTCATAAGGTATATAACGGACTGTAGTAAAATTCCAACCCTACATGTTATGAACTCAAGCCGAGCTATTACAGAAAAGAATTAAAAAATATCTACAGTGGTGGCCAAAACAAATGCAACTGCGAATCGGCAAGGGTTAAAATTTATGTACTTAGTAGGGACATAAATACTGTTACAACATTGAACACACCCATTTCAATAGTAGAACTGAACATACCCCGTCAATGTCATATGGGTTTAGAAAGTTAACCTCAATAGCGTTTGTCTGTAACGGGATTTTAAAATTGTTTCAACTTTCATCATGGAGTGGTCAGATAATGAGAACCGTATCGCTGTAATGGCGCTTTTCAAGTGTGAAATGAAAAAAAAGCGATATTTTCAAAACGCTCCGGCCACTAGGGATTAGGGACTGTTTGAAAAGACTGGAGATGTAAAAGACCGTCACCGGTCGGGCCGCCCACGCTCTGTTCGAACACCGCATGTCCTCAAAGCCGTTAAATCAAGAATTTACAGAAATCCGCTCCGAAAACAGAAAATCATGGCCCGTGGGATGAATATCACGCAAAAGTCCATGAGTCGAATCATTAAAAAAGACTTGGACTTGGGGCTTTCAAACGACGTACCGGACATTTATTGACTGCAGCTTTAAAAAAAATAGGATTGAAAAATGCAAACGTCTTTTGGTGAAGCACGCTGATAACTTCCACAGAAAAAATTTATTCACCAATGAAAAAATGTTTACCGTTCAGGAAAAATTTAACAAGCAAAATGATAGAGTGTATGCGCGGTCATCTAAGGAAGCATCTGAACTGATCCCAAGGGTGGAAAAGGGTCATCACCCAGCTTCAGTCATGGTTTGGTGGGGTGTCTCTTACGATTAGGTCACTGACCTGCATTTCTGCGAACAAGAAGTTGTTGTGAAGCCTCTTAACAATTCCCTGTTCCAAAACCAGCCATGGTCTTTCCAGCAGGATTCTGCGCCGGCCCATAAGGCTAAAACGTCCCAGGCCTGGCTTTGAAACAATTTGTCAGCGTTCATTTCCTCTGGAGAATGTCCCTCAGGCAGTCCAGATTTGAACCCATCGGATTACAAATTGTGGACGGTTTTTGAGGACATGGTTTGTAAGAAAAGATACCCCAACATTGGATCTCTTGAGACTGCTTTGGTTCGAGCTGTGGCCAATTTTCCAATGAACGAGGTTCGTGCAGCTATTGACGATTGGCTAGTGCGACTTAAGGCGTGTGTAAAGGCAAAAGGCGGACATTTCGAATAAGTAGATTCTTTTTGGATACAATATACATCAATAAATATATTAATCCGCATTAAAGGTACCCTCACCCAAATATGGAATTTAAATTTTCCTTCCTCCAAACCGATTTCATCGAAATCTCGTAAAGCGTAGATGATGAGTGCATTTTTTCTTCGGCACATACAAAGATGAAATAATTATATTGCAGGAAACAATCTTCAAGAGAAATTCATGGATTAGGAAAAAGTTGAAAATGGGTCATATCGTCCCACCCCTTCTGGTAACTCCCATACAAATGTACTATTACGCCCACTTTTGTTGTTATTGTAATATAGTAAATCTCACTATAAATCAATATTTAAGAATGAAGTATTAAGGCAAACTTGGTGACAAAAAATGTACCCCTAGCCACGCCCCTTCCACACAAGTGAAACTGTTTTGCTGCAGATACATAACTTAAAACCCAATGCGTAAAACTGGATTAAATTGTCAACAACGTTATATTTTGAAACCTGCTTTGCAGTCGCGTGTGAAAAAAAGTGGTTGACGAGCCTCATTCTTGTACCTTTCATACATACAACCTTTTCGAGATTTAAATAAAATCGGTACGCTCCAGGCAATGGCAGACGGAACGAAGGAAATTTTAAAATCCGTACATGGGTGAGTGCTTCTATATGTATTTTGTTAGTAATAATATTAAGAGTGCACAAATTTACATTACAACTTGTTAAATATATTCCTTTAAGTTAAAATAATTGTAATAAAATAATAAATATATATTTTATTAATATATTAACTTTTAAAATAAAATATTCAGTGCGAAACTAACAAAGCAGATACAAACCTAATTTTTCATTTCAAAAAAAATATTTTTATTAAATAAATATATATTTATATTAATAAAATTATTTTAATTAACATTAAAAATACATTTGTGCACTCTTAATATTATTACTAACATAATACAAATAGGAAACAAAATATCAAAAAGTAAAGATGTCGATATCTAAACCTAAGCATAAAATCTCATTTTGACTTATTTTTGCTAAATTAAATACAAATGAAGAAATTTCGGTAGCCCATTGGGGAGGTCTACCGCGAAAAAATCTCATCGAACGGACAATTTTATAGTCTAGAAGGCGATATATATCGAATTGTTACATCGACAAAGGATGGTTTAAGCTTCCAAAACCAATTCCTTCTTGAATTATTTGTAGACGTCTTGTCGAAACATCCCTGCGCGCACGCCGCCTATCTCGATAGGCGTTTGGAATAAGCTAAGGAACATCAAAATTGGTCTAAATGTCAATAGACAACTGCCCTATTTAGCGATGAGTCCATATTAAATGTATTTGGCAGCGATAGCGTGTGCTACATAAGACCGCCAGATAATAAGGAACTCCAAGCTCGATACTGCAAATCGCGGAAAGAAAAAAGGAGGAGGCAGCGTAACGGTCGGGTGCTGACTTTCTGCTGCTGGAGTTGGTCCATTGTGTAGAATCATGGTAAAAAATATAGATTTATGCATAGAGACATTTTGGAACGATTAAAGCTTTCTCGTGCAGTGGATGAGACGCCCTTGCGATGGGTATTTTAGCCTGAAAACGACCCCAAGTACAGTTTAAAAAACAGCTAAATCGTGATTAGCTCAAAAAGTGTTTCAATTACACTGTGGAACATTTTTGGGGTTATTGTCTGGGGGGTGAGAAATTCCAAGTCAGGGTGATGGTACTAGGTCAGTATATTAAAACCCTCAAAGGGTTTTGCGTTCGTATGTGCCAGTAACTTCACTTAATTGTAAATAAAAGCAGAACGCGTTAATCGATTTCTATGATCTATGTCGCATTTTGTTTATAGGTTATGTGACTTTACGTGAAAGTTATAAGTCTCTACACGTTTTTTCCGTTTGGGATTTATATGTTTTAAAAAAAAAAAAAATGTTTTTTTGGCAAATTTTTCTTCATAAATTTATTTCTAATTGCAAAAATGTTGATTTGGTAGAGAAACAGTATATTAATGGATTAAAGAAAATGTAATTATTAATTTTTCTCAATTTATTTTAGCAAAATCGAACTAGTCGTTCTCGAGTTATGTCAAACTACGTTTTTGCCAACATTTTACAACTAAGCGAAAAAACATCAAGATAAGGAAAAAATGTAAAAGGTCATAAAAAAAAACTGGCACATACGAACGCAAAACCCTTTGAGGGTTTTAATATACTGACCTAGTACCATCACCCTGACTTGGAATTTCTCACCCCCCAGATTGGCTGTTGTACTGTGTTATCGGATCTAAATCCCATGGGGTTCTTTAAGAATCCGTCAACCAATAAATCGATCACGAGAAATAAACGAATTCTTATATTCCGTTTCGAAGATTGAAAGATGCCTGAAATGAAGTTCCTGAAAGTATTATTAGCTATTAAATAGCTTAAGTGCCTTGTCGATGTTAGGACGTCATTGACATTATAGGATTTGTCACGAAATACTACTTTTTTGTTGGCAAAACTGTTTTGTTGCAAAAAATCAGGTCCTCTCCAGCTGTTACTTTTCTTATCACGTTTAATACAAATATTTTTGCTTCAGTCTTACAGATACACTCACCAAAAAGTGGGCGAAATGGTGCAGTTGCACCAAAGGTACCAGAATGGGGCGTGTCATGCACTCTTTTTGTTCGCACATACAAAGCCAAAGTATTACGGAGTTCGCAATTTGAGCGAACATGCACTAGAAGGCAAGTTACGTGGGTTATAATCTCCACTAAAACAGAATCGTTTCTGTGGGTGGTACCGGAAGGGGCGTGGCTAGGAGTTCCGTTTTTTTTGGCAACATGTCTACCTGATGACTCTTTTCTTAAGTACTGATTTCTAGTCATATCGTACGAATAGTATTGAAGAATACAAAAGTGGGCGGAATGCTGCGTCTGCATGGGAGGTACCAGAATGGGGCGAGGCAACTAATATTTTCATATGCAAGTACAAAGCCGTTATTACAATTTTACGGTGTTCTTTATTTAATAAATAAGGTTTTAACCTCAATTGATGTCTTTAGAAGTTATTGAAATATCCTTTCTTTTCTTTTCAAATGACATTTTTAGTATTTCAGTTAAGGGAGTTTTTAGACCAGCGAGGCATGAAGCGATTTCTCTGCGACAACAGTCTTATCGCTACAGAGTTTAGTATGTACTTCGTTACGAGGGTTGCTATATATATTTCTGGCCTAGGCAACACTAAGTGCTGCCTGGCGCCATCTGACATTTCCATTGGAAAGTTTGACTTTTTTAGCATAAACGTGCTCAGAACGTTTTGACGTACGACCATCATTTGTATGGTTTACATTGACTTGGAAAATAGAATTAACTCGTGAACATTTTCGTGCGATAATTTTTCACATCTTTCGACGTGGATTATCACGACAAGAGTTCATCGATGAACTTAAACCTTTGTATGACGATGAAGCACCATCCTATAGCATTGGGAAAAACTGGTTTAATAAATTCAATCAAAACGCTCGCTCAAAGACGAAGGTCGTGAAGGTCGTCCAAAAACGGCCGTTGTGCCAGAAAACATTATTGCCGTGCGTGAACTGATAATGCAAGATCGTCATGCAATTTTGAAAAAATACGATCGCGGTGCTTCAAAAGACGTTTATAAGTTTCTCACAGGTGACGAAACATGGATCTATGCGTATGAGCCTGAAAAAAAACAGCAATCGACCGTGTGCGTCTTCGAAGACGAGCCAAATCCAACGAGAGTTGTTCGTAAAAGAAGCACTTCGAAGCAAATGGTCGCCTGTTTCTTCGGCAAAACTGGTCATGTGGCGACTGTTCCGCTTGAGCAACGTAGGATGGTCAATTCTGAGTGGTACACCACAATTTGTTTGCCTGCAGTCTTTGGAGAAATTCGAAAAACGAACAAGAGAAGACGAATCATTGTGCACCATGACAATGCGAGCTCTTACACATCGGCTAAAACCAGCGCCTTTTTGACCGGCCAAAACGTCGAATTGATGGGTCATCCGCCGTACAGCCCTGACTTGTCATCCAATGACTTCTTTTTTTGTTCCCGCACATCAAGAAAAAAATGCGTGGTAAACGATTTTCGTCCCCAGAAGATGCTGTTGCAGCGTTCAAAAACCATGTTTTGGAGGTGTCTCAATCGGAGTGGAAAAAGTGCTTCGACAATTGGTTTGAGTGCATGCAAAAGTGTATAAATCATGCTGGAGAATACTTTGAAAAACAATAAAACCATTTTTTATGATAAATATTCGCATTTTCATTATTAGGCCTGAAAGATATACAGCAGCCCTCGTATGTACGTTGTTATGGCCATGAAAGATACGGTACGACTGATACATTAAATGTGACAAGAATATCGCTGTCGGTTTGAGCATTGCTTTTAAAGAGTGGTCAAACCATAATGCACGATGTTAATTGTGAGTCACGCCTTAACGTCAAGTGTTTTGTCCAACTTAATTTGACATTTTTTGTTTTAGTGTTTGACAAATCCAACCATGGAGTGGTACACAATTGAGCAGCGCGTTAAGATCGTTGAAACCTTTTCCAAAAATGGGCATTCAAATGACAATGCATTTCGTGATTTCTTTGGTCAGCATAATCGAGCAAAAATATTTTTGCATTTCAGTCCAATAGTCATAACTTTGGAACGGTAGGACCTCTGGGCTTTGCGTTAGGATCGTTGAAACCTTTTCCAAAAATGGGCATTCAAATGAAAATGCATTTCGTGATTTGTTTGGTCAGCATAATCGAGCAAAAATATTTATGCATTTCAGTCCAATAGTCATAACTTTGGAACGGTAGGACCTCTGGGCTTTGTTTAGGTAATTTTGGAAAGTTAAGAGGTAGGTCTATCTTCTCGACCACTGGTTTAGAGCTTGGCAATTTTACCCTATTACCGGTCACCAAACCGAAAATTTTCGAACCGCTGCCATTTTGCAACCTTGCATTTTCGTGCATGGTCGTGGATGGGCATATTTTCATAAAATTAGCCAAGGAATACGCTGGTGAAATTTGTCACCCTGTAAACCGTTTTTTTTTTTCAAATAAAAATTTTAAATTAATTTTTAATAATAAAACAGGTTACGAAAAATTTACATTAAGGTTACAACACAAGTAGTAAAGAAAAATGAAACGGAAAATCTTTTAAAATTAAAATTGTCATCAGTGAATTAGTGAAGAATTCATACCGATACATTGTGACTACAAAGAATAGTAAAAAGGAAAATTGATTTATTTTAATACCTCAAGTATTCAACAAAAGCAGCAACAAAAACAGCGCAAATAAAAACATTTGACAAACAATTGTCGGTGCGGTGCGGTCGTCGATGTTTTCTGGCGAAATTGCAATTGCTTGGCGGCTACCAATTGTTGATAAATGCATACATGTCGTGTTGTTGTTTCTGTTGTCGTTGCACGAATCACATGGATTCAAGTGACAGAACCAGCACGAGCAGTCGCCGCCTCCGCCGCCATTAATGACGGCGGCGCAGCTACACCAAACCGCACCAGCAATTGCAGATACGAGTACATAAATTGAGACGTCAATGAACAAACAAACAAAAAGCAAAATGAAATAGAGTCAACGAACGTTTTTAGCTATTAGTGTTATTTGAAAATGTGTTAATGCACCCTGGATTTATTTATTTGCATACTCGTACAGAAATACAAGCGCTACAATTGTAGAACTTTCGTAGACGTGTGTAAATGAATTGAAACTGGTATATGGACCGTGCAGTGGAAATGCATTGCAACAAAGTTTTCGAGATCAGTGGTGGGGAATGATGGACCCGCTGAGAGGTTTAAAAATGCCGAGACAGAAAAATATAAAAAAAAACCAACGGCAAACCGTTGGCCCAACACCATACATGGTGGTGTAAGGACAGGAAAACGGTTCGTTTTTCAACTAAAACTGTCAAAAATGACACTCACAGTGTGATGAGATTAAAAAATGGAAATAATTCAGCCATTTCACTATGGTTTTTTTTTTCGTTTTTTTTGGCATAAATTCAATTTTTTTTTGGTTAAGTATTTTAAAATTTTGTTGATTTTTAATTTTTAAACACCCTAGTTAGATAAACAGATATTTAACTTTAACATTTGGAGCAACACTGTTCTGTTTGCGCGCTGTTAAATTCAGCTGATTATGTACCATATGTTTTGTATGAAATTGGCGGGAAAAATTTAGCAACTTTGATTGTTTGTTCTGCCGAAAGTTTACATAAAAGTTAAAAGGTTTAATATGGAAAACGATTGTCAAGGTATGTAAAACTATAGTTTATCAATGTTTGTGTCGTTGTTATGTGTTTTTGTCCAAATGTACCGTGTTTTATTTATGTGTATTTTTATAACGATCTTAACAAGTGTGGTTGTGTTTCGCGGATCAGTACTTTTGCATGGCAAAGCGTTGCAAAAAGTTTTAAGTGAAAAACTATTAACCAAAGTGTGTAGATTAATAGGAAACTAATCCTTTTTGTCCGAATCCACACGTTTTCTAAAAAATCAAATTTTTCTAGTACCATATGTGTTTAGTCGTGCTGGTTGACATTTGGAGCAACAACAATCGCTCAGGAGACAGCGTGCAACAGCACATATTAGAAGTTATCGGACAAAAACATTTAAATGACGAGACCATAAAGTCAATAAATGAAAAAGTAAAAGCATTCGTCAATTATATAAATAAGCATTTGCCGAAGTGTAATTCAACTTTGGAAAGATTTAAGGGAAAGCACGCAAAATGGCTTGGGAAAAGCATATCCATAGAAATCACTGGTCATAATGCGTTAGCAAATAAAGTGGGTCGCCCAAAATGTGATTACGATTACGATGTGATTACCCGACATATCAGGCCGTACTTAATTATAAATTAAAACTAAGGCCAAAAGGAATTGAATATTTTGAAAATAAGGCACTTGTATTATTACAAAATCTTTTGGATCATACATCTTCACGCATTCTTGAAATGCAACACGACGTCCTAGAAACACTTCCCAACGTGGTACATTGCAAGTTATTCTTCAGCTATGGATATGATGGTTCGTCCGGCCAGAGTTTGTACAAACAGCGTTTCCAGATCAACAATAGACCTTCAATTGACAGTTCACTGTTCGTTACTACAATTGTCCCATTGAAATTGATCAGTGAAACGCAACAAATTATTTGGCTCAATAAAACTCCGCAATCTGTTAGATTTTGCCGCCCATTGAAGATTGAATTCATTAAGGAAACTACCGCCCTTATATTGGCCGAAAAGGAAAATTTGGATGCCCAGATTCGCAACATGCAAATATATTTGTATAAATTTAAAGAAAAATATATATATGTCGAGTATATTGGCCACATGACACTAATAGATGGGAAAGTCTTAAACATATTGTCAGGAACCAACTGTTGTCAGTGTTGCCCAATCTGTGGAGCGAAGCCAAAACAATTGCTCGACATTAAGGATTTATGGCTAAGACACACGCTCTTCAATATGGAATCAGTCCTTTACATGCTTGGATCCGCTTTTTCGAGTTTGTTTTAAAAATCTCATATAGAATGGAGCTTAAGAAGTGGGATGTCAAGGACTGCGACAATCTTAAACTAAAAGAACGAAAAAGACTTTTGCAATTAAAAATGATGAAAGAAATGGGCCTAAATGTGGACAAGCCTCTTTCAAATGGCAGTGTGAAAATGATGGTCCAGATTCCACACAGAATTCGTCCGACGAAGAGTATGAAGAACTGGATGGACTTGAGGTTATTGCTTCAGAAGATGAATACTTTGAACTAGAAGGAAATTGAGTAACTTCTATAGTAAGTAACATAACCTAACTTATTCAAGATTTTGTAATATGTTTCTTTACTTTCAGAATGAAGCACTAATCACCAGATTATGCTGATACAGATTATACTGATACTGAAATTTGAATTTGTATAATTGCTTTTTTTTTATCAAATATAGTAGAAAATTAAAAAAAAAATTATGGAGCCTTGTTGCATGTCGGCCAGATCGGCTATATGGCAGCTATATGAAATAGTGAGCCAAATCATATGAAAATTGGTAGGTCATCTTGGGAGCATAAAAAATGTATACAAACCAAATTTCAATTCAATAGCTTTAAAATTAGAGTTTATGCCAAAAAAACGGCAAAAAAAACCATAGTGCATTTCAAAAACTAACAGCGTCCGTGTGTTTTACTTACGAGGGCGGTTCGGGGAGTTCTTAGCCTATCAATGAAAGAGAATAGTTAGTTTTTCAAAAATATTTTTATTTTTCAATATAATCTCCTGAAACTTCAATACACTTAGTCCAACGCTTATCTAGCAATTCTATCCCTTGATTAAAATAGTTTTCCTCAAGGTCTTCAAAATAGTGGTTTACAACTGTAATTGCATCTTCATTTGAGGTAAAACGCTTGCCAGCAAGGATTTTTTTTTACATTTGGGAACAGATAAATGTCACTGGGAGCTAAATCAGGAGAATAAGGTGGGTGGTCAAGCAACTCGTACTTTAATTCGTTGATTTTAGCCATTGCTAAAAGACTCTTGTGCGCTGGTGCGTTGTCTTGATGAAAAATTAATTTTTTGTGTTGTAAGCCAGGACGTTTTTCTCGAATTTGTTCATTTAATTGATCTAAAATGTTGCAATAGTACTCTGAATTTATTGTTTTACCCTTTTGCAGATAGTCAATCAATAAAATACCTTTGAAGTCCCAAAAACCCGTTGCCATAACCTTACCAGCCGATTGAATTGTTTTTGCCTTCTTTGGAGCACTTCCTCCAGCTTCAGTCCATTGCTTGGATTGTTTTTTTGTCTCTGGAGTATAGTGGTGGATCCATGTCTCGTCAACAGTTATGAAACGACGCTTAAAATCCATTTTATTTCGCTGAAAACGATTCAAACAAGCTTGAGAAATGTTCATTCTTATGCGTTTTTGGTCGACTGTTAAAAAGTCCGGCACCCATCTTGCAGAAAGCTTTTTCATCTGTAGTTCTTCATGCAAAATTAAATGGTCTCGATCATTTGAGATGCCTATGATATTAGCTATTTCACGCACTTTTATTCGTCGATCATTTAATACCATATCATGCACTTTGGCTACAATTTCTGTTGTTGTTGCTGTTTTTGGACGTCCACTACGTGGTTCATCTTCAATGCTTGTACGACCACGTTTAAATTCAGCAACCCAATTTTTTACTGTTGCATACACGCAGAGAAAAGATATGGTTACACTATGGTCACCGCAACAATAGTATGTTCTCTACAATAAAAGCATGTTCGTCGCAACCATAGTATTGTTTTATGGATTTTATTTTGACAATAGTATGATTGTTGAAATGTAGCAATTGTATTATTGTCAAATTTAGAAATGAAAATATGGTTGTAGCAACAATATAAACATGGTTGATGCAACAAAAGAATTGTTGTTTAAAATTTATGTTAACAATAATTTGATTACGGCAATCATACAGTATGGTTGCGACTATGAACATAACAAAACAGGTTTTATAGAGCATACATGTATGTGTGTGCGTATGTTTTTTTTTGATATACAAAAAAACCACATACACACGATACAGTGAATGGTTGCTGTCCATTAAAAAAACAACAACAATCGGAAGGTAGTTCGAGGGATTTTTATTGTGTGTACTTTGTTCGGTGAAATACTCTAATACCGACTGTTTCTCGTTTATTTAAAATCTGTCTGCACTTAAGAATAGACATTGATCATGGTTTAATCACATTCACATTACTTGGTGTCTACGGATGGTGACGTAGCTTTCACCCCTGCTGGCAACTAAAAGTATTTTTGACCGTTGGAATATATATTTTTGTTTCTTGAATGATATTTTCAATGAAAACATGGCCTCAAATCTGGCTATGAACTAATGGTAATGCAATTTAAAATAACATTCTTAATAAAAATCTCTATTTTTGAATAACAACATAACCAATCCTAATAAATAATTTTAGGGATCATAGTATGGTTGAGTGTGAATCATACTATGGTTGTCGGGATCATAGTATGGTTGCGTGTGAATCATACTATGGTTGTCGGGATCATAGTATGGTTGCGTGTGAATCATATTATGGTTGTGAGGATCATACTATGGTTGTATGAGAAACATACTATGGTTGTGAGGATCATAATATGGTTGTGGAGATAATAGTATGGTTGAGTGTGAATCATACTATTGTTGTGATGATCATAGAATGGTTGTCAGTGAATCATACTATGGTTGTGGGGATCATAGTATGGTTATGTGTGAATCATACTATTTTTGTGAGTATCATAATATTGTTGTGTCATAACCATATACCCAACAATAGTATGATCCTCTTCGAATATTGTCACCCCAACCATACTTTTTTTCTGCGTGTATGAAGGAGCACTTTCACCTAACGCATTCACCATATCATTATGAATTTCTTGTCCCGATAAACCTTTTTATGTAAATATTTAATGACACCACGCATTTCTAATTTTTCCATTGTAAAAAAATCGCGGATGCGTCTTTTGTGAACACCTGTTTCTATATGAAGGAGTTGCCAGATCGAAACAAAATTTAACATATGTTCATAGCAGAGATGGAAGTTTCCAAAACACTTAACTTTTTCTGTTTATACCGCGCTTTTTGTGCTAGGCTAAGAAGTTTCCGAACCGCCGTATACATGATTCTCGCTGTGATAGCTTCAACCATGGTGCGCCATCGCAACTGGAGCCATTACCAAGCGACGGCCAGCGCCCCTTAAGGCAAATCCCGTACCGATTGGAAGCGTGCTCTATGGACACAACTACCCCCTTGGTCAGGGGCCGAGGCCTATCTAACAGCTTTGCTGTTCTATGGGTCACAACACCCGGTTGCAATGCAACTCCACAACGAGCCGAAGCGCTCCCCGCCATTTGAGTTTAAACCACCACGTTACACCCTGTAGAGCCGCACCTGCTAGCCAGGCCAGAACAACAGTTCTGGGGGCTCCTGACTACCAGTGAAATCATACTTTAGTCTCCGGCCAGACCTCGTAGCCGAGCGCGGGACTGGTCACCCTCAGTTAAAGGCACGTTCATGATGTTACGGTCTGAAACCATACATACGTATATGGACATGGTTTCCTCACCGCTCAGAGCGAGGTCTATCTCTACCTCTTCCAATCGAAGACGGTAAACGGCTTTCATGCATTAAGGTTAGGCCCGACCGTACCCCCAACAAGGCCCGAGGGCCTATAATGACTAGGCGGAGTCTTGAGAAAACCCCATAAGCCCCAGTCATCCGTGGTACCGGTTAACCTCCGGTCAGGTTCCGTAACCAAGGTTACTTCCAGTTTCAGTTCCATGAAACCAGGGGACTGGTAGCGTCAAGTTAAAAGAAAAACACCGCCGGTTTCACCGGACACGAGACTAACCAACAACAACACGACGCCTAGAGAAGGCCTGACAGGCGAACTGGCTAATCCCACTGACCGTCGGAGAAAACAATGCCCATGGCGTCCCGTATGTCCGCATAGAGAGGGAATTCGCACAGAACATGCAGCCAGTCCTCGACTGGCGCCCCGCAACTGCATGCCTGACTATCGCTCAAGGCTCTCTTATGCAAGGAAGCCTTAAGAGAGCCGTGCCCCGTCTCAACTAACAGTCGAATTTTGATAAAATTTCACACACACTTATAGAAGAGGTGTTTTTAAGCTTAAGTTTTGAGTTTGGGGTCCCCACTTTAAATCGCCCACCCTAAGGTAATCAAACCCCATTTATTTCACTGTTTTAACATATTCGTATTATTGGTTAGCTCAACATCAGAATACATTCCCTATAATAATTAATCGGTTCTAGTCACACAAAATATTGGTTAAATACTAAAGATGACAAAAATAAAACGAATAGAAGTACTTATTGCATTATTAGTGAAAATACATATTTTACAATTTAAATATTTTTTCAACAATTAGTTTTTAAAATAACAAGTATTTTTTTGAATTTTGACCTGAAATTCATTACAAATTGTATTGTAACTTATACATTTTTTTAATTAAATATATGAGCGATGTTTTATGGATGTTGGTCCAGTTGACAAATATTTGTGGCAGTGACAACCGAATTCAACGTTGTTTTAACCAAAAATCTATAACAACAATCAATACATGTACGAGAGCGACCGCAAAAGTAACTAGCCTAACATAAAAAGAACCGTTTTTTTATAATTATTATTATTTATTTTTCAACATAATCTCCTTCCAACTCAATACACTTCATCAAACGTTTTTCAAGTTTTTTAATTCCATCCGAAAAATAAGATTTTTCAAGACCTCCAAAATATGCCTCAGTTTCAGCAATAACCTCGCTATTGGACGAACATTTTTTGCCACCGAGAATTTTTTTTTAAAATTTGGAAACAAGAAATAATCAGAAGGAGCTAAACCTGGTCAATATGGTGGATGCGGATCAATTTCAAATCGTAATTCGGCCAGTTTTTGTTGAGTTAAAAATGCAGTGTGTGAAGGAGCATTATCTTGATGAAAAAGAACTTTTTTTTTCGAAATGCGGTCGTTTTATCTTGATTTATTCACTCAACCGATCCAATAATGCACAATAATATTCACTATTTATAGTTTTTCCTTTCTCAAGATAATCAATACATATTATACCCCTTGCATCCCAAAATACTGTGGCCATTACTTTTCCTGCTGACTTAACAGTTTTCGCCTTCTTGGGACCACTTTTACCAGCTTCTATTCATTGTTTTGACTGTTCTTTGCATTCTGGGATGTAGTGATGGATCCATGTTTCATCAACAGTTATGAATCGGAGCAAGAACTCTATTGGATTACGCTGATAAATCGCTAAAAGCTCGATTTTTTGGGGCAAAGTTAACAAACGCGGCACCTTTTTCGCGGATAGCTTTTTCATGTGGAGTTCATCATGTAAAATACTCCAAACTTGTTTTTCGTGTATTTTAACAATATCAGCAAGTTCTCTGAGCTTTATTCGTCTATCTTTAGTCACTTCATTAAATATTTTTCTAACGCTTTCAATAGTAGTAGCAGTTTTCGGTCTTCCAGAGCGTTGTTCATCTTCCGTACTTGAACGACCCATTTTAAATTGTTGAACCCAGGATTTCAGGGTGGAGTATGATGGTGCATTATCACCATGAACAGAATCCAATTCATTTTTGATTAATTGTGGCGTATAACCTTTCATATAAAAGTGTTTAATTACCGCACGAAACTCATTATTTTCCAAAAATAATAAAACTTGTTTACTTCAATCACCTGTAACAAAGAAAATAATCATTAAATATTTCGGAAATTTTGACAGATGCCTTATAAATGATTGCTTTTAAAAAACAAAAAAACAAAAAAAGTTGCTAGCAAAACAGAAAATGTGCCAGGCTAGTTAGTTTTGAGATCACCCTCGTACAAAATCAGTTTTAATAATCATCCTAATTAAAAGGTGGTTACATTTTAAGGACCGATGTTGAATGTGATCCACACTTAAACGTCAAGTTTTTTTCTGCATTTCATGTGATATTTCTTAATTTCAGACTAACTCAATTTGAACCATGGAAAGATACACAAGCGAGCAACGCGTTATTCAGGCTTGGTGGCAACAAATGGCAACAGTGGATGATCAATTTTCGAAAAAAAATCATCTTCAGTGATGAGGCTCATTTTCACCTCAGTGGATTCGTCAATAAGCAGAATTGTCGCATTTGGGTGAATGATAATCCAAGAGTGATTGTCGAAAAGCAATGCACCCACATAGAGTGACTGTTTGACGCGGTTTATGGGCTGGCGGCATCATCGGGCCGTATTTTTCCAAAATAAGGCCGATCAGGCAGTTGCTGTGAATGGTGTTCGCTATCGTGAGATGATAACGAACTTTTTATGGCCCGAATCGGAAGATATGGATGTGGACGATATGTGGTTTCAACAGGACGGTGCCACTTGCCACACAGCTAACGAAACAATGACTCTTTTGCGCGACAAATTTAATCGGCCCTTAAAATTTAACCACCCTTTAGTTAGGGTTAACGATACTTTGTCTCCACAACCAAAAGTGTCAGTTCCCTCAACTGAAAATTTACGTGTTCTCAATCAACATACGGTTGTAGCGATAGAATAAATGAACATGCAACCACTAACATTCGGTTGGTAAAATATTAGGTTCTGACAACAAATCTGTTCTCTGTGTTTAGAGTCGGAGTTTTTTAAGCAAGTGTCCGAAATCGCTTAGAAACTCCACAGCCCTGGTAAACAAGATAAACCAATAAATTAACCTTTTTATTGGTCATAAGAACAAATGTACTTGCTGGTATTGCTAACTGTTGGTACCAACGAAAAAAGTTTATTTAAATCTATTAGTTGCCACAACAGGCAGATCTCACATACACGCAGAGAAAAAATATGGTTACTATATCGTCAGGGCAATAATAATATGTTCTATGCAATAAAAGTATGTTCGTCGCAACCACAGTATTGTTTTCTGAATTTAATTTTAACAATGTTTTGATTGTCGTAATATTAATATTGTTGAAATGTAACAATATTATTATAGAAGTATGGTTGTAGCCACAATAAAGGCATGTTTGGTGCTACAAAAAAATTGTTTTTTGGGTTTTATGTTAACAATAATATGATTACGGCAATCATACTGTATGCTTGTAATTTTTCTTCATTTAAATACGATTTTTAGAGCAATGTTATCGTTATGGATTTAATGCCATAATAGTACTTTTTATATGGAAATAAAATTTTATTAAACAAACTGCTGCAAATATTTTTAATAAAAACTCTTACGTTTTTTAAAACTGATTGTGTCTTTTGTGAAAAAAAAATCACTCCTATTATTTTGAATTTTATGTATAGGGTGATCCATCTGAAGGTATTTTTTTCAAAATAAAAAACATACTAAAATTCAAATCAAGTGTGGAATCTTTTGTATTAATTTGAAGAAAATTTTATACCATTAATTTATTGAATATAATTTCCTTTAAATGTTGGCCGCAACTACGTCCATTCTGAGGGTGTAATTTTGGATGACTCATTAGAGCATTTCGACCGGTATGGCGTATATGACACGCGTAATGTTGGCTTCCAAGACCTGCATCATAGCTGGTTTGTCAACATAGACTTTGGTCTTTCCGTAGCTCCAAAGGAAAAAGTCTAAAGGTGTGGCATCACACAATCTAGTCGGTCAATTCACCGGTCCAAAATGTGAAATTAGCTGCTCTTCGAAATTACCTCTCACTAGATACATTGTTTGACTAGCTGCATGGCAAGTGGCACCGTCTTGTTAAAAAAAAACAAAATGTCGTCAAGAATACTGGCATCAATTACAGGTAGTAGAAAGTCCGATATGATAGAGCAATAGCGAGCACCATTGAAAGTTACATTTCGACCATCATCATTTTTGAAAAAATATAGACCGATAATTCCACCAGCTTATAAACCGCACCAAACCGCGGTTTTCTTTGGGTATACGAGGGCAACCGCATAACTAACTGGCCTAGCACATTTTTTTACTAGCATTGTTTTACTAGCAACTTTTTTTTTGTTTTTTAAAAGCAATCTTTTATAAGCCATCTGTCAAAATTTCCGAAATATTTAATGATTATTTTTTTGTTACAGGTGATTGAAGTAAACAAGTTTTATAATTTTTGAAAAATGGAAAATAAAGAGTTCCGTGCGGTAATTAAACACTGAGTGAAACACACACGTCATTCAGTTGTGAGCATTTGTAAGATACTGATTTTTATTAGAAATAATTGTATGTACATTGAAAATTGAATATCTTAAAAATAGTCTAGAACTATCGGTCTCCTGGTGATAACAAATCAAGGGTTTCTCCGTTGACCTTCAACAACCGTACACAATCCTAAATACACAAATAGTGTCACATTTCTTATGTGTGTGGGCTGCTCTTATCACCATGTGGGAACGCATGATCATGTGCGAGCGTACAAATAGTACCTAAGTATGCAGTTAACAATTTTATGAGCTGCACTTAAGAATACCACATTACCCAGCACACAATATAAAACATGTTCAACTTTGAACATTCTGCCAGCGGAAAAATGTACATAAAACATTCTTAAGATATATACAGTATACAACTTTTTTCATAAATATTTTTCGGAAACGAATGCCATAGTTTTTCTCAAGTTAAATATATTCTTAAATCAAGTGGACTGTAAATTTAGTTAATACTAGCTACTAGCGGCCGCTGTATTTTGCAATGTTTTATAGATATAATTACTACATATAATTATTACGTATTGGTTATACTGCATCATAGAGCTGGATTCAAAAGAGTTGGGCGCCTCACCATGTTGATACTAGCAGTACATCCTATCTCCAGCGTCCCCGCTTCTTAGCGAATGTGTACCTTTTCTTCATATTGGGAATTCGGACATCCTTCAGTTCTTCCTCTTTGTTGCGAATGGGAAACGCTTGACGCTTGCGTTCGTCGACCTTTGGGTTCCTTTCGATGATCTGGAAGAAATGATCGGCAGCCAACAACACGGATCATGTTGGCCTTTGGATCACGGTGTTTAAAATCGTTATGATTCGATTTAGAAGTATTGTTGTACATAAAATGCTGCTTGGCGCAGGCCGAATATTGTTTTCTGAATGTGTTTAATCTCTCATTTACATTGCGAGAGTCTTTGCTTTCAGTTTTCTTATAGCCAGAAGCGGAATTCTTTAAAGTGTTTCCATTTTTAGCCAAACATTTCTTTACACTATCAGTGGTATTCTGCTTATGAATGCCGATACCAAACATACCACCGGAATTCCGGTTCTCCCAGGGCGACATCATGTTGGGGTCCCTATTGTCGTGTTTGGTCAAGGGATTTGTATAGTTTCCGCCACCACCACCCATGTTTCGATTACGATTTTGATTACAATAATCAACGTTGTTGGGTTTAGCGGTTGTTATAGTTGAAGCGAATTTCTGTTGTGGTTTGGAAGGTACTTTTCCTCCATAATGCAGCAAACTATTGTGGCCTTTTTTACATTGCTGACAAATCCAATTCTTGTTGCACTTTATACTTTGAACTTGGCTCAAACACTTAGTACAAAGCAGTTTTTGTTTATCCAAATTCCATCGCGATGAAACATCCATCTTCTTGAATTTGCAACATTTACATATGTAGTGGTTCTTATTTACGCAGCATACATACGAGTATTTATTTGAATTTGGTTTTTTGCTTGGTCTTGCTTGATTCTGTTTTTTTACTTTATTTAAATTCTTGACGTAAGGCTTCTTTGGGGGCTCTTCTAATGGCTGGGCAGCTTTTCTAAAGGGAATCGACTCAACAAATCTTCCACTGGCATCTCGAGTTGTCGTACTTCCGTAAAATTCTTTGCAAAATTTATTTTCATCTGCTGTCGTATCCTCTTCTTCTTCAACTTCCCAAAATTTGTCGATTTTACTAATGTTTGATGTGGTAGTTGTCGCCGCCAATTTTTTGTTATTTTTCGATGTGGTGACGCCCCCAGAAACTATCCAGCCAAGTTCCGTTTTTTGGCCAAGTAGTCCATTTTCTTTAAAGATTCCATTATCCATTATTGCCGGATATAGGTCCGCGCCGATTATCATATCAATTCGACCCGTTTTATTTAAGTCGGGATCAGCTAAAACATAGTTGTTCCATCCATGATTATCACATGCAAATGATTCATCGGGTAGTGCCTTTGTCAGTTTTGGCAACACTAACGCTTCTGCTTCCACTGTAAATAAACTTGAAAACCTTGGCTTTATTTTCAAGCTAACTTTTGCTTTCGAAATGCACATCTTATCTTCCGATAGCCCTGACACTTCCGTTATTAATTTCATTTTTGGAATTCGCAAAATCTGAACCGACTTTTCCGAAATTAATGTTTTTTGCGAAGCACTGTCAATTAGTGCTCGTAGTATTTCATACTGCCCGTCGTATGCTCTTACTTTTACAAGAGCCGTTGCCAATAGGGTATTTGGTGGTATTTCTGGCTGAATCACGTGTGTTGCCACTTTTTCAGTAGCATGCAACATTGAATGATGGTTTCTTCCACATTGCCGGCAAGTCCAATCTCTGGTGCATTTGATGTTCTGTGTGTGACTTAAACATCGCTGGCATATCTGTTTTCTCTTTATTATTGACCACCGGGCTGATATTTCCATCTCTTTAAATTTAGAACATTTAAAAATGGTGTGATTATCCCTATCACAGCATACACATTTGCTCGATTCATTTTGCCGTGGTTTGTACTGACTGGTTGATTGATGACTAACTTTCTTGAAAAATGTCCTGTTCTCTTTATACGACCTGGAACTCTGTATCTGTTCCAAATATTCCATCACGTCTGACAGCTCTTGAATTTCCTTCGCTTTTTTTACATGCTGGTCGAACCGCTGTAAATCTTCTCGACCGAACTTTCGAAGTATTACATGAGCGAAAATTGGTGATATCTCACTGTCATCGACTATCATCAACTTATTTTTTATGATGAAGACACTTTCATTGATAGTGTCAATAAATTTCTGTACCGACATTTCAGAATTTTCTTTGAAAGTCGTTAGATCTAATATCATATTAAGGGCCTCGTTGAATATTTTTCTATTGTTTTCGTAGCGCTTATTTAATAATTGAAGTGCAGCATCGTAGTTTGATGGACCTCCAGCCATTAAATGGGATACGACAGACTTGGCTTCTCCTTCCAAACACATTCTTAAATAATTAAATTTTATGGTCTCGGAGAATTCTGCTCGTTCATGTACCATTTCTTTGAACATGCCATAGAAATTAGGCCAATCTCTTATGGCTCCATAAAACTTTGGTATGGATGGTTTTTGTGGCTCAAGCATGGATGTTATTTGCGGTTTTGATTTATTCCCAATTGTATCCGCCATATCTAGTATCATTATCTTAACAGATTGCGCCATCTGTTTATAACGTTTTTCGACATCATCATTGATTTCTTCAATGTTTCGTCTTTCGCCTTCTACTACATCCCACATCCTTTGTAGGCTTTTCATTTTTAAATCCATATCGTAAGGACTTGCATCTGATACCATTAGCCGATTGCATTCAGTCAATAAAATACCAGCTCTTTTCAGCCATTCTCGGAACGTGTCATTTTCTTCCTTGAAAAAACTTTTTCGTTGTTGCATAATTTCGTCTTGTTGTTGTTGTCGTAAAATGTCTTCTTTATTGTCTCTTGTTGTTGTAAACTTCGCTGCTTTCTATACTCTTCAATATTTTTGGACAGATTCCCAAAAATATTGTTCTTGAAATAGTTGGTGCCTGCTAGTGCTTCTGCCGCCACCATACTCTTGTGACGTTGCTGGAAATCTTCCCATAACGTCTCTAATTCCGTAGAATTAGGTTCCTCTTTTAGCAGCTTCTTAATTTTTTCGTACACTGCTTCCTGCTTCGCAGCCAGTTCCTGCATCGATTTACTTAGCGGGACCGGAAGCATTTTTATTTATAATTCCTTTGTTTTTCTTCGTGTGGTTTTTTTTTTTTTTTTTTTTTTTTTTTTAACCAATGTCTAGCCTTGGTTTACGCTTTTTTTTCTTTTAAGGAATGTTCTTTATTCCCAGTTGTTTTAATTTTACCTCAGGCGGTAAATTCTTAAACCAATGTTAAAAGTCTTGGTTTACACTTTTTTTTTTATTTTTACCTCAGGCGGTAAAGATTTCTTTAGCTCTGGCGCTAACGATCCGATTTTTTTTTAACTTAGAGTCTCTTACCTTGGGTAGGGGAAAACTCTTGTTTTTTTTTTTTAGGCTCGAATGGACCAAATGAATAAACACACACGTCATTCAGTTTTGAGTATTTGTAAGATACTGATTTTTATTAGAAATAATTGTATGTACATTGAAAATTGAATATCTTAAAAATAGTCTAGAACTATCGGTCTCCTGGTGATAACAAATCAAGGGTTTCTCCGTTGACCTTCAACAACCGTACACAATCCTAAATACACAAATAGTGTCACATTTCTTATGTGTGTGGGCTGCTCTTATCACCATGTGGGAACGCATGATCATGTGCGAGCGTACAAATAGTACCTAAGTATGCAGTTAACAATTTTATGAGCTGCACTTAAGAATACCACATTACCCAGCACACAATATACAACATGTTCAACTTTGAACAAACACTTTTATATGAAAGGTTATACGCCACAATTAATCAAAGATGAATTGGATTCTGTTCATGGTGATAATGCACCATCATACTCCACCGTGAAATCCTGGGTTCAACAATTTAAAATGGGTCGTTCAAGTACGGAAGATGAACAACGCTCTGGAAAACTGCTACTACTATTGAAAACATTAGAAAAATATTTAATGAAGTGACTAAAGATAGACGAATAAAGCTCAGAGAACTTGCTGATAATGTTAAAATACACGAAAAACAAGTTTGGAGTATTTTACATGATGAACTCCATATGAAAAAGCTATCCGCAAGATGGGTGCCGCGTTTGTTGACTTTGCCCCAAAAAATCGTCCCTTGGACCAATTCCGTGAAGCTTTTAGTAATTTATCAGCGTAATCCAATAGAGTTCTTGCGCCGATTCATAACTGTTGATGAAACATGGATCCATCACTACATCCCAGAGTGCAAAGAACAGTCAAAACAATGGATAGAAGCTGGTAAAAGTGGTCCCAAGAAGGCGAAAACTGTTAAGTCAGCAGGAAAAGTAATGGCCACAGTATTTTGGGATGCAAGGGGTATAATATTTATTGATTATCTTGAGAAAGGAAAAACTATAAATATGAATATTATTGTGCATTATTGGATCGGTTGAGTGATGAAATCATGATAAAACGACCGCATTTAATGTTCCTTCACACACTGCAATTTTAACTCAACAAAAACTGGCCGAATTACGATTTGAAATTGCTCCGCATCCACCATATAGTCCAGATTTAGCTCATTCTGACTATTTCTTGTTTCCAATTTTAAAAAAATATCTCAGTGGCAAAAAATGTTCGTCCAATAGCGATGTTATTGCTGAAACTGAGGCATACTTTGAAGGTCTTGAAAAATCTTATTTTTCGGATGGAATTAAAAAAACTTGAAAAACGTTTGATGAAGTGTATTGAGTTGGAAGGAGATTATGTTGAAAAATAAATAATAATAATTATAAAAAAACGGTACTTTTTATGTTAGGCCAGTTACTTTTGCGGTCGCCCTCGTAAGGCACCTCTTGAACCTCTTTAGCCTAAATGCGGCAATTTTGTTTATTGACGTTGCCATTGCGCTAGAAATGGGCCTCGTCACTGAACACAATTTAAGTCGAAAACAGCGGATCTTCTTGTTTTTCGCCGAACGCTCATTTCCATATTACAGTTGCCAACATTTGAAGGAATTTATATTCAAAAAATAAATGGCATAAAATGTCCTTTCGTATGAACAATAGATTCCACACTTGATTTGAATTTTAGTATTTTTTTATTTTGAAAAAAATACCTCTAGATGGATCACCTTATATTTTTAAATAATTTTCATAATTTAAATCTATTGTTGACAGCTTAACCCAATTCTAATAACTAATTATGGGGATCATAGTATAATTGTGTGTGATCTAACTATGGTTGTAGGGATTGTAACAAGGTATTGGGTGAATCATACTATGATTGTGAGGATCATACTATGGTTCTTTGTGAAACATTTGGTTGTGAGAAACATCATACGGTTTTGGAGATCATAGTGCAGTTGTGTGTAAATCATACTATGGTTGTGGGCATCATAGTATGGTTATGTGTGAATAATACTATTGTTGTGAGCATCATAGTATGGTTGCGAGGATCATAGTATGGTTGTATTTGAATCCTACTATGGCTGTAAAGATCATAATAGAAGATAGTAACCACACACCCAACAATATTATTATGCTCTTCACATATTATTATCCCAACCATACTTTTTTATGATTCTGACAGCAAATAAACTCGTCATCATTCCAATAGTAGAAACGATGGGCTGTTGTCTGTAAATATTATCATAAATCTAACTTTATGGTATGTCGAACCGAGTACGGCGAGATCACAAACATTTGGTGATTGTAACCGAGAAGTCTAAAAAAAAAAAAAAAAAAAGTTTCAACAGAGTTCAACAGAGTTTGCGTATTGTCGACCGATATTCTCTGTGTGTTGTCAATATTACCATGAAAAATCTGTGTGCATCTGTTAAGGCCTCTGACCAACAGAGTCTAATAAATCGTCATTATAATAAAATTGCAGACGAATTGACCGGTCAAATCAAGTGATCAATTAAAAAACATTTAAAATGATTCATGTATTCAATGTAATTGGATGTTAGGCCGTCATTAACTTGCGTTTTTAAACTATCTGATAATTACTGGTATTGGTACGTGTGTTGCCCTGATAGTGGTTACCAGTCTTCCGCTTCCCGGTCTCCCCCGTCGCCATGTGCCACGTGTCGCTTTTCCACCTGGTTTCATTATTTCTGCTCTGCTCTACTCTTATTTTGTAGTCAATTTGTTGCAAACGACAAGCACCAGCAACACCTGATGTTATCTTACGCGTGTGCATGAGGAGCTTTTCAAAATGGACTGCAACAATTTATTGCAAGTTAAACAAATGTTGCTTCCGTTGTTAGTGTGTGCGTGCTGTGTGATAAAGTTAATAATTTAGTTCAATGTGTGTGTGTTTTTGATTGTGTAAGTGTCAGAACTTGATTAGTAGTTATAATAAATTCATAATTTATGACATTTTCCATAGTCTATAGCGTGATTACAAATTGCCGCAGGGCAGTGACTTGGGCTGGCGCTCAATTTTTAGCACGTAATTTCAGATCTTTAATCATGTGTCGTTATTTGCGTCATAACTTTAACCGCTTTCTCGTAATTTCCGCTTGTTACTGGTGATGTTCTGAGAAATCATTTTCCAGATATGCTTACTATAAATTATTAAAGAGTGGTAGTCCAAAAAAAGGTTTTATATAATACCTTCGAATCGTGTCTTTTGCATGATTCTTGCTGTGGAAACTTCGACTTTGAGGCGCCATTGCCGCACACAGATAACAGATTTAGTGCCTCAACCGAGTTTTTTGATAACCAAATCTTTTCCAATTGAATGTTGATAGAGTGCACGGCGATTTCCAGTAGAGGAAACTGTAACTATCGGTTGAAGAGACAAAGTATCGGTAATCCTAACTTATTATGATGATAACACTGTGTGTAATTTTTTAAGTCATGGAAATATAACCATATACGGGCACCACTAATTGTTCAAAGACATGTACAGTTTTTTTATGGGCCGCCAAAAAATGTGGCCTCGGTGTAATTTTTGCAAAAAAAAAAATACACGGTGCGACAGTCCAAAACACCTGGGACGGGATATTATTTTTCTTGTAGGGCTTGTCGAGTAAAACAAGATTCCAATAGTGAAATATGCCGGACACCTCCAAAATCCGGATTTACGGTTAAAAACCCGGTTTTTGTACCTTTGCGCACTTATAAGCCTGTAATTTTGTTGATAATGATCCGATTTCTTACTAGATTTGGGAAAAAGAAACTGATTTAAAGTTAAATAACTCAGTCAATTGCTTATCTATTTTTAAACCCAAATATGCGTTGTAATCGTAAATAAACGTCCATTTTGAATAAATTCGATATTACTTAATAAAATAATGTATAAAAACGTCACCAAAGTTTGCTGGACAATAACACCCAAATTTCTCAAGTTTTCTTACATAAATTATATATCATTCGAAAGATCTCAGTTTTTAAATCTAGTAAGAAATTAAAAATCGGATCATTATCAACAAAATTATAGGCTTATAAGTGCGTAAAGGTACAAAAACCGGTTTTTAACAGTAAATCCGGTCACTCTCCAGGTTTTTCTATTTCATTCAATTTTGTACCACCGTATTATCTTTTTGTAGGCTCACATCTTGCAAACCGTTCTGAATTTTCTGAGGCAAAGTTGTAGCTCTTGTCATAAAGCACAAAAATTGTGAAAATATAAAACCAAACATCATCTTCAAGGTCAAATTATTATTTTTGTAGCATACGGGGGCTATTATATACTTATATGTCTGTCCTAATGGGAATATGTATCATCAAAAATGGTTTTATTGTTCTTCAAAGCAGGGGCGTAGCCAGAAATTTTTTTAGGTCTTTTTTCGAGGACAATTTCTCAATAATCAATGAAAAAACGAGGACATTTTTTTTTAAAAAAAAGTAGGACATATTTATTGACTAGAATATTGAGAGATACTTTAAAAGTATCATTTTTTGGTTTCTCAAAATAGAGAAACATCGAATCAAATTGATTTTATAAATTTTTATCATTGATTTCGCGTTTTATAAAACCAATTTTCTGGGATTTCGGCTTTTTCACACGTATTAACACGAGTGCCAGCAAAAAATGTAAATAAACGCTGGTGAGAGCAGTCATTTCAACTCAGTTGCTCTCAAGCATTCAATGAAAGCACATCTTTTTGACTGGCACTGGTGTAATGATTGACATATTCTTCCACGTTGAATTTGTTTTGGGTGTTGAAGGAGTTGAAGATTGCGTCGACCTTGGTTGTTGTTGTTAGGATAGATATCAGTGATGTGTAGTGTAACGGCTTTTATTGATCTGCTTTGGCTGCTGCTGTTGCTATGGGTGATGTGGGTGTCATTGTCTGTTGTTGTTGTTGACAAAGATGAATCTTTTCTTAAAAAACGCAGATTTTTTCGAGGACATTTGGTTTAGGTTGGGGCATTTGCCCCTACCTGCCCCTACCTGGCTACGCCCTTGCTTCAAAGTATTCTCCAGCATGACTTATACACTTTTGCATGCGCTCAAACCAATTATCGAAGCACTTTTTCCACTCCGATTGAGACACCTCCAATACATGGATTTTGAACGCTTCAACAGCATCTTCAGGCGACAAAAATCGTAGACCACGCATTTTTTTCCTGATGTGCGGCAATAATAAGAAGTCATTGGATGCCAAGTCAGGGCTGACCCAACAATTCGACGTTTTGGCCGGTCAAAAAGGCGCTGGTTTGAGCCGATGTGTGAGAGCTCCCATTGTCATGGTGCACAATGATTTGTCTTCTCTTGTTCGTTTTTTGAATTTCTCCGAAGACTTCAGGCAAACAAATTGTGTTGTACCACTCAGAATTTACCGTCCTACGTTGCTCAAGCGGAACAGTCACCACATGACCAGTTTTGCCAAAGAAACAGGCCATTTGCTTTGAAGTGCTTCTTCCACGAACAACTTTCTTTGGATTTGGCTTGTCTTCAAATACCCACACGGTCGATTGCTGTTTTGTTTCGAGTTCATACGAATAGATCCATGATTCGTCACCAGTGACGATCTTATAAACGACTTTTGAAGCACCGCGATCGTATTTTTTCAAAATTTCTTTGCGCTAACCGACACGAGCCTTTTTTTGAGCGATTGTCAAATTGTGCGGGATACAACGAGAACAAATTTTTTTTACGGCCAGGTGTTCATGCAATATCGAATATATGCTGGTGGAAGAAATGCTCAAGGATGACTATATCTCACTGTATGTCACATGACGATCTTGCATTATTAGTTTACGCACGGCATTAATGTTCTCCGGCACAACGGCCGTTTTTGGACGACCTTCGTTTTTGACCGAGCGTCGGCCACGATTGAATTCATTAAACCAGTTTTTCACAGTGCTATAGGAAGGTGATTCATCGCCCTACAAAGATTTAAGTTCATCGATGCACTCTTGTCGTGATAATCCACGTCGACAGTTATAAAAAATTATCGCACGAAAATGTTCACGAGTTAATTCCATTTTTTTGCCAATTGATTTTTTTAAGTCAACAACACAAATGATGTTCCTATGTCAAAACGTTCTGAGTACGTTTATGCTAAAAAAGATTAAACTTTCAAATGAAAATGTTAGATGGCGACAGGCAACAGTTAGTGTTGCATAGGCCAGAAATATATATAGCAACCCTTGCAATTTTTGCAAAAAAAAAGTGATCTTTTTGTAGGCTCACATCTTGCAAGCTGTTCAAAATTTTGATTTACTCTATGAGGCAAAGTTGTAGCTCTTGGCATATTAATTAGTTGCGTCAACAATACAATATCATATTTATCATCTTGTGGTATTTGAAACCGAATATCCATTACGATAATAAACATTTGGTTATTGCAACCGAAATTCTTTTTTGCAACGGAATTTTAGTAGTTCCAACCGATTTCCAACTAATTTTTTCTCGATGTGTACAAATAAAATTGCTATGCTGAGTCAATTTTAATACTAATGGGTTGTTTCCCTTCGTCTAAATTGGGACTCGGACTCAGTACCAATAGTCTTCTTAATAATTTAGGGTTACTAATACTTTGTCTACAACCCATAGTGTCAGTTTCCTCTTCTGAAAATTGAAGTTTACCCAATCAACATTCGGTTCTGATGATGTGAAAGTATTTGCAACCATTGACATTAAGTTGAAACAAAATTCGGTTGTGGAAACAGATCTGTTTTCAGTGTGTTTCATTTCATTTCATTTATTAATATTTCAGTGTGTAGAAAAATAAATTCCTTTAATTTTTTTTAATGTTTTTAGAAATGAATAAATTCGAAGTGTAAAGAGCTAAGTTGTTACAGTGGTTATTAATGAATTAATTAAAGCAAAAGTAATTAGGTTAATATGATAATTTCCAGCCAGATCCAAGAAAGGAAAGAAACAAAAAACTTTAATGGTAAAGGGTTTTCTAGTAGGGACATAACAATTTCGTATCTTTATGTCCAAGCACCATCAAACATTTTTAATCATCCTTCAGCGCAAAACGTTAGTCGAAATCAACATTTTCATTATGGTAAAGTTCATTTACGAGCAACATTTGGGAATCATAAAAATTACTACCGAAAAATTCTGAGTCGGTGGTCGCAACTTTAGGAGCGTTTACTCTAGTTTTCGGCCGTGATAATAATCTTCAGGGATGAGGCTCATTTCTGGCTGAGTGGTTTTGTCAATAAACAAAATATGCCTTATTGGACCGCAGCAAACCCACATGTGCTTCAAAAGACACAATTGCATCCGCAAAAATTACTGTGGCGTCGTTTTCATGCCGGAGGTGCGTTTGGACCGTATTTTTTCGTTGATGAAAACAATCGTTATATAACTGTCAATGGAGAGCGCTATCGGCCATGTTAGAAAATTATTTTTGGCCAGAATTGGATAAGCTCAAAATCGCAAATATGTGGTTTTAACAAGACGATGCTACTAGCCACACAGCACGCGTTACAATCGATTTACTGAAAGGCAAATTCGGTGAAAGTGTTGGAGAAGAAAAAATCCTAGAGAAATGGTCCGGTCGAATGGCCACTTGGTCCATGCGATTTAATGCCATTGGATTTCTTTGGTCTATGCCAACAAGCCAACAACTTTAGACGAGCTCAGATACAACATCCAACGCGAAATTACCACTGTTCCGGTCGAAATGTATGCAAGGGTGATGAAAAATTGGGCCCAAAGAATAGATCGCTGTACACGGGCTCGTGGTGGTCATATGACCGAAATCGATTCTTATTCTTAAAATGTAACATTTACACTACACCTGAGATAAGTTTGAACTCTATATCTTAAATATTCTGTATTTTATTAATAGATACAATTGTTATGTCCTTAATGGAAAACCCTGTAGTTGTCTTACGAAACGACTGTTAATACTGATGAGAGACGAAATCTGATTGGTCTGTATAAGTCTAAGGTTTTGTTTACATTAAATAACAAATCGCGATTATCGCTGAAAGTTCGACATCTGCTACACGCAGAAAAAAAGTATGGTTGGGGTAACAATATTCGAAGAGCATCATACTATTGTTGGTTATATGGTTGTGGCACCACAATATTATAAACATCACAACAATAGTATGGTTCACACACAACCATACCATGATTCCCATAACAATATTATGGTCCTCACAACAATAGAATTATTTACACACAACCATACTATGATCCCCACAACCATATTATTATTCACATTTAACCTTAATATGTTCCCCACAACCATATTGTGATCCTCATAACCATAGTATGTTTAACGTACAACCATAATATGATCCTCGCAACCATAGTATGACTTACACACAATCATACTATGATCCCCAAAATTTTTTGTAAAGATTGGGTTAAATTGTTATTAACAATAGAGAATTTTATTAAGTAAGTTATGTAATTAAACAGTAAAAAAAATTATTTATTAAAAATATTTCAGTTATACTAATTCGTAGTTTGTTTCGAAAAAATTTAATTATTTTTACTATTATTGCGGAAGATTCGTAAAAATAACATTGTCAAATTAAAAAAAAAAATAAAATTTTGTCGGTATGATTGCCTTAATCATGTTATTGTTAACATAAAACCCATGAAAACAATACTTTTGTTCCACCAACCATATTTATATTGTTGCTACAACCATATTTTCATTTTTAAATTTGGCAACAATACTATTGTTACATTTTAACAATATTAATATTACCGCAATCATATTATTGTCAAATTGAAATTCAAAAAACAATACTATGGCTGCGAACATACTGTTGTTGCCATGACCATATAGTAGACATATCTTTTCTCTGCGTGTAGTACATGCACACTAGAGCGCCCATAAAAGAAAAAGTGTTATTTTTTCCGCGCCCCGCTCATTTTTTAGTATATTGGGCATCAAAAATAATACCCGTGCAAATTCCGCCAAGGCTTTTAGCCCTAAAAATGGAGTAAAACTAGTTGCAAGTTTTGATGAGCTTTGATAACTCGTACATTTTTCAAACATTTTACACAATTTTTGACCTAGCTGTGACCCTTCATGGTGTTTTCAGAGGTCAAACTTCAAATTTGAGTCAACATTTTTTTTAAACGTTTATAACTAAAATTAATTTACGTTTGAAAAAAATTTTAACTCAAAGTTGAAGTTTGACTCTGAAAACACCATGAAGGGTCATAGGCAACTAGGTCAAAATTGTGTAAGAGAAAAATGTTTGCCTGTATATTTGCAACACAAATGCTTAAGGTGTATTTTCCGAAAGTCGTCTGGCTTACGAGTTATAGATCATCAAAGCTTGCAACTAGTTTTACTCCATTTCAGGGCTAAACGTCGTGACATAATGGCCAGTTTCCATCCGATTGAAAAAAAATGTTGCACGGATTTTTGATGCCCAATATAAAAGTACTACAAAATGAGCGGGGCAGAAAGAATAACACTTTTTCATTTTACTATGTATTTTATGGGCGCCCTAATGCACATGTTAATATCACAATTAGGCTAAATTTCCTATACCAACATAGCCAAGATTTTGCAAAGATTTACATTTTCAAGAAAGACGGAAGATTTCTTTGAAAAAAAAAATTTGGTTGGCAGCCACTTACAAAACAAAACAAAAGTTAACCGGACCCCACTCCACTTTCTAAAAAGGTTATTTGCAATCTTTTTTTTTTCTTCATTGAAGTAAAATGTTGAATCTTTTCAACGCTCACGGTCAGTTTCATTATTTCCATATGACGACCCTCACCTTTTGGATAATTGCCGAAACGACTTCCAAAGATTACCCTTAAAAAAAAGATTTATTAAACAACTTTTATAAAGTCTTTGTTTAAAGGAATATAAATTTTTATGGGCATTTTATGAAAATCCGGCCGGCATTAAAACGAAGAAGAAAGAAAAGAAAAGCCACAACAACAACATGCCTAATTAGAAAGTAAACAAAATTTGGCCAAAGGAACCGCATACACACCAACACCACCAAACATAAACAAAAGGACCCACTCCCAAACCCGAGAGCGCATGTCCCCATTTACCTTTCGCCATCTGAACGTTTAGACGCGTGAAAGTGAAAATTGTAACAACAACCCCCCACAAAACTCATACCTCTCTCTTTCTCCCAAGCAAAAACAAAAAAGAAAAAACTCTACGTTTCTTTAAGAGGAAATTTTCACTCTCCATGGAAAATTTGGCAAGGTCGTTGAACTTGGACTTGGGGCAAAACGAAAGCCACACAGCTAAACGAAACCTTAAGGCAAAAGCTTTTCTGGCATTTCAAGGAGAAAAGTCAATGAAATCCTTAAAGCTTTACAAACAGAGATACAAAAGGTACACACAAAGAGAAAAGGAGTGAGAGTGAAAGTAAAAAGTGAGTGTGATTGGGTGGCAAAAGCTCTCCGTTATCCTGTGAGTACAACAAGCAAACAAACTACTAAATAACTCACCCACACATCCCCACTTTGAGACCTTGATAAAATTATTTGAAAAAAAAAACACTCTCCTAATGAACGTTAGCAATTTTCGAGAATAGTTTAAGCGTTTAACCTCTTCTCTTCCCACACTGCGCTGCATGACTCTCAAACCCAACATTTACATTGCTTCTACTTTTTTTCTCTCTCTCTCACTCTCTTGATTCCAAAGGCAAACAATACACTTTCTTTGAATGCATATGCTTTACAAAAGGTTGGCCGGGTACAAACGTACCCCCTACAAAAGTGAAACAATTCAAGAATTTATATTACCGGATATGCTAAAAATCTTCATCCCCCAAACGACAAAAACAGAAGCAAAACATCAAAAATAAAAAAAGAAGTAAACAATAACATGAAAACAACCACATTTAAATGACTTAAAGGCTCACGATATAGAGTTCGAAGCTGATGAACCTTTTTTTAAGGCGGCATTGCCCCAAAGACGGTATTGAAATTTCCTCGAGTTGTGTTCGTCCGTATATGCTGCGAATAACCTACATCTAGATCCATATTAGCCATTAGAAAATTGTCTCAGCTCCGCAACTAAAGTAGACCACTATGGGTGATTCTTAAAATCCCAGTGATTATACAATCCCAACACTGCCGGTTCAGTATACCGGATTGATCCGAAATAAACATTCTTCGGCCAGAGGCAGTAACATTGACAAAATTTATTTTTTGTTTGTAAATTTTTTCGTCGTGGGAGCAGCACTTCCCGGCATGGCTGCTCCGAGCCAGGAACTTGGATCTGCTCGGTTTGTCAGAACCGCGAGCACAATCGTTCCACGTCTGTAAGGTGTAATCGTTGCATGGAGTGGGTGCACTTTAGGAGCTGTTCAGGTCTGAACCACATCACACGAAGAAAAAAAAATTGGTTGGGTTAACAATATTCGAAGAGCATCATACTATTGTTGGTTATATGGTTGTGGCAGAACAATATTATGATCATTACAACAGTAGTATAGTTCACACACAACCATACTATGATCCCCACAATAATATTATTCACACACAACCATACTATGATACCCACAACTATTCTATTATTTACACTCAACCATTCTATGATCCCCACAACCATATTATGATCCTCATAACCATAGTATGTTTAACATACAACCAAAGTATGACTCATACACAACAATAGTTTTACTCATATGCAACCATACTATGATCCCTTAAGTTTTTTGTAAGGATTGGGTTAAAGGTTATTCAACAATAAAGATTTTCATTAAGTAAATTATCTAAAAATACCATATATTCTTAATAATAGGATTGATTTATTAATAGTAGAAAAAAATCATTTATTAAAAATATTTCAGTTATATAGGGTGATCCATCCTAAGGTATTTTTTTCAAAACAAAAAAAATATAAATATTCAAAAATCTTTATTGGTATTTTGAAAGGCCATTTCTTGGCATTTATTTTTTTAATATAATTTCCTTCAAATTTTGGCCGCAAATACGCATCAGGGTTTCAATTCTGAGCACTTTCAGCGCTTTATTAGGTACCTGGTTCAGGCCTGGGGCCTTGTCATCTCCGAGAAGAAGTATATCGCAGCAAATGATTGTGTTGTTTCGGTATAACCGGCCATGTAGTCACAGTGCCTTAAGTGGAAGGTTGTATACCACTCAATTCTGAGTGGTATACAACCATCGGTTTGCCAACAGTGTTCGAAAAAATGAGGAAAGATAAAAATAGAAGGCGGATCATTTTGCATCACGACAGTGCGAGCTCTCAAACATCAGCTGAAACGTTGAGCTGTTTGACCACTCAAAAATTCGAATTGATGGGCCATCCATTGTACAGCCCAGATGTGGCACCCAATGAATTCTTCTTATAACCTAGCATCAAGAAAAAAATGTGTGGTCAATGTTTTTTATCGCCCGAAGCAGCTGTTGAAGCGTTCAAAAATCATGTTTTGGAGGTGTCTCAATCGGAGTGGAAAAAATGCTTCGAAAATTGGTTTGTGCGCGTGCAAAAGTGTATTGATCTTAAAGGAGAATATTTTGAAAAACAATAAAACCATTTCCACTGATAAACTATTTTGTTTTTATTGCAGGACCCGATATATAAATAGCAACCTTCGTATTCATGTTTAAATTCCGAGATGACGACAAGTGAAGAAAACGTTGGGCGCCTTAGTGATTGCCCGGGGATATCAAAGGACTGACACCTCCTCTTCATTATTTTTCATAGGGCTACATCAAGTCCACTTTGTACAAGCTTGAGGACCAACATTGGAGCTGCGCTACTTATCGAGCCAAGCCATTATTTTGGTATTATTTAGTTTTTTGAACGTCATCGCTGCTACGCACCCTTTAATTTTCCTCGGAATACTTTTTAATTCTCCTTCATTGATGTAAAATAGTAGGATGGGTGTGTGTGCGTAGATCCTTAACGCAAAGACGACAGACCCACAACAAAAGGAGCGGTCATAAAAAACAACGAAATGCAAATAAAAGTTGGCTTTCAAAGACATGCAAGCGCAATAAAGAAGTTGACATAGGAAACGTAGACCCACTAACACATACAAATTCTTCCAAGCACACACACACACAAACATGCATTTCATGCAAGAAAATACTACGACGCGTGAAATGCCAGTTATGTCCTTTTTCTTATGAATGAACCAAAAAAAAGTGCGTAGAAGAAAGGCGTAACGCAACAGAGATAGCGAAAAGAGGGAGACCGAAAGAGGGTTGAGATAGAAGAGATGCTTATGTAATTTGATGTTCGGATTTTCTGCTCGTTCGTAAGATAAAACGCAATAAAGATTTTCCCGGATTTCAGTTACGATTGCGAACGCTGATACATATCAGCATAAATACTAAAGTAAATAAGTATTTGTGTTGTACAGAGTTTGGGAGAGCTTCTTTAGAAATCGACGTTGGAACTCAGTTTAAATATACGGAGTGATTCATTCTCGACTGGGCAAATTTCACCAGCGTATTCCTTCCATCTACGACCATGCCCGAATATCCAAGAGTGCGGAATGGCCCTTTGTGTGGGCGCTATACGAAACTATGGAACCATGTGTTCCAGCTTTACCACATTAAAGTAATGGCCGCTCTTTCGTACCATGCAAAATTTGGGCGTGATCGGGCGTAATTTGTGACCTCTAGAGCTTAAGGACCCTAAATCAGGAAGGATCTTTGTGTGGTCATAGACAGGCCAAATTCACCACAATTAAAAGTTGGTTACTGTTAACGCTTTGTGCGAAATTTGGTCGGAATCGGAGGTTTTAAGGCCCTATATGGTCCAGTTTTACCACCAATACCAATAACGTACCATGCAAAATTTGGGTGTGACCGGAAGTAATTTGTGGCATCTAGAGCTGCAGGACCTCAAAATTTATGTGGGAACTATTCGAAAACATGGACCGATATGGTATAATCCCATCGCAGATATGAGTTAGTTACTGGTAGCGTTACTTTATGCGAAAATTGGTCGGAATCGGGTGTAATATGTTGCTTCGAGAGCAGAAGGACCTCAAATCGGGAGATCGCTTTGTGTGAGAGTTATTTGAAAACATGGAGCGATATTGTCAAATTTCACCAGAGATAGGTGTTGGTCACTTGTAATCCATATGCAATTTGGTCGAAATCGCATTAAATATGCGTTTTAGAGCTATTGGTTCTGCAGTCAAAATATGGACCGATGTGGAACAAATTCAATAGGGTTCGTCCTTGGCCCAAACTTAAAGAACGTACCAAGTATCATGTAAATCGGTTTATAATTGCGACCTTGTCTTTGATTACGATAGATGGACAGACGAAGGCTGATTGGGAGATCTTCAGAGAAGCCACCAACCGCAGCTTTAATAATCTGGCTATTCCTTCAGTTGTTCGGGTAGCCGAGAAAAAGTTCCGGGCCATCATCAACGCAGCAGCCGCTCGCCATATCCCTGCTGGTCGAATACCCGAAGTACGGCCAAACATCCCAGCAGAGGCAGCTGGACTCGCAGACGAGCGTAATGACATTCGTCGCTCCAACCCTACTGACCCTAGAAAAAGGGATCTCAACTCCGAGATCAGAAGGTTGGTCAACGAATATAAGCAGAACAAATGGCTAGACCACTTAAAGCAGTGCAACTTGAGTCCCGGAATTGGTAAGTTGTGGAAAACAGTCAAAAGCACTTGGATGCCCCGGGAGTAGAGTACATGACCAAAGTGCTCAATCTGTCGCTAGCCACTCACTTAGTTCCCGATGCCTGAAAAATAGGCAGAGTGGTTCCGCTACTGAAGCCAGGCAAAGGCGCAAGTAAAGGAGATTCGTACAGGCCGATCTCCTTGCTCTCTCCAGTAGCAATGACGCTTGAAGCACTGCTCCTCCTCAGGCTGATCGAACACTTTCCTAGTGCTGATCATCAGCATGGATTCCGCAAGCAGCACAGCACAACAATTGCTTTACACGCCATCACCACACGTATAAGACGCGGCCTTAACCAGAACAAGCCTAACGACAGGACGGTCCTCGTGGCTCTTGACCTAACAAAAGCCTTCGACACGGTCAATCATGCCACTCTGTTCGAGGACATTGCAGAAACGTCCCTTCCGCCCACATTGGGGTCACATTCGATAGCCTTTATTAGTCGTACGCGTTATCTGCGACTAGAGGTAGAAACAAGGTCCTCAAGTCTCTTGCAGGCAACACTTGGAGTACAGATAAAGAACCATTGCGGTGCCAGTGTGTTCTGCCAATGTACAGTGTAGAAGTATTTAATCCCGCTAGAATGACGCCCTGGGAACAGCAAGAGGGTGTCTCCTCATGTCAACATTGCACTATTTACACGCTGTACCTCCACAGCTGCGCAGTCAAGCCGATTCATCTTAATCCGACCGTTTTGGACGCAGCCGGACGTTTCGGACGAACCCTTGTCTCCTTGTTAATTTGTTCACGTTATACTTTACATTAGCTACTACAGCAACAACCCAACAAATAAAGTTTTGCGGCATCATCGCCGGAACGGCTACCGAACTTGACGCGCAAACGATCAAAGGTCGCGTAGACCGTGTGACATGGCCCGCTTTTCTGCTAAAACCAATGATCGTTGTAGTCCATATCATCAAACTTTGGCTACAACAAATGATTTATCACGTATTCTGTAACGCACGTCGTTACTAGAAGTGTCGTTTTCAGCTGAATTTTCAAAGAAAAAATGGACAAAGATGCCAACGCTCCAAAATCCGTCCACAAATGTTACTTTCGCAGAATGGATTGGCTTACCAAAGATCAAATGCGAGTTTTCCGATCTCCTGATGCGGCAATGTTGCTTATAAACTTAGCCGCCAAGTTAAATGCGCGCTTGGTCGGAAAGATTTGTTTTTGAGTAAAATCGTGAAATTAAAGCTGATACATAAAGCGCAAATGTTGTACGACTGTCCGTATGCCTTCGATTTCGCAGTCAACTTTTTTCGTTTTTTGGTGATGAATAGAGAGTCCAAACCCAGTCGGTTTCTTAAAATAGCTAAGATTCGACATGTCGGTTTACCCGGTTTTCTGCTGTCGGGTTTTCCGGTTTTTGTTGTTGTTTGTTGTTGTAAGTCGTCGTATGTCGTTTTAAAAAAAAAACAAAATGCACGTTTCCTGAAAACACCGAATACTCTAGTCATTAAAGCACCACCAAAAACCACTGTAAATCGCTCTGGTAATAAAAGTTCAGTCTAATTCGCCGTTCACCCCAGGATAAATTTCGTGAAGGCTGTCCAACTTCTGTCGTTTTACCGGAAAGTGTCGATGCTTCTTTCTTTGGGGATATTTAAAAGAAAAAGTGAACGTCAATAAACCAAAATCATTTCAAGAGGTAAATAGTGAGATCATTCGGCACATTAACGACATTTAACCTCCATTAGGTCTCAGAGTCATTGAAAATATGTCATTGAAATACTTTGCTTCACACATAATTGTAATAATTTAAAATTATAAGATAATTCTACAATTGGACCACCCTTTATTTGGAATATATGATACTGCATGGATCGAAAATAAACACCAGGTAGAAAGGCATTATAGCAAATTATTACAGACTTCGTTGGGGTAAAGTTGCACAAAGGGGCGTGGCACTACCCACACAACCCTGCACTTAGAAGGACCATATCTCATAAACTGTTAGAGATTTGAGATACGAGGGCGACCGCCAAAGTAACTGGCCTAACATAAAAAGAACCGTTTTTTTGGAGTTATTATTATTTATTTTTCAACATAATCTCCTTCCTACTTAATACACTTCATCAAACGTTTTTCAAGTTTTTTTAATTCCATCCGAAAAATAAGATTTTTCAAGACCTTCAAAATATGCCTCAGTTTCAGCAATAACCTCGCTATTGGACGAAAATTTTTTGCCACCGAGAATTTTTTTTAAATTTGGAAACAAGAAACAATCAGAAGGAGCTAAATCTGGACTATATGGTGAATGCGGAGCAATTTCAAATCGTAATTCGGCCAGTTTTTGCATTATCTTTTTTCCAAATGCGGTCGTTTTATCTTGATTTCTTCACTCAGCCGATCCAATAATGCACAATAATATTCACTATTTATAGTTTTTCCTTTCTCAAGATAATCAATAAATATTATACCCCTTTGCATCCCAAAATACTGTGGCCATTACTTTTCCTGCTGACTTAACAGTTTTCGCCTTCTTGGGACCACTTTTACCAGCTTCTATCCATTATTTTGACTGTTCTTTGCATCCAATCCATGTTTCATCAACAGTTATGAATCGGCGCAAGAACTCTATTGGATTACGCTTATAAATCGCTAAAAGCTCCTCGGAATTGGTCCAACGGACGATTTTATGGGGCAAAGTCAACAAACGCGGCACCCATCTTGCGGATAGCTTTTTCATGTGGAGTTCATCATGTTAAATACTCCAAACTTGTTTTTCGTGTATTTTACCAATATCAGCAAGTTCTCTGAGCTTTATTCGTCTATCTTTAGTCACTTCATTACATATTTTTCTAATGTTTTCAATAGTAGTAGCAGTTTTCGGTCTTCCAGACCCTTGTTCATCTTCCGTACTTGAACGACCTATTTTAAATTGTTGAACCCAGGATTTCATGGTGGAGTATGATACTGCATTATCACCATGAACAGAATCCAATTCATCTTTGATAAATTGTGGCGTATCACCTTTCATATGAAAGTGTTTAATTACCGCACGAAACTCTTTATTTTCCATTTTTCAAAAATTATAAAACTTGTTTACTTCAATCACCTGTAACAAAAAAAATAATCATTAAATATTTCGGAAATTTTGACAGATGGCTTATAAAAGATTGCTTTAAAAAAAAAAAAATTGCTAGTAAAACAGAAAATGTGCCAGGCCAGTTAGTTTTGCGGTCGCCCTCGTATTTGGAACATATGGCATTGACATGGAACGAAAGGTAACATGTGGGCGATGTCACGCCCCTTCAACAAATTCCGCACGGCCAAACTTAATCGGTCCACTTGTTTGTTTTTAATGGAACATTTTTTTCGAAACTCACTTTTTAATAAAATTCAATAATGACCTTTAACCTAAAATACTAAAAATGAAATATTTATTTTCACAAAGATAAAGCAAATTCAATTGTATTGGATTCCGCAAGATGAAGTAGACACAAATTTTCCTTTTGAAGCTTACGTCTTTTTCGCAGTTAGGGCACGATATTACTCGTATGAAATCGTTATTTTAAAGATGATATAATCTCTCTAAACTAGTTACAATCAGAGTAAGTCCTTCAACGTTGTAAACTTTTTGTGAACTAAATGTTAAAAATCCAACGTCCGTATTATAGTTTATTCCGACACTGTATGTATTGATTGATATACTTCAAACTCCAAAACTTCAAGACCTTCAAAATATGCCTCAGTTTCAGCAATAACCTCGCTATTGGACGAAAATTTTTTGCCACCGAGAATTTTTTTTAAATTTGGAAACAAGAAACAATCAGAAGGAGCTAAATCTGGACTATATGGTGAATGCGGAGCAATTTCAAATCGTAATTCGGCCAGTTTTTGCATTATCTTTTTTCCAAATGCGGTCGTTTTATCTTGATTTCTTCACTCAGCCGATCCAATAATGCACAATAATATTCACTATTTATAGTTTTTCCTTTCTCAAGATAATCAATAAATATTATACCCCTTTGCATCCCAAAATACTGTGGCCATTACTTTTCCTGCTGACTTAACAGTTTTCGCCTTCTTGGGACCACTTTTACCAGCTTCTATCCATTATTTTGACTGTTCTTTGCATCCAATCCATGTTTCATCAACAGTTATGAATCGGCGCAAGAACTCTATTGGATTACGCTTATAAATCGCTAAAAGCTCCTCGGAATTGGTCCAACGGACGATTTTATGGGGCAAAGTCAACAAACGCGGCACCCATCTTGCGGATAGCTTTTTCATGTGGAGTTCATCATGTTAAATACTCCAAACTTGTTTTTCGTGTATTTTACCAATATCAGCAAGTTCTCTGAGCTTTATTCGTCTATCTTTAGTCACTTCATTACATATTTTTCTAATGTTTTCAATAGTAGTAGCAGTTTTCGGTCTTCCAGACCCTTGTTCATCTTCCGTACTTGAACGACCTATTTTAAATTGTTGAACCCAGGATTTCATGGTGGAGTATGATACTGCATTATCACCATGAACAGAATCCAATTCATCTTTGATAAATTGTGGCGTATCACCTTTCATATGAAAGTGTTTAATTACCGCACGAAACTCTTTATTTTCCATTTTTCAAAAATTATAAAACTTGTTTACTTCAATCACCTGTAACAAAAAAAATAATCATTAAATATTTCGGAAATTTTGACAGATGGCTTATAAAAGATTGCTTTAAAAAAAAAAAAATTGCTAGTAAAACAGAAAATGTGCCAGGCCAGTTAGTTTTGCGGTCGCCCTCGTATTTGGAACATATGGCATTGACATGGAACGAAAGGTAACATGTGGGCGATGTCACGCCCCTTCAACAAATTCCGCACGGCCAAACTTAATCGGTCCACTTGTTTGTTTTTAATGGAACATTTTTTTCGAAACTCACTTTTTAATAAAATTCAATAATGACCTTTAACCTAAAATACTAAAAATGAAATATTTATTTTCACAAAGATAAAGCAAATTCAATTGTATTGGATTCCGCAAGATGAAGTAGACACAAATTTTCCTTTTGAAGCTTACGTCTTTTTCGCAGTTAGGGCACGATATTACTCGTATGAAATCGTTATTTTAAAGATGATATAATCTCTCTAAACTAGTTACAATCAGAGTAAGTCCTTCAACGTTGTAAACTTTTTGTGAACTAAATGTTAAAAATCCAACGTCCGTATTATAGTTTATTCCGACACTGTATGTATTGATTGATATACTTCAAACTCCAAAACTCCATCCTTTTTTCCCCCACTTAAAAAACTTAAAAATTAAATCATCAAATAAAATTTTTTGACTCCATTCATTTTGAATCATTGAAAATATGAACTCAAAATGCAAATGAAATCTTAATTACCGAAATAAATAAACATTTATGAAGAGGCACGAAAAGAGATTTGATAAAATATGTTTATAAACAGAACGAGGAAAATGAACTAGCTTTTCCTGATGTTTGGCAGGGGCATGTACATTTAAATGCAGTGTTGCCAATTTAGCGGTTTTTATGTCAAACCTAGCGCTTTTTTAAATGCTGATCGCGGACCAAAAATTATTTTAGAGGTTAGCGAAAATTTTAGAGGGGTTAAAGTTGTACGAGTAGTTGTTTTACGTTTGTTTTATGCAAACTATTGTGACGGATTTTCATAATACATGGACCGGACCTACCAAATAGTCAAACTATGCAATTGCCTAGGGCGCTGATAAGGGGCGTTAAAAAATCAAAAAAGAAGAGCATTTGAATCCATACATAAAAAGGGTTGGCAGATAAAAAATTATACTTTTTCCGGATCTAAATTGATAGATTAATACGCAAAGTATGCATTTATTAAAAAGATTTAATCAAACATGCATATAGCAGCTGAACAGAACAAATGAAACTACTGACCATAGGTCATAATAGAAATTCAAAAAGAAATGTGGAAGTTTGTTTAGAGTTTCTAAGTGTGGATGGCCTTAGAAATGTAACTCAGAGATCAGAATTGGCCGCCTAGATCGTGCGATTTAACACCATTAGATTTTTTTCTTTGGGGGGTTTTTGAAGTCGATGGTTTACGCGAATAAGCCGACGACGACTCAAGCCTTAAAAGACGAAATTGGACGCTGCATTAATGAAATACCGCAGCACTCATGCAAAACGGTCATTGAAAATTTCATTAAAAGATCGCGTGCATGCCAGCAAAGCCGCGGCGGCCATCTGCACAATATATTGTTCCATACATAACCTCATTCTGTCTACTTTACGATATAATAAAGTTTCACGATTTTTTCTTAAATATCTGTGTTTTATTTAAAATTTAAAAATTGCGCTCTTCTTTGGACACCCTTTATTTATACAGAAATATCATGAAGTACTGGTTTTTATAAAGTATGGAATTCTTTGAAGCCGACATACACAACGGAATTTGACATTTCTCACAATATACTTGAGTCTCTCTTTACAGGGCTTGTTGCGACATTGCCGTTTCTTACTTTTGAACTGAAAAAATGGCCAGTGGTGAAGACCAGTAACGGCCAATCAAACTGTCCATCAAATCGACTCCGTCGTGCATAAAGATTGCTTTCTGAAGAAATTAAATCTAACAATTCTTCGTCAACAAAGTATGAAAAACAATCGTACGGTGCTTTTAAGTGAGAAAGATCGCTCACGTGTGGATTTTAAAATGTCAACTCTTCGACTTGAACTTGGAGGTTCTTTTTTCGCCAAATCAAGTTTATACTGTTCTGGTTCCTCCTGGAAATCTTCAACCGATGCCAGTCGTGCTATTTTCCGCAAACGACTGGTAAATGGAGTACTAATTTCTCTGCGACATAATACTCGTCTCAACGGTAGAAGAATTTGCAGCTTCAGATCTGTTTTGAATTTCCTTTGGAGGAGGAGCAGATGTAGCTAAAGAAAGCTCAAGGTCTGTTTTGCTTCAGATCTGTTTTGAATTTCTAAAGGAAAGCTAAAGAAGCTCAAGGTCTGACACACTTATGTTACACGATACTACAACTTGAGGAAAAGTCACTTTCGTTTGGATCTGCAAAATCAAGATAACCGACGTTTTCATCACCATCAAAGTCATAGCCTCCTACTTTTTCGTCCATATTTTCGCAGAAGTCCATAAAATAGTGAAACTTGTTGTCTGACATCTTTGATAGGTCATACTCGCGTTTACGGTCCTAAAGTAGCTTCAGTAGGCGTTATAAACATAAAAATACATTGTCAAACACTTTATTTCACTTCAAAACACTTCAAACTACATAGTAGGGACATAAATCCTGTTACAATATTGAACACACCCATTTCAATAGTAGAACTGAACATACCCCATTTATGTCATATGGGTTTTGAAAGCTAACCTCAATAGCGTTAGTCTGTAACGGAATTTTACAATTTTTTCAACTTTCATCATGGTGTGGTCAGACAATGAGAACCGCATCGCTGTAATAGCGCTTTTCAAGTGTGAAATGAAAAAAAGCGATATTTTCAAAACGCTCTGGCCACTAGGGATAAGCCGCATGTTCCTCTACCGATGCATAAAACCGTTTGAGAAGACTGGAGATGTAAAAGACCGCCACCGGTCGGGGTGGTCAGATAATGAGAACCGTATCGCTGTAATAGCGCTTTTCAAGTGTGAAATGAAAAAAAAAACGATATTTTCAAAACGCTCCGGCAACTAGGGATAAGCCGCATGTTCCTCTACCGATGCATAAAACTGTTTGAGGAGACTGAAGATGTAAAAGACCGCCACCGCCCACGCTCAGTTCGAAAACCGCATGTCATCAAAGCCGTTTAATCAAGAATTCACAGAAATCCGCTCCGAAAACAGAAAATCATCACCCGTAAGATGAATATCACGCAAAAGTCCATGAGTCATATCATTAAAAAAGACTTGGGGCTTTCAAACGACGTAACGGACATTTATTGACTGCAGCTTTAAAAAAAAAATAGGATTGAAAAATGCATACGTCTTTTGATAACTTGCACAGAAAAATTTTGTTCACCGATGAAAAAATTTTTACCGTTCAGGAAAAATTTAACAATCAAAATGAGTGTATGCGCGGTCATCTAAGGAAGCATCTAAACTGATCCCAAGGGTGGAAAAGGGTCATCACCCAGCTTAAGTCATGGTTTGGTGGGGTGTCTCTTACGATGGGGTCACTGACCTGCATTTCTGCGAACAAGGAGTCAAAACATCGGCCAAAGTTGACCAATAAACCGTTTTGGAAGCTATTGTAAAGCCTCGTAACAATTCCCTGTTCCAAAACCAGCCATGTACTTTCCAGCAGGATTATGCGCCGGCCCATAAGGCTTAAACGTACCAGGCCTGGCTTCGAAACAATTTGCCAGTGTTCATTTCCTCTGAAGAATGGCCCTCAGGCAGTCCAGATTTGAACCCATTGGATTACTAATTGTGGATGGTTTTAGAGAACAAGGTTTGTCACAAAAGATACCCCAACATTGGATCTCTTAAGACTGCTTTAGTTCGAGCTGTGGCCAATTTTCCAATAGACGAGGTTCGTGCAGCTTTTGATGATTGGCCAGTGCGACTTAAGGCGTGTGTAAAGGAAAAAGGCGGACATTTCGAATAAGTAGAATCTTTTTGGATACAATATACATCAATAAAATATATTAAAAAATATTTGGTTCAAAAACATTCAGTACTTTTTATTTTACAGCATAAAACGTGTGTTATGTTCCTACTAAGTCCTTACCAAAAATAAATTCCCAATAAAATATTTCAACTTATCACTGTTTGAATAAATTCACAAAATCACCTAATCACAAAAATATTTGTTTAGACATTTTTCCTGCTCTTTTGTCACAAAACTGAAAAAAAGTTTCAAACGGAATGAGATGCTGAGTTGATGCATTTACAAAAATGAAATAGATCATATTTTTTAAAATCAAACAGGTATTTTTTATTTGAATGTTTTGGGCTTTTAAAAGTGTGCCCGCAAGCGTTTACAGGCAAATGCACTAGAGGGTTAAGATTCAAGTTTTGTTTGTCTCATTAGAAGAGTTGAGAATGTATTTAATTATTGCCCTTTTCGAATATTTTATAGAACTTTTAAAAGATAAAGCAGTTTATTTATATTTCTCCGGCTATATGATGAAAATAGCGCTTTTACGTATAGTTAAATTTGACAGGTTTATTTGGAAAATATTTGGCAACACTATTGAAAAGGGAAGACACACTCTCACAAAACATTACAAACAAACCCCCACCATAAAGAACACAACAGAAAACGAAGAAACTTCTTCTCTAATGCTCGTTGTTGTCGGTCGGCGTACATTCTACTATGTTTACCGTTAAGGTCATTGCCCGGCAAATGCTTTTTCGGTTTGTTGTCATTCTTGTTCTGGTGTTGCTGCTGTCTGCTAATGTTTCCTCCCCAGCCCCTCCACATACAACAGCAAACATTAGAAACACCAACACGCTACTCACAAGCACCATAAACTTGGGGACCAAAAGTCATCGAATGAAGCAATCGAATGGATACATGTGTACACACATACACACACATACAAAGGCACACATACAAAAACCGCACGCACTTGTACGCAAAGAAAATCTATCAACGCACACGCATTTCCAGATGTTACGTCACTTTCCATAGTGCCGAAGTGGTGTTGTTGTTCTTATTGGACCCAATGTTGTAAACAGAGTGAAATTGTAACAAAGAGCTCCAAATACCGATGGGAAGATAGAGCGAGAGAGAGGGAGGAGAGACTTTAGTGGAGTTGTTCCTAATTACACCAAAAGAGAGGGGGAACAATGAAGAGTGGGTAGAGTTTGAGAGGGAGAGTTTTTGTTAGAAGAAAAACCCCCAAAAGTGCGTGTTTAAGAGAGTTCGGAATAAGTAGTTCTACCTTAATTGAATGGCGTAGAGTGGAGTTGTTTTGAAAGAGGCGGAATTCTTACATTTTGTGAGTGGGTCAGGGTTATACTGGGAAAACTATGGCGTGCACATTTAAAAGCATGAAAAGATTTTGTTTTTGGTATTTTTTTACTTCCGATTGATAATTTCCCTTGCTTTTGATAGGGGAATTTATAAATAAAACTATTATTGTGGAGCAAGAATAAGACAAAACTGATCCCGCTAAGAGCTGTTTAACACGATGACTTTCCACCCTGGATGAGCAGTAGGGAGGTCCATCGGGACTTTTACAATTCCCTGGATTCAGAATTTTAAAAACTTAGATCCCGGAATCCCTCGATTTTTCAGGATCCGTTCGGAATGCCGGGATTTTTCGATATTTTTGATACATTGGGATTTTTTCAATTTCGGCTTTTTTTCATTTGTTTTATAAGAAAATACTTTTTTCGGTTCGATATCTAAGGAAGCATTTAATTGTCCATATATACGTAGAATTCGTCAAGAGAACAGATTTCTTGTCATAATCGCAATTTTTTGCCAACCGAATGTCGGTGGTTTCACGTACTATCCATATATACCATCGCTACAGCCGAATGCTGATTGAGTACACCTCAATTTTTAGTAGTGGCACTTGATAGTATTGGTTGAAGAGACAAAGTATCGGTATGATTATTATAGGAACTGGATTTGTACATGTATTGGTTGATGTTATAGATTATTGGCTAAAAGTACTTGTTGAAATCGGTTGTCGTTGCCACGAGCATTTGTAAACTGGAACAACTGATGGTTAAGTTATATGTATAGGGTGACAAGTAGAGTGACTTTTTTCAATAGCCTTTTTTTGACAGATTACGTGTGAGTCGTGTCATGCTGTCATGTTATTTTTGTTTAGTATTGTTTGGCATTTCATCATGGAAAGACTTACGCCTGAACATCGTTTACAAATCGTTCAACTTTATTACGAAAATTCACGTTCTGTGAGGCATGTGTTTCGTGCACTTCGTTCAACTTATGGTCAACATAATCGGCCAACATTTGTGGGTCAATGGGTATGTAAACAAGCAAAATTGCTGCATTTGTGACGAAGAGCAACCAGAAGAGGTTCAAGAACTGCCACTTCAACCAGAAAAAAACAACGGTTTGGTGTGATTTGTGGGCCGGTGGAATCATCGGTCCATATTTCTTCAAAAATGATGCCGGTGAGAACGTAAACGTCAATGGCGACTGTTATCGTGCCATGATAACCGACTATTTGATGGCTGAAATTGAAGCTCGGCGACATTTGGTTTCAAGAAGGCGGCGAAACTTCCCACACTTTGCACCAATCAATGGATTTATTGAGAGAATACTTCAGTGAGCAGAAAATTTCACGTTTTGGCCGGTCGATTGGCCACCAAGATCGTGTAAATTCACACCGTTAGACTTTTTTCTTTGGGGCTACGTTATGTCCAATGTCTATGCTGACAAATCAGCTACGATTCATTTTTTGGAAGCCAACGTTGTGCGTGTTATTGACGCCATACCTGTCGAAATGCTCGAACGAGAATTATGATCGTACGAAACATTAATCTTCTTATGTTCGAAGTACATTCTTCATATTATTACGAAGTTTTAAAAAAGTTCGTATATTTTATGAACAAGATTTAACGAATTTACCAATCGGCTTCTTAAAAATTTCGTAATTTTTTATTTATTTGTTTTAAGAAAGAGTAATTCACAGTTATTCAAATGAGACTCCCGTATAAGTCATTTGATTTGTAGCTGAAGTAATCGTTGTCAAAGACTGCTGAAGAAAAACCTTAGCGGTCTTAGAAACACAGCTGTACAGTCTGCCTGGCAACCGTAGCCAATACATTTTTAACCTAATTTTTTAGTTGTTTCTGAAAAAGAAACAACAAAATGGTTTCGAACCAGAATAATAACTTTTCAAGTCATAAAAAGTTTCTTATTTTTTATGAATAGTCGTCGTAAAATATTGTTTACCATTTTTGGCACATTTTGGTACGAGTATAACATTTTAAATTTTCGTAGCAATATCGTAATATTTCCTTCATATGTTTTACGAAAGTGTTCTTATTTTGTATTAAAATTTTCATAAATAATTATGAACGAAATGTTAAATTTTTATGAAAGAATTGTGAATGTTTATTGTGAAATGTTGTCTTTAATATTTGTGAAAAATGTTCATGATATATAAAACAATTCCATGAAAAATATGAGACTTTTCATAAAAAATATGAAACTACTTCAGAAAAAGAAAGAAACATATTCTTAAAAAATGTAAAGAAAATTTTTAAAAAAAATTAGAATATCTATCAGTAAGTTCTTAAAAATCTCGGATTTTCATCAAACCCATTTCGTAATTTTTATGATTTATTTTTATATTTGTTATAAAAAGTTTTTTTGTCTGAAAAATAAGACGAGTTTCGTAATTTATATGAAATGTTTTGCGATTTTCGCGAACACAATTTTTTTAGTGTACGAACCAAATCAACTCAACCAGTCGTCCTCTCTTCTAATATAGAGTTTTGTTTAGTGATGAGGCCCAGCTCTGGCTCAACGGCAAAGTCAATAAACAAAATAACCGCATTTGTAATGAAGAGCAACAAAAAGAGGTTCCAGAGGTGTCATTATACCCAGAGAAAACCACGGTTTGGTGTGGTTTATAAGGTGGTGGAATCATCGCTCCATATTTTTTCAAAAACGATGATGGCTGGATCGTAACCGTGAATGGTGCCCGCTATCGCGCAATGATATCGGACTTTTTGCTGCCCGAAATTGAAGCCCGCATTCTTGACGACATTTGGTTTCAACAGGAAGGTGGCACTTGCCATACAGCTGCTGAAACAATGGATCTATTGAGAGGTAATTTTGAAGAGCAGTTAATTTTACGTTTTGGACCAGTGATCACACCTAAAGAATTTTTTTTAGGGCTAAGTAAAGTCCAAATTCTATGCTGACAAACCAGCTACGATTCAGGTTTTGGAAGCCAACATTATCGGTCGAAATGCTCGAACGAGTCATCTAAAATTGGACACCCTGAGGCGTAGTTGCGGTCAACATTTGAAGGAAATTTTATTCAAAAAAAAAAAAATGGCATAAAATTTCCTTTCGAATGAACAATAAAGATTCCACCCCTTGTTAATTTTTGTATTTGTTTTTTATTTTGGAAAAAATACCTCTAAATGAATCACCCTATTGAACAAATATCGTAATTAACCCGTTACTGCCTGCCCAAATCTGATTGACAATTTCCTGTGTATTTCTTCCCTAAATATTGAATCTATAAGTAAATGAATTTTTTTCTCTTTTATTATTAATGGGAATAAATGGGAGAATTTGATAACAAATTTGGGGAATAATTCCGCCACAATATTGCAAAAGTTGTTTCAAAAAATTTAAATATTTTATATTTTTCATGAAAAATAGAAAATATACCCTAAATTTTTACTTTCAGATGATAAACAAGAAACAAAAATCTAAGCTCAATGCAATTGTATACTGATACTGCGCGAGGTTGGTTTGAGGTGGGAACAGAGGAGCTGAACTGAGTATGGTGCAACTTGAAGGCGGATCTGAATGAAGCCAAGTGAACATCAGAAAGTGTTGCCGAGTAGAAGCACGTATGGAAGAAAAAATTGTAATTATTAAATGCCCAACTGCTAATCCTTCTCAGGTATGGGCTAATCAAAAGAAGTATTGACCACACAAGGCGGCACAAAACCTCAAATTCTCATGAGAAACTGGTGGAGCCCCCGACATGGAGCTAAAGTTTTCTGCAAACGAAACGATACGATTTAACTGACTTGAAAGAGTCAGTAGAAGTTTGGGTTGGAATCTTCAACTGCCACACGATATAACCCAGACAGTCTCACACCTGCATTTCTGGAGTTGCTGGAGCCAGACGTGAATAAGTGGGCAACATTTGAGTGCACAGGTCTCCGCTCGCGACGTATTTTCAGAAGAGATGAACATCGAAAAAAATATATATTTTTTTTAATTACATTCACTTTGTACGTTTGAAAGCTCATAAAAATAATTTGCAAATTGTTAGCCAAACGAATAATTGAAATTCTCTCTCCCCTATTTCTATTCTCCCTGTTTGTTTAGAATATGATGATTTAATTCTAGGGAAAAATAAATTTCCCAGAAATTATTTAGAATCCGGCATACGAACATAATTTTTTTCAGTGTACTTTTTTGCTTTAAGCAACTGTAATTTCAAGGGATGTAAACCGGAATTTTCTCTTTTCCAAACAATGCTACTACGTACAAATGTACTGCTATGTATTTGTTGAAAAGCTTTTAATATCTCCTCCGTCAATTTGACATTTTCATTTGTCAATGTGTGTCAAACTGTCATAACGTGTTGAAAAATGTCAATCTTGAAAAAAACTGTCAATTCAAAATGTACATACATATAGATAAATTTGTAAAAAATATTTGTTTAAAAGAATATGATGTTAATGGTGTTATTTAGCAGTTCACTTGTATATAAGTAGTTGTTAGGAGTGCAAAGTTGCTGCCCACACGGCCCGAAGATTCGGACCCAACGTTAGGACACATCTCATAAGTTAGTTTATATTTAGATTATTTAGCTGCTGACTATGGTTACAGCACCATCGTTGCTTGGGGTCTGAGAATCAGTGAAAATATTTGCAAAAATTCATAAAAATTGGTACGAATTGATATAAGTTTTATTTTAAACTTGCACAAATTTGAACTAATATTTGTATGGATTAGAGTGTTTGAACCCGGTTTTATGTCCAAACCCAACAGTCGGTATCTCAAAAACAGATAAAACCCGACATACCTGTTGGGTACATCCAATATTGATGAAATTAAGCACATTTCATTACGACCGATCTGTAATCAGCTCAGGTAAAATGGATCATACCGGTCCACGTTTTAATTTAGCCCCAGTGCAAAGATCTCTTCCCATATTCCGAATTCAATCAAATTAGGTATATAACGATTGACAAAAAACCAATCTTGGACAAAACCAATCTTGGACAATTTTTACAAATTGTCTAGGCCTAACAAATGGCTTACCGTATAGATATGGCTTAAAATAACTATAAAAATTTCTCACGAAGTATAAATAAAATAATTTGTGAAATTTAGATGGCGGACTTAATGTCCGAAAATCTATCCCATTTAAACATGGACAATATTTTAAATTACCAATATGAGATTATTTTCAAAATCTGGGTACATTTAGTGCATGTTCAAGGGCACAATAACTTTACTTTACCTCTGATTTGGAAAATATTTTCATGGGACTATTAAGTACAATATTTAATATACAAATATTACATGCACTTGGTATACGAGTATTAGTTTACAAAACGTAAAACGTAAAATTCGTAAATCAGGGAGGATTATTAAACCTACGAGGGTTGCTGTTTATACTTTGAGTCCTAACAATACTGGAACTTCCATTGGAAACTTTGACATTTTTAGCATAACTTCATTCAGAACGTTTTGTCTTATGAGGGCGAATTGTTTTGTTTACAGTGTGTTGAAAAATTCATCTCAGTCAAAAATTGGAATTATCCCGATGAAGCACCATCAAAAACCACTGTTAATCGCTGGTATCAAGAGTTCAGTCTCGGACGCCGTTCGCTCCAGGATGAATTTTGTGAAGGACGTCCAACTTCGGTCACTTTGCCAGAAACCATTGATGCTGTGCGTGAACTGATTAAGCAAGACCGACATGTACATAACGAGAGATTGAGGCATCCTTGGGCTTTAGTATGACAAGCATAAGATATTGCATGTTCATTTGGCCGTGAAAAAAATGTATTCTCGTTGGATCCCACATAATTTGACGAATGCTCAAATAAGGCTCATATGGATTAGTGCAAAAAGTATAACTGCGGTAGCTCAAAGGCAGTGTATAACATTGTCACAGGTGACGAATCATGGATCTATGCATATGAACCCGAAACAAAAAAGCTTTCGACCGTATGGGTCTTTAAAGACGAGCCAAATCCAACAAAAGTTGTTCGTGGATGAAGTACTTCGAAGCAAAAGATTGCGTTTTTTATCGGTATAACCGGCCATGTTGCCACAGTGCCTTTAGTGGAATGTAGGACTGTCTATTCTGAATGGTATATTTCCATCTGTTTGCCAATTGTTTTCGAAGAAATGAGGAAAGATAATAAGAGAAGAAGGATCGTTTTGCATCACGACAATACGAGCTCTCACACATCAGCTGAAACGATGAGCTATTTGACCACTCAAGATGTCGAATAGATGGGCCATCCACCGTACAGCCCTGATTTGGCATCCAATGACTTCTTCTTGTTCCTTGGCATCAAGAAAAAAATGCGTGGTCAACGTTTTTCATCGCCCGTAGTAGCTGTTGAAGCGTTCAAAAATGTTTTGGAGGTGTCTCAATCGGAGTAAAAAAAGTGCTCCGAAAATTGGTTTGTGCGCATGCAAAAGTGTATGGATCTTTAAGGAGAATATTTTTAAAAACAATAAAACCATTTCCAATTCTAATTATAGTTTTTTTATTGCCGGACCCGAAATATAAATAGCATCCCTCGTATTAACATTATTGTTTTTTTTTATAAAGTAAATAGTTTCTGAAAAGAAATCATAATACGAAATCTTCCCGCCAAACTCATTCAAAAATCGCTCAAAATCAATCTACCGGAAAAATGCTAAGTTAACAACCCTGCTAAAAACTTAAATTACTTTTAACAATAATTTTAGCTTCCCTGAATACTAAATACAATGTTCAATAGAAACTAGAATTATGAAGTTACATTAACTTTCATTAAACATTATCAAATTTATGTACATTTTTTTACATTCATGTACAATTTCCATGACATTGATGTTCTATGTTTGTCAATAACATTTCCATAAAAATTAATGTGCTGTTTTCGTCAAATTAACGTAAAATTTATCATTAAATTGATGTATGTTGTACTTCAAGTTGATGTACAATTTTCATCAAATTGATGTTTTGACTTGAAGAAATATTAGTGAAAAGTTCTGCATCAAAATAAAGACAAGTATTGTTGGCTAAAATGTTGTTCAAATTCATCAAATTGATGTAAATAATCATCAAATTGATGTATGAATTCATCAAATTAATGAAATTTTTTCCCAGGGAGGGTACTCAAATCTCTGCTTAAACTAATTTTAAAGCTAAAATGAGGCTAGGAATCGCGGACTTAAGGGGACAGAAAACGGTCCAATTCAATTCTCAGTGGATTGTATACATAAAATGTCTGACCAGCCTGACCGAACTTAACAAAGTTTTTACTTGTTTTCCAAACAATAAAAATCGATTTTGTTATGACAAAGTTTTTTCTTCACAACGCCCCTCTCCAATAATTGATCCACCTCTGTCATGATCACTCAACAAAAAAATAAGCTTGAAACAAATAAACTGAACAAAGAGAGTGAATACAACCAACATTTCACTCGTAGAACTTGAGTACTCAAACCACAGCACATCACAATTTATTTCTATACAACATTGCGTGACCTATTTTCTCATCATACCCGTATTTAACGAATAAGTTCAAAGACCTCAAGGTACACACACACTGGCACACACCATAGATCCGTCCGTACAGACACATACCGTCAAGCACATTTATTTCTTCACTTACAAAATAAGACAATAAAAACAAAACGAAAAAATACCAGAGTGGCAATTACTTACTCTCGTACGCACTCACGTACTTACTACACTCATTATGTCACTCATAAAGGAACCGATGTTGTCGATTAAGAGAGAGAGAGAAGAGTTTAATAGCGCTTGTGGCTGTTTTTGGGGGTATATGAAGCGCGAGTGAGGCAGAGGCATACAAGTGTCAGAACATTTTGACAATTTTGAATGTCGTTTCAAAAACCGCCAGTGTTTTTGCAATTTTCGTTGTTTTATGTTTTTCGATTTGTATGTTTTCTACGTAAGTTTGTGCTAATTATTTGCGAGAACATGAGAATGTATTTTCGATGTGACACAAGTATTATCGCTCATTTTGTCCAAGACCGCCATATCTCTGAAAACGTGGTTTTAAGTTAAATGCCAAATTATAAAAATCGTCAATGGGTATTTCTAGGATCACGAACGGGACACTCTTACTCTTTGAATTTAATATACAAATATGAAAACATAACAGTTTTTAAGCTCTTATTAAAGGCTTTATTGCTTTTCAGTACCAATATACTCGAATTTGAGTTTGAGTGCAAAATGCAATTTGTATAGGGTGATCCATCTAGACGTATTTTTTCAGAGCAAAAAAAAATTCAAAACAAGTGTGGAATCTTTATTGGTAATTTGAAAGGGCATTTTATGGCATTTATTTTCTGAATAGAATTTCCTTCAAATGTTGGCCGCAACTACGCCTCAGGGTTTCCATTCTGAGGGTCCAATATTGGATGACTCGTTCGAGCATTTCGACCGGTATGGCTTTAATGACACGCGTAATGCTGGCTCCAAAACCTGAATCGTAGCGGGTTTGTCAGCACAGACTTTGGACTTAACGTAACCCCAAAGAAAAATGTCTAAAGGTGTGTTATCACTCGATCTAGGCGGTTAACTCACCTGTTCAAAACGTGGAATTAGCTGCTTTTCGTAATGACCGCTCAATAGATCCATTGTTTGAGCAGCTGTATGACAAGTGGCACCGTTCTGTTCAAACCAAGTGTCGTCAAGATTACGGGCTTCAATTTCAGGCAGCATAAAGATCGATATCAAGGCGCTATAACGAGCACCATTCACGGTTACGTTCCGGCCATCATCATATTTAAAAAAATATGCACCGATGGAATGGATGGATCTATTAAATGAGCATGGATCTATTGAGAGGGCATTTCGAAGAGCAGCTAATTTCACGTTTTAGACCGGTGAGATGGCCGCCTAGATCGAGTGATATCACACCTTTAGACATTTTTCTTTGGGATTACGTAAAATCCAAAGTCTATGCTGACAAGCCAGCTTTGATTCAGGGTTTGGAAGCCAATATTACGCGTGTCATTAAAGCCATACCGGTCTTAATGCTCGAACGAGTCATCCAAAATTGGACCCTTAGAATGGACACACTGAGGCGTAGTTGTGGCCAACATTTGAAGGAAATTATATACCTAAAATAAATGGCATAAAATGTCCTTTCGAATGAACAATAAAGATTACACTCTTTATTTAAATTTTTGTATTTTGTATATCTGGATTGAACACCCGTTCTGTAGTAAGAGTTGCTATATATATTTCTGGCCTAGGCAGCACTAAGTGTTGCCTGGCTCCATCTGAAACTTTTGACGTGGATTATCACGACAAGAGTGCATCGATGAACTTAAATCTTTGTATGGCGATGAAGCACCATCCGATAGCACTGTGAAAAACTGGTTAATTGAATTCAATCGTGGCCGACGCTCGCTCAAAGACGAAGGTCGTCCAAAAACGGCCGTTGTGCCAGAGAACATTGATGCCGTGCGTGAACTGACAACGCAAGATCGTCATGTGACATACCGTGAGATAGAGGTATCCTTGGGCATTTCATCCACCAGCATACATTCGATATTGCATGTACACCTGGCCGTAAAATAGGTTTGTTTTCACAATTTGTCGATTGGTGCAAAGAAATTTTGAAATAATACGATCGCGGTGTTTCAAAAGACGTTTACAAGATCGTCACAGGTGACGAATCATGGATCTATGTGTATGAGTCCGAAACAACGCAGCAATCGACTGTGTGGGTCTTCGTAGACGAGCCAAATCCAACGAAAGTTGTTCGTGGAAGAAGCACTTCGAAGCAAATGGTCGCCTGTTTCTTCGGCAAAACTCGTCATGTGGCGACTGTTCCGCTTGAGCAACGTAGGACGCTCAATTCTGAGTGTTACACCACAATTTTTTTGCCTGATGTCTTCGGAGAAATTCGAAAAACGAACAAGAGAAGACGAATCATGGTGCACCATGACAATGCGAGCTCTCACACATCGGCTTAAACCAGCGCCTTTTTGACCGGCCAAACGTCCATCCACCGTACAGCCCTGAATTGGCACCCAATGACTTCTTCTTATTCCCTAGCATCAAGAAAAAAAATGCGTGGTCAAAATGAAAAACCATCGTCTGAAGCAGCTTTTCAAAAATCATGTTTTGGAGGTGTCTCAATAGGAGTGGAAAAAGTGCTTCGAAAATTGGTTTGTGCGCCTGCAAAACTGTATTGATCTTAAAGGAGAATATTTTAAAAAACAATAAAACCATTTCCAATGATAAATTATTGTGTTTTTGTTGCCGGACCCGAAAAATAAATAGCAACCCGTAGAAGATAAGATTTTTGCAAAATAAAGGTGAAATTGATTTTTGTGACTGCAAACTGCTTTTATTGTTTTCATTTTATTTTGGGTCCGTGACGATCTTCATCAGAAAGCTTCGCAGCAATTGTTACAAGGAAAACTGAACTCTTTAAGACCAGGTTTTAACCAAACGAATGAGAACTACTGTTTAACTTTTCTCGCTTTTCAAGTTTTCTTCAAACAATAATAATAATTTTGTTGACAATTTTGTGTTTTTTTTGTAACTGAATAGGGTAAATCGTTTTTAGTTTATTCCAATATATGTAGTACAATTGCCTTCATTTTTAACATAACGGTATATCGCAAAAAGTCAATCTAATAGAAAAAAACAAGTCCAGATTTGGATTCAGCGTCTCAAATAACCTTGGAAACAACATACAGTTCTAAATGAACAAATTCCTTGTTCCCTTGTTTAATTCGTTGATCTACGACAAACACAAAAAAAGTTCGAAGTATTTTTTTCGAACCACTGTGCTCCGGAGGAGATTACAAAAGTAATTTAGCGCCAGAAATAATGAGAATCGTTCACCATTTAAAAAAGATAACTCCGGAGATTACATATCTTGCAATACTCAAGTGAAAGCAAGATTATGGATTATTGACATGTAACGGTCTTCCACAAAGTAAGCGAAATGTATCCAATAGCCACACCGCATGTGTCATACTGAAAAAAAAACTTTTTTAGTTGTTACTATATATAGTTTTGCTAGTAGACAACATAATTGGAATGTCTTAATTGTTATTGGCCATGAAAAAGTTCCAAGTTTATGTCCAGAAGGGCAGAGAGGGATATGTCAGTCGTCAAACTGAACATCAATCTGGAGCTTTTTTTGAGTCTACCGGCACAGCCTTTGTTCTGGCAAAGCCGGTAAGCCAAAGTAGACATGAAGTATTTTCTCCCCTCCTCACCGCCGTCTGTCTTTGGGGGTTGGCCTGCTGGCAAATAGTGCATAGTTTGCACTTCACATCGGGTGGTTCCGAGGGGGTAGTTTGTCTTGTGTGAATATAGAAAGAAAGAAAAAACATTTTCTTTGACCTATTTTATGTAATGTCTATTAAACTGTCACATGCACATAAATACATATGTAGACTGTTGAACATACAGACACATCCTTGGGTATATGGAAGTTTTAACAACATACATATGTACATACGTATGTATGTACACCACAACCCATATCTAGTGCGTAGTTTCTTTCTAACATCCCGCAGATAAGACGTTTTTATTGCATGTGTTTGCTTTTTTATTTAATCATTCGCCTATTTACAACCCCGTGCCCTTAGCACCAAACAGAGTTGCATTTTGAGCCTAATAGAAGAGAAATTAAAGTGAAACCTATGCTGATCAAAACATAAACTTTTTGGGATAAAATATAAATATTTTGAGGTGTACCAAACGAAATGCTAAATTTGTTACACCCCCATCCTATGGTGGAGGATATAAAATAGCCTATGAGTATTTCCAGAAAAGGCAATACTAAAAGGGCCTATGTGACATTTTCGTATATATCGTTGCCACACAAAAGCACGCCTTTAACTAATTCTTTTTAGCAAAATCGTTGCAAAAAAATGAAATTACTAATTCCGCGAAATGAACAATGCAACAGTGTTTTGGCTTTTTTACACGCATATAAAAAATATGGTTACTATATGGTCACAGTAACAATACTATATTCACTGCGATAAAAGTATTTTCATCTTAACCATTGTATAAGTTACATTTTGACAATATAAGTACTCGTAGTATGATTGCGGCAATATTAATATTGTTTGAAATGTGACAATTGTACTTAGTAGGGACATAAATACTGTTACAACATTGAACACACCCATTTCAATAGTAAAACTGAACATACCCCGTTAATGTCATGTGGGTTTTGAAAGCTAACCTCAATAGCGTTAGTCTGTAACGGGATTTTAAAATTGTTTCAACTTTCATCATGGAGAGGTCAGATAATGAGAACCGTATCGCTGTAATGGCGCTTTTCAAGTGTGAAATGAAAACAAAACGATATTTTAAAAACGCTCCGGCCAGTAGGGATAAGCCGCATGTTCGTCTACCGATGCATAAAACTGTTTGAGGAGACTGGAGATGTAAAAGACCGCCACCGCCCACGCTCTGTTCGAACACCGCATGTCATCAAAGCCGTTAAATCAAGAATTCACAAAAATCCGCTCCGAAAACAGAAAATCATTGCCCGTGAGATGAATATTACGCAAAAGTTCATGAGTCGAATCATTAATAAAGGCTTGGGACTTGGGGCTTTCAAACGACGTACCGGACATTTATTGACTGCAGCTTTAAAAAAAATAGGATTGAAAAATGCAAACGTCTTTTGGTGAAGCACGCTGATAACTTGCACAGAAAAATTTTGTTCACCGATGAAAACATTTTTATCGTTCAGGAAAAATTTAACAAGCAAGATGATAGAGTGTATGTGCGGTCATCTAAGGAAGCATCTGAACTGATCATAAGGGTGGAAAAGGGTCATCACCCAGCTTCAGTCATGGTTTGGTGGGGTGTCTCTTACGATGGGGGTCACTGAACTGCATTTCTGCGAACAAGGAGTCAACACATCTGCCAAAGTTGACCAATAAACCGTTTTGGAAGCTGTTGTGAATCCTCTTAACAATTCTGTTCCAAAACCAGCCATGGATTCTGCGCCGGCCCAGAAGGCTAAAACGTCCCAGGCATGGCTTCGAAACAATTTGCCAGCCTTCATTTCCTCTGAAGAATAGCCCTCAGGCAGTCCAGATTTGAACCCATTGGATTACAAATTGTGGACGGTTTTAGAGGACAAGGTTTGTCACAAAAGATACCCCAACATTTGATCTCTTAAGACTGCTTTGGTTCGAGCTGTGGCCAATTTTCCAATGGACGAGGTTCGTGCAGCTATTGACGATTGGCCAGTGCGACTTAAGTCGTGTGTAAAGACAAAAGGCAGACATTTCGAATAAGTAGATTCTTTTTGGATACAATTAACATCAATAAATATATTAAAAAATATTTGGTCCAAAAACATTCAGTTCTTTTTATTTTACAGCATAAAACGAGTGTAACAGTATTTATGTCCCTACTAAGTATTGTTCAAATGTAACAATAGCAAATGAAAATATGGTTGTAGTAACAATATAAATATGGTTGGTGAGACAAGTTTTGTTTTTTGAGTTTTTTGTTAACAATAACATGATTACGTCAATTATACTGTATGATTGTAATTTCCAAAACACGAAAATTAATTTTTCATTTTTGGATTTTTTTTAATGTTTTTATGTGATATCTCAGATTTTTGGACCATAACTCCCAAACGCTATTATTGATTTGATCAAGAGTGGTCTCAAATGAAAGGTTTGTTAAAACTGGGTAAGAAACGATAGAGACAGTGGGACACTACAAATGATGGGACGTGATTATACATGACTCTATTCTGGGTGCTTTACAATAAACAATCGGCCTGCTTAGTTTAGTAAAGAAGTAACTAAAATGCTTAAAATCGACAAAATTTACCAGGACGTGTAACTCTACCATTTGTTGCCCGATTTTTATAGACGACAGCTTGTTTTGCTCGAGAAAGTCCTAAACTTTTTGCTCAATTTATTTATATATTATTAGTTGAATATTAGAAGTACAACAGGACAGAAGTAAAACAATTATTTAAATTGATTACCCCTGACGATGAACGACGAAGTCAGTTCGAAATATTGAGTTATTTAAAATTAAATAAATTATAAAAACACCAACATCTGTTTTTTGCTTATGACCTCAAGCCTAACAATAGCTGAAAAATATTTATATAATTTTTTATTATTGTTTATACTCGTACATTTTTTTCAATTTAAAAACATATTATTTGCAGAGAAAATTCAATTTTTAAAGTTTTAAATGTCTCTAACGTCAAAACTATTGAACTGTTTTTTACTGACAAATCGGTAATAGCATTTGGGAGTTATGGTCCAAAAAGCTAAGACATCTCATAAAAAACCGTTAAAAAAATTCCAAAAATTCTATCTTGAGTATTTATCAGAGGAAAGTTTTTAAAAAATCATTTTCGTGCTTAGGCGGCCAAAATCTATAAGAAAAAAATATTTAGAACTTTGGACCAGGAAAAAAATCATAATTTATAAACTAGTGTTATCTATCATATGCCATTAAAATTTTCGATTATCTTATTCGGTTCAAAAGACATGATTTCTGCATCGCAAAAACTCGAACGTCGACAAAGTGCAACGACTATGTTTTCATTACTTTACACCAATATTAGTCTGGTCTGTGGCTCAAGTTTAGTTAGCTGCGAAGCTTTCTGAACAGGGTTGTCACGGACCCGATGGAAAATCGATGTCACTTTGCCATTTTTTTTAAAAAACTTGTCTTCTATTTAAATATAGATGCAAAAGGTCTTGAGCCGGTTAATCCCTGATCAATGTGTAAAAGCAACGGACCGAAATAAAACAAACGAGCTAAACAAATATTGATCAATAATTTTCACACGTCATTAGCCGTGAAGCAATGAAAGATTAATTGACATTTAAAGAAGAATATTAATTATGTTGGTGTATTGGATGCTCACATGTTCTGATGAAACTCATTAAGCGTTCCATATTTCAACGGCTTCTCACCGCCAGCGACAATAGTGCTATCTCACACGCTAAATAGGAGAGGTTCTATTCGAACATACGCCCATCATGTTTGCTTCTTTAGCAGGCACTTAAAATGAAATAAAAAAGAAAAGTTAAAGTCCCTGCCGACTACGGTTATCTTTGATAGAAAGTTTTTATCCTTTAAATAGTTTTAATAGAAAGTTTAAATTACATGTTGGGGACTATCCCCGACAGCAATCTATTGGATTTACACATAGTTTTAAATAAAAATAAATTATTTTAAACAGTAATTTTATTCATATGTATTTTAATCATTCAACCAGAACCACACGTTTATAGTTAATACCTGTAAACGGTTTTTAAAACCGAACCGAACAGTGGTTCAGACCTGCTGAACCGAACCAACTCGAATTCTGAAAAGGTTTGCATCCCTGTGAGAGACTATTTCTCAGCTGGCAAATGGCTACAGCAAACAATCAAGAGCTACCTTCAGAATAGATTGATTAAATTAAAAATAGCGCCAAAGGTTCACATGATCTGGAACGATTAGAGAGTTTTCTGACTGCCCCATGCTGTCAGTTTTACATAACCGGTGAGGTAAAAACTGTTTTTGATGTGGTTTTAATCTTTTTGGTTTGGTTTTGTAACCTTCCCCGAAGGATAGAGCGTAAACTAAACTAATTTGTCATTCCCTTTGCAACACCCCGATAGCGATCTAACGAGCCGAAGTTGTCCAAAATGGCGACTTATGATTTTAAGTATTTGCACCACAGTGAAGGGTATTAAAAATTCGTCCTGACCAAACTAACAAAGTTTTTTTTGTTGTATTTTTTATCATTGGCGCTAGAACCAGTAGTATAACCTGAGAAAGAAGTGAATGCTCACGCAGTTCTTAGATACCGGAACTATAGCAAATTATATCGATCAATAAAGCCACGTAGGAACAGTAGGTGCCAATCAATGAGCCATGTACGAACAGTAGGTCCAAATAAATGATGAAACCTAATATCTGGTTGAGAACACTCACTCGTTGAGCAGAATTTGTTCCTTAAGGGGATGTTGAGGAAATACGTACGCGCTTAAAGGGTCGGTGGCGAGAGCCAATTGAACTTTTCCTAGCAAACCTGCTTCTGAGTATTCCGTTTACACTGCGTTCTTTTCATTTGCTCTCATCTTTTCGAAATCGTCCTACACCTCGTCACAGGCCGACTTCTCCAATTTCAAACAAATTGCGTGAGAGTGCCAGTCACTCAACACTTTTTCCTTTATCGCGGGCTGCCATTTGCCATCCGTCGACGCGATATACAGGCCAACACAAAAAATATCGAAAGTGAGTTGAGAACACCAACGAAACGACATTGGCACAACAAACACAACAACGATAACAATCTGGAAGCGTGAACAAAAAAGCTCCATGCAGTTCATTGAACTCATTCTTGGCCCGAGTGAAACCCAGAGCGAAAAAGAGAAGAAGTTATGGTGGTTTCAATGGCATCTCGGTGTGTGTGTAACAAGAACCAGAACAACTGGCGGAGGGAAATGAATGAAATGTCAGGCTGGATTATTTTACTTTCTAAATACGAATCCCAAAAATTAAGAACAATACACGCACACTCGCAGTCAACTTAATGAAAGTTCATTCCACCCACCCAAGCAACCCCACATGAGAAAAACACCGGCAACAACAGACTACCACCCCACACCGTCGGTTGCCACCACCCCACGCACCGCATAAAATGGTCGCTTTTACTGAAATCATCACATGCAATGGGCGACGAGCATAGTCTTCCTTGTATGGTCGTCTTGGACGTCAAGCCACATGCCACCCACCCATCCACCAAAACGAAATGGGTGAAATGTTATTAAGTGAAATATAAACAAAGGCAACAACAATGGCAGCCACAGAGACCCACTAAAACAGCTAAATAACAACAATAACAATAGCTACAAGAACAAGAAATTGTTGAGTAATGACAGAATCTGTCTGGGATGAGAATGCGAACAGTGGAAATATGGAAGAAAAGTTTTTGGTCTAAATTCGCCAGGGTATGCTGTATCGTTATTCTTTTTTAAGGTTAAGTACAACCGCGTTAATCCAGCACGGTCGTTATTGACTAACTTTCTGCTGATCGACCAAAGAACAACTAACTTTAAGCAATGGAATTTCTTTAGCTTACATATTCAAATAGAATAAGATTATATAATTTAGCAAGTACTTACTTAATTTGTTAGATATGCATCACAGTCTGTTGGTGGCGTGGACATGTATTCTTCAATTAATAAAACCAAGATTTGCTTTGCTTTCTTTCTTGACCACAACCTTGGTGGTTACTGATGTAGCGCCAAGTAATCAGCATATAAAGAAATCTCTTTATGTTAGTCATTAGTCTAAATGCTGCAATTTTGTTTCTAGACATATCCATTGAGCCAGAATCGTATCCTGAATAAAATTCAAAGCAAAAGCAGTGGATTTTTAATGAGCTGTCGTAGATTCCATTTCCAGGCGTTGTGGTAGTGTAACCCTTTTCATTGAATAGAATTAAGATGACATCTTGACACCAGTCACTCGTGATCTGTAAAAAACAAATAAAAAAATCTTAGCAAATCACACTTTAATATCAAAATATTCTATCAGTACCGAAAAGAAATAATACTCCTCTTCATGGTGATAAAGTCATAGCCAATATTTTCTGAGGTCATGTTGGTCTCAGTCTTAATAACAACTTACTTTAAGCAATCGAATTTCTTTCTAGAGTCTGTGGAGGTGTTGCATGCATTCTTCAGTTTATAATACCGAGATTTTCTTTACTTCCATCCTTTGTTGCTGTTGAAGCGCCAAGTGATCAGCACATAAAGAAATGTCTTTATGTTGCTCATCAGTCTAAATGCTGCAATTTTGTTTCTAGACATACCCATTGAGCAAGAATCGTCTCTTATTCCTGAATGAAATTTAGATCCAAAACAGCGGATCGTTATTGAGCGACCGTAGAGCATACTTTGAGGCGTTGTGGCAGTGTAAGCCTTGCCATTGAATTAGGATGACATCTTGACACCAGTCACTCGTGATCTGTAAAAAACAAATAAAAAAAAAAATCTTAACAAATCACACGTTAATATCAAAATATTCTATCTGTACCGAAAACAAATAATACTTCTCTTCATGGTGTCATAGCCAATATTTTATGAGGTCGTGTTGGTCTTGACCTCAGTCTAAATAACAACATACTTAAGGCAATCGAATTTCTTTCTAGAGTCTGTTGAGGTGTAGGTATGCATTCTTTAATTTATAATTCCAAGATATTCTTTACTTCTTTCCTTTGTTGATGTTAAGTGCCAAGCAATATGCACATAAAGAAATCTCTTTATGTTGCTCATCAGTCTAAATGCTGCAATTTTGTTTCTAGACATACCCATTGCCGGCGTTGTGGCAGTGTAAGCCTTTTCACTAAATAGAATTAAGATGACTTCACGACACCGGTCACTCGTGATCTGTAAAAAAAACAAATAAATAAAAAAAATATTAACAAGTAAAAAATGTTAAGTTTGGCTGTGCCGAACTTTGGATACCCTCCACCAGATTCCCAAATAAAAACAAATTTGGTGCGGAAGTGTATGGAAATCTTTATGTGCAAAATTTCATTTCGATAGGTCAAGCTTGTGGTGAGTTATCGTCATATTATTTCTCAAAGCCCATGAGACCGTTTGTGTGGGAGGTACCAGTAGGACTTTTCCGATCTCAACATAATTTGGTGTTCTATATAAATTCTTAAGGTAGAAAATTTCATCTCCATAGGTCAAGTTTGTAGTGAGTTATTGTCATATTATTTTTCAAGGCCCATGAGACCGTCTGTGTGGGAGGCACCAGTAGGGCCTTTCCGATCTTAGCCAAATTAAGCGCAAAAGTCTGTTCTATATATTAATCTTTATGCAGAAAATTTCGTCTCGATAGGTCAAGTGTGTGGTGAGTTCTTGTCATATTATTTTTCAAGGCCCTTGAGACCGTTAGTGTGGGAGGTACCAGTAGGACTTTTCCGATCTCAACCGAATTCAGTGTAGAAGTGTGTTGTATATAGAAATCTTGATGTGTAAAATTTCATTTCGATAGGTCAAGTTTGTGGCGAGTTATAGTCATATTATTTCTCAAAGCCCATAAGGCCATTTGTATGGGAGGTACAAGAAATGATGGCCCAATCTAAACCATTTTTACATAGATGATTGCGCCTATAGATTATTATTTGCAAAATTTCAGTGATTTTACTCAAGAAACTGGACGGATATTTCCAAATAAAAAACTAATTTTTATGAGGTAGTGTCGGTTGAGGGTCTCCAACACCAACTTCCCGTAGAGCTATATAGCCCATTTTCAATACCAACCATGCTAGGTTAACTACACATGTTTGTGCCAAATTTCAGCTCCCTAGGTGTTTTCATGCAGGCTCTATTTTGTTTTCAACAGACGGACAGCCGGACAAAGCTAGATCGTCTTAGAATTTTACGAGGATCAAGAATATATATACTTTGTTGGGTCTCCGATGATTATTTCAAGGTGTTACAGACAGAATGACAAAACTAATATACCCTCCATTATATGGTGGAGGGTATAAAAAATCTTAACAAATCACACTTTAATATTAAAGTATTCCATCAGTACCGAGGAGAAATAATACTCCTCTAGCCAATATTTCAAGAGGTCATGTTGGTATTGACCTCAGTTTAAAAAACAACACACTTTAACCAATGGAATTTCTTTCTAGAGTTTAGCTTGCATATCCACATAGAATAAGATTATAAAATCTAGGAAGTAAAGGGTGATGCAGCTAAAACGCACGATATTAACTGTACATAAAACAACACATTTTCAGAGAATTATCTTAATAAAAAAGGGTCTATGAATGTTATATGTGAAACAAAATATCGGCCAAATGCACCCCACGGCTTAAGTGGCATACCTCTATCCGATGGTCCATATTTTCAGTGACTCTGAGACATAATGGAGGTTCAATGCCGTTATTGTGCCGAATTATTTCATCCTTTACTCTAGACTTGTTCTTAGGTTTTTGACATTCACGTTTTTTTTAAATATCCCCAAAGAATAGTCTTGTTAAATTTTTTTTTACTGTCTTCAGGGGAGGGCAGGGAGGGGTGGACAGTTTTTTTGGACCAATGGCTGGATACGATATAAAAAATACAAAAAATTGGTTCATTAATTTGCTGTTCAATACAGCATATTATTTTTGAAAAATAATTGACAACATATTTTTGTGGAAATTATTAAAGCATTTGGTGTGAACTGAAACATCGTACGAGGGTAAATAGCAACCCTCGTATTTCGGGTGCGACAATAAAAACACAATCAGGGCTGTCATAGAAACCATATCAGTTTTTCTAATTGTCGTTTTTGAAATTCAATGTGGGATTCATTTGGTGGTTTTGTCCATTTCGAATGTAAATAAAACCAATGTTCGAATCAGCTGTTGCTGATAAAACCGACAACATTGGTTTTCATAACATCAAAGCATTTTTTCTTATCGTTTTCAAACACAATAATGACAACATTGGTTTTTATGACAGCCCTTAATAATTTATCATGGGAAATGGTTTTATTGTTTTTCAAAATATTCTCCTTTAAGACCAATACACTTTTGCATGCGCACAAACCAATTTTCGCAGCACTTTTTCCACTCCGATTGAGATACCTTCAAAACATGATTTTTGAACGCTTCAACAGCTGCTTCAGGCGATGAAAAATGTTGACCACGCATTTCTTGATTCTAAGGAATAAGAAGAATTCATTGGGTGTCAAATCAGGGTTGTACGGTGGATGGCCCATCAATTCGACATCTTGAGTGGTCAAATAGCTCATCGTTTCAGCTGATGTGTGAGAGCTCGCATTGTCGTAAGGCAAAATAATCTGTCTTCTCTTATGATCATTCCTCATTTCTTCGAACACTGTTGCCAAAAACAGATGGTTGTATACCACTCAGAATTGACCTCCTACGTTACACTAAAGACACTGTGGCAACATGGCCGGTTATACCGAAAAAACGCAATGATTTGCTTCGATGTACTTCTTCCACGAACAACTTTTGTTGGATCTGGCTCGTCTTGAAAGACCCATACGGTCAATTGCTATTTTGTTTCGAGTTCATATGCATAGATCCACGATTCGTCACCTGTGACAATGTTATACATTGCCTTTGAGCTACCGCAGTTATACTTTTTCAACATATCTTTGCAGCAATCCATACGAGCCTTTTTTTGACCATTCGTCAAATTCGTCAAATGCCTAAGGATGCCTCAATCTCACGGCTTTGCTTATTGAGTCCACGCACAGCATCGATGGTTTCTAGCAAAGTGACCGAAGTTGGACATCCTTTACGAAATTCATCCTAAAGCGAACGGCGCCCGAGACTGAACTCTTGGTACCAACGATTAACAGTGGTTGTTGATGGTGCTTCATCGCCAAAAGTCGAAACAAGTTGATTTAAACACTCTTGTCTCGATAATCTACGCCGAAAATCGTAAAAAATCATCGCACGAAAATGTTCAGGGGATAATTCCATTTTTTGACTGAGATGAATTTTTCAACACACTGTAAACAAAACCATTCGCCCTCAAATGACAAAACGTTCTGAGTGAAGTTATGCTAAAAATGTCAAAGTTTCCAATGAAAGTTCCGGTTTGCATCTGGGAACACTTGTATTGTTAGGACCCAAAATATAAATAGCAACCCTCGTATTTCGAGCATTCCAACGAATAGTGTTTGTGACAGACGCAGCAACGACATGGCTTTTCAGCTTTCAAAGATCCATGGTTCTGTTATATCGCTACGGACATCTAGCGCAGTTTTTTTTCGGTTTAGCTTGACCTATCAAGACACCGGACACGTTAGCACGGAATTCCAGTTGTGTCATTGTACTACCTTTCATTGGAGCGACTCTACTTTTTGATAAGTTCCGACTTTTTGCGTTTCGATAGTCTGCGTATTTGCTTATTATGGAACCGTCTTCGAAATAATGGATTGTTAAAAGATGCTTCATCACCAGAGATGGCCAACGTTGACGTAGAGGAATTAAACACATTATTTATTAATACCAACTGACTAGTTCGACTGATAGTAGTTTTTTAACAAAATTATTGGGGAATGGGTTTTCTCTTTATAACGTCACCTCTAATGACTTGATACAGGCTTTTATGTCAATCAAGTCTAACGCCTCTGGTTGTGATGAGATATCTCTTAAATTTCTTTAAGTAGTATTTCCGTTTATATCAAATCACCTTCTTCATTTATTGAACACTATAATAATGACTTCCTGCTTTCCTAATGATTGGAAAGTAGCCATAGTGACACCAATTCAAAAGAAGTCAAGCTCGAATTCTCCTGACAACTTAAGACCCATTTCTTTGCTTCCCATCCTGTCAAAAGTTGTGGAAAATATTCTTAAGCGGCAGTTGTTAGACCATATTGAGAGTAAATCGCTGCTTAATGATTGTCAATGTGGTTTCCGGAATGACAGGAGTACCTCTGCTCTTTTAATTGGCCTTACTGACTCAATAAGGAAGAATACTCATGATCAAAAAATGTGTATGGTTTTGTCTTTGTATTTAGAAAAAGCCTTCGATAGGGTAGATTATGGAATTTTGATAAACAAATTGCATAAAGATTATGGACTTGGGAAAAGTGCCTGTAGTTTAATGTTTTCTTATTTATGTGGTAGAAAGCAGTTTGTTCGTGTCAATGGAATCGCATCGTCTGTTTTGTCTGTTAGGAGTGGGGTCCCTCAGGGCTCTGTTCTTGGTCCAATTTTATTTGTGCTCTTTATTAATGACCTTTTCAAAAGTCTAGGCGATTGGTGTACACCATACTCTTTTGCTGATGATGTTCAGCTATTATTTTGCGGAGAAATCCAGTATTTGAATGTTTTACAAGCCAAAACTAATTATGTTTTAAAATTATTGAACGTATGGATGTCCTCTAACAAGCTTAGTATTAATCCTTCTAAAACAAAGGCAATACTGTTTTCATCATCATCTTCTATCAACCTAGATTTGCAATACAATGGTACGTCTATAGAAGTCGTTCAGAGTATAACGTGTTTGGGAATAGTGCTGGATAACAAATGTTGCTTTGAGCAGCATATTCGCAGTATTGCTTCACGTATTAGTTTCACACTTCGTCAACTATACAACACCAATTTAGTTTTACCTCATTGGGTAAACACAAAACTGGTTCATGGCTTAATTATGCCAAATATTTTGTACTGCCTAGAGGTATACACAGGAACTACCTAAAGTAATATGAATATTATAGAGACAGTGCTTCATAGAGTTATGCGCTATGTATATTCTGTTAAACCGTATGCTCACATATCGACGTTTGTGAATGACTTTCTAGGCTGTTCCTTTGTGGAATTTGTGCACCTTCGGTTGATATATTTTTTTACAAGATATACAAACTTCAATCTCCTTTGTTCCTAGCAAATTCATTTGTCTTCAGTCACTCAATTCGCAACAGACAGTTAATTATTCCAAAGGTAACACCGCTTATGGATCGATCATTCCTCGTAAGAGTAGCCCGACTATTTAACATTTTGCCAAGCAGTTTAAAAACGTTTAATTTGTCTTCCATGACATTTCGTAAACATTTAATGGAACATTTTCGTTTCGTTTTTTTTTCTTCGGTTTCTTGATTATCACTTATATCGTATGCTTTCATCAGGCTTTTTTCTCTTTTATTATGAAATATTAGGATTATTTTAATTTATATTATTTATATGATTTTATACTGAATTTTTTCTAGTAGTTTATGATGTTTTATTTAACATTTTGATGCATATTGTAATTTAGCTTTAATAGGCCCCAATGGGCTTCAAATTACATGTCAATAAAGAAATGAAATGAAATACCATTTTTTGCCGCGAATGCGAATCCGATTGTGGTATGTGGCGTTATCGAATAAGTGGACTCCTCCCATACGACGATTGTACTCTTTTAGAGTTTAAGGAATTTGGGAAAGCTGCCATTTTTCCTGACTTTCTGCGTCACCGTTTTAAGCGGTGAATAAGCTTAATTGCTTCGTGGTTTGATATTATTGAAAAGACGGAATTAGCGTTCCAACGAGCCACCATTAATTCATTATTCTTGCCGAACACGTAATCTAACGAACCGCGTTTCTTTTTTCCATCGTTTTAACATCCACAAGTGGAGCTAGATCGGTGGTCTCGGACGGTGCCGGTACAAAAATAATGCATCTGAGTAAAACTCGATAACAATTTATGAGAAGTAAAGAAATTGGCGAGTGCAATGCAATGTTCCGCTGGATGTTCCACTTTACTACAGCAGCTTCAAAACAACGGTTTATTCTAATCCGTACTTTAGGTAATCTTCGCCTGGAACTACATTCCACCTCCATTCGGAATGAAGGAGTAGAAATATCTTTCAGTCGAACATAAACCTAATATTTAAAACCAAAAGGGATAGGCTTTACCTTTATGAACATTTTGCATTTTGCCAAAGTACGCAATGTCGTTGGTCGAAAAATCGACCAGTGAAATTTTGCACCCACCTATTGCAGAAAGTAAACCACGGAACGCGTTTAAACTGTTTCTGCTGTAAATTAAAACTATAAGACATATTGAAATTAAATGGAATTTTTTTTGGAATTATTCTAGTATTTTTTTACGAGCATTTGAATTTTTATCTTTAAAATTGCTTTTTGCGACAGCGGAAAAAGGAGGTAAAAACATGAATTGACCGAAGACGAAGAAGTCTATGTTTACAAAGGTATTTTGTGGATTGCTAAGTTCTTACCGTTTTCTGATAACCTACATAACTCGCGAAAGTCACTGGCGGGTTTTTCGACCAATCGGTTAATGCCTTTTTTGCGCAATTTGGGATATTTTTTAAGTAAAAGATAAGTTATATAATATTTATTTATAATAAATCGTTTAATATCACTATAAGTTTTTTGCATTAAAATTAAATTGACATTAATTCTTCGCGAAGTTAATAAGAGTTTTAAAGATTCATATTTCATAAAAATAAACAATGAAATATAACATTAAAAAAAAAAACAAAACAATATTTTATTTGGAATTCATTTATAAACAAAAATTAACCAAATTCATTTGTTTTATAAAAATTACCACCAAAAAAATAATCGGACACTTGTAAAAAATTTTCTTAAACTATTGATAATAATATGTAATATTTTGTAGGGAGACCTTTGTTTATTTATTTATTTATTTATTTATTTATTTATTTATTTATTTATTTATTTATTTATTTATTTATTTATTTATTTATTTATTTATTTATTTATTTATTTATTTATTTATTTATTTATTTATTTATTTATTTATTTATTTATTTATTTATTTATTTATTTATTTATTTATTTATTTATTTATTTATTTATTTATTTATTTATTTATTTATTTATTTATTTATTTATTTATTTATTTATTTATTTATTTATTTATTTATTTATTTATTTATTTATTTATTTATTTATTTATTTATTTATTTATTTATTTATTTATTTATTTATTTATTTATTTATTTATTTATTTATTTATTTATTTATTTATTTATTTATTTATTTATTTATTTATTTATTTATTTATTTATTTATTTATTTATTTATTTATTTATTTATTTATTTATTTATTTATTTATTTATTTATTTATTTATTTATTTATTTATTTATTTATTTATTTATTTATTTATTTATTTATTTATTTATTTATTTATTTATTTATTTATTTATTTATTTATTTATTTATTTATTTATTTATTTATTTATTTATTTATTCATATACTAATACAAAAGCCCACAGGGCTAAAAAAAACCGTATTACTTAGCAATACATTCCCAAATAGAAATACTTAAAAACTAAAATAAACTTTTGCCTTGATAACTACTTCTAATCATCTCGGCATTGATACTACGAGATTTCTGCAGACACTGGGATCAATTTTCGCCCATTCGTTCTTAATCGCCTTTTCGAGGTCTTTTTTCTTGGAAACTATATATTTTTTTAGCTGGTTTTCCAAATGTGCCCATAAATGCTCGATGACATTAATATCTGGCGACTGCGCTGGCGTTTCCATAACATGTGGACAATTATACAAGAACCACATGCGTGGCTGGTAGAACTGGAATGTATCTTTTATGCCCAGCTTTTGGACAGTTGGTACCAAATTCTGCTTCAAAACAGATAAATAGTTAGTTTGGTCCATAATTCCATCTATAATACACAGTTCTCCTACTCCACAGGCTGACATGCAACCCCAAACGAGCACTGAACCGCCTCCATGCTTAACAGTTGCTTTCAGGTTTTTTTTTGCTTTCAGCTCTTCGTTAGGCTTTCTCCATACATAAGACTGCCCATCAGTTCTGAATAAATTAAATTTGCTTTCGTCTGTGAATAAAACCTTATTCCAGAACGAAATATCCATGGCTTTGTGTTGTTTGGCAAATTTTATTCGTTTTGTTCTATTGACACTATTAATGTATGGTTTCTTACGAGCGACTCTACCATTGTACTTATTACTTTGCAGCACCAATCTAACAGTTTCTGGTTTACAGACTTTATTTATTCGTTGAGAAATTTCATTAGCCAGTTTTGGAGCACTAACTTTTGGATTTTTTTCAACTTGTTGGACAAGCCATCGTTCGTCCGAGCTGGTAAACAGTTTTGGTCTTCCAGATTTCGGCTTATTTTCCACAGTGTTTGATTCATTATACCTTTTTATTACATCGTGAACTGTTGATTTTGGTCTTCCAACTATATCTCCTATCTGACGGATGGTTTTTCCTTCTTCAAAGTTCTTCACAATAATTTTTCTGATTTCCTCAGACGTCTAGACATTTTCAGAAAATTTAGCAACAAAAAGCTATTAAAATGAACCGCTTCCAAATTTTATGAATTTTACAGCTTTCTGCGACGTCGACGCATGCAATAAAATGGGGATGACCCGAGTTTGCTTTATAATAAACAGAACTGTTGCCATTTGGCCGACAACTTTTTTGGCGATTTATTTTACACCTCTGAACAATTTTTAATTAAAATTAAATAAAAAGGCAACATAATATTTTATTTTTGTTTATATTTTAAAGGGCAATAATAGAACATAAAAAATAACAACATATTCCTTCTTTCCACTAATTTTAATATGCAAAATATTAAAGCCGACATATTTTTAACACGTTTGTCCGACTACTTTATTGAGCCATTGTAAGTCTGAAGTAATTTTGTTACTCTGCTCGGTTACTTTTTGAATATCAATAAATGAAACTGAAATGAAAAGTCGACTTTTAATCTTAAGAACAGGGTGGTCGCCGGGAAGGTATACTACTTTGTTTTGCCGCCATTTTGGTAAACATTAGTCTTGACAGTTCATATTTGGCAGTCGTAAAGTAGAGACGTGGCAAAATTTATTATGAAAAAATATTCGATAAACTAACATGTTGTAATCGTTAAAATATTTTATCAAAATCAATCAGCGATTACTGTGAAGATGAGAAGGTTACATGAAATTTTTAGGAAAAAAAACGTGCCAACAAAACGCACTATTTATTGTGTAGCGAAGACAGAGGGCTAATAGGCTGATAGGCCCAAGCATGGATCACAACGTACTGCTGCTCATGAAAGTGTTCAAAACAATCCATCAACCTGAATTCGTCACCGTGCTGAGGAGCTTGGTCTTCAAAGATCAACTTTGGCCACAATTTTGCACAAGAATTTCCATTTAAGATTCAGTTGACACAAGAGCTTCTTCCACAAGTCAATTTACGCTACCGTACATAAGCCAATAGGATGTTACAGCTCGCCCATGACAACCTTGATTTTCATGAAAGAATCATAATGAATGAGACAAGGCACATTTTTATTTGAATGGATTTGTGAATAAATAGAATAGTCGGTTCTGGGCAATGGAAAACTCTCAAATTATCCATTTGCATCCATTAAAAGTGACAGGAGGAATCATTGGACCTTACTTCTATGAAAATGAAAACGGCGTAACCATAGCTTTCAATGGGGAGCGTAACCGTGATATGCTTGAAAACTTTTTACTGCCAGAACTGCATGCTTTGGGCTTGATTAACATGTGGTATCAACAAGACGGTGTCACATCGCATACAGCCAAGATTACAATGGAATTACTGTGAGACCTCTTTCCACAACAAGTTATTTCAAGAAATGGTGATGCTGATTGGCCTCCCCGGTCGCCTGATTTGATTACTCCGGACTTCTTTTTGTGGGAATATCTAAAAAGCAAGGTTTATGCAAACAAACCAGAAACACGCTTGAGTAACTCAAACAAAATATTCGTGATGAAATTAATGAAATACCGCGCGAAATGTTTTAGAATGTAATGAAAAATGTGCTCAAAAGATCTCGCATTTGTGAGGCTTACAGAGGAGGACTTTTACCTGATATTGTATTCCATACATAATTGCCTACATTAAATAAAATATTTATCATTATAAGATCCATTCTCTTTCATTTAATCAAAAGTTATAAAAAAACAAATTAGTATAGCTTCCATTTCAAGGTTTCCTACTTTTTTAAAGAAAAAAACACAGAAAATTCAAATTGAATGGGGAATGTTTACTGTCATTTGAAAGAACATTTTTTGGCATTTATTATTTGAAGATTATGTCTATAAAATGTTGGCCGCGGCTACGTCTCAGATGGTCCATCCGTTGAGTCCAATTTTTGATGACTCGCGTGATGTTTTGCTCCAAGGACTGAATCGAAGCGGGTACGTACGCATACATTTTAGACTTTACATATACCCACAGGAAAAAGTCTAACACGATCTTGGTGACCAGTCGACCGACCCAAACCGTGAAATTATCTGCTCACCGAAGTGTTATCTCAATAAATCCATTGATTGATGCGATGTGTGGGAAGTGGCGCCGTCTTGTTGAAACAAAATGTCGCCGAGATCACGAGCTTCAATTTCAGGCATCAAATAGTCGGTTATCACGGCACGATAACGGCCGCCATTGGCGGTTACGTTCTCACCGGCATCATTTTTGAAGAAATATGGACCGGTGATTCCACCGGCTCACAAACCACACCAAACCATTGTTTTTTCTGGTTGAAGTGGCAGCTCTTGAACCTCTTCTGGTTGCTCTTCGTTCCAAATGCGGCTATTTTGCTTGTTTACATACCCATTGAGCCAGAAATGGGCCTCATCGCTGAACAAAATTTGGCTCGAAAACGTCGAATTTTCTTGGAACTTTTCAAGAGCCCATAGAGCACAGCGATGTCACTTGTGAACGTCGGGCGGCTTTAGTTCTTGCACAAGCTGTATTGTTGTACGCTTTCAATTTAAGATCTCGACGTAAAATGCGCCATGTCGTTCCATACGTCAGTCCGAGTTGCTGCGAACGGCGCCGAATCGACTCTCCACGGTCTTGGTGTACACTCTCAGCTACGGCCGCTACATTTTCTTCACTGCGAGCTGGACGTGGTCTATTCGGTCGAATATTATCCAATAATGAATGCTGGGTCTCAAGATGGGTGACGGTGTTGCGAATAGTACGCTCAGTAGGAAGTGCACAAAACAAATTCCTGACAGAACGTGAATTTTCGTAATTAAGCTGAACGATTTGTAAACGTTGTTCAGGCGTAAGTCTTTCCATGATGAAATGCAAAACAATACTAAACAAAAATAACATGACAGCATGACACAACTCACACGTAATCTGTCAGAAAAAGGCTATTGAAAAAAGTATCTCTACTTAGATCAACCATTATAACCCTATTGTATAGCTCTCTGGATAGTTTATAATAACTCAAAAATCAGAATTTTACTGGCGCGACTAATAACTCAATACAATCCCAGGAATCAATGATATCCCAGATACCAACACAAAACCTGTTTGCTTTTAAAAATAAGCTATTTGTACCACTGTGCCTCTAACTATTCCCTTATTTACTGAAAAGCATAACAAATTTGTGTAGACCAAATTTCAATAAAAATCTGAAAATTAACTAAGTAAAAATCCAACAAAAATCAGGATGAAAATAGATATTCAACCCTTTGTGCTAGAGCACCTCACTCACACTTCCGAGCACTTGCCGCCAAAAATAAAGTTAATCAAAATATTTTCAATACTCTAAAGGGTGTTATTGAAGCATAAAATAATGATGTATTTTCATTTGTAAATAAACTTTTCCCCGCTAGAGTGGAACAGAACACTTTGCTCAAGTTGTTTTCTAATTAAAAAATTATTTTCATTTTGTGTGTGTTTTCTTTTGCTTTCATTTATTTCAATTGGACAAAATATAAGTTCATTGCCCTTTCTACGATTGGAAATAGTTTCGAAAGAATTGATGAAAAAAAAATCAATATTTCTTGGGTTCTAACAAAGTGTAACAAAATATCCGCTGGTGGCGTTGTGGCCGGGGCAGAGCGAAGTGCCAAGTTTGCTCATTGTTTTTTAATGAAATCATTATTATAGTTTCAATATGAATTTCAGTTCAGTTTTTCCCCCGTATATATTTCTCACACATAGTATTGTATAATTTATTGTTGCTGTTAATTATTATTGTTGTTCTTTATATAATATTAATTGTGCATTATTTCATTCGAGTTTCAGATTTCATTTGTCGTTGGCTGGCGTTTATTTGCGCCATCCACTGCGGCCCCGCGTCCGTCCACTGAAACGCCTTCCAACACATTTTTCGGTTTTTTACACGTTTTTTGCTTTTATAGTATGTTTTTTTTGTTTTAATTCAATTTTGGTCATCGGTCGTTGACACTGACACAATTTCATAGAGTTTTCGTAGCTGTGGAAAATTCTGTTATGTTCTTTTTATCATAGAATGGAAATGCGGAATGGCATATGCTTTCTTAGGACATTTTTAGAATGTTGCTCAAAGAGATTGTGGAAATATCCTAAGTACAATTTTGCTGCCACTATTTCTTCATTTGATGGAATATATCCACAAAATCCTAAAATCGGTAACATTTCTAATCGGCGAAAGGATTTGCCTATACAGTCATCAAGGGAAGGGTAACAGAATCATAAAATTTAATTCCTAGCTCAACTTCATTAAGTCATTTACTTCAAAGAACCTGAGTATCTGTTTTACCACCTAACGCTCAATCGCTCAATCCAACCGAGGATTGAAACTTATCAATCCAAGAATAAAGTGTTTCACTTCAGAAAGACAATTTTTTGTAAGTACTACTCGTCTCTGGAACCTCCTCTCGAAACTGCAAGTCATAAGCAATGAAACAACTTTTAAATAGGAGCTGTTTAACCAGTTACTGCCTGCCCATAGATCGGCTCGTACGATTTTTATGCAATTTGGAAATTTATGTCCAAAAGACCGTAGAAATTGAAAGAAAAAAAACCTCAATTTTTACCTGAGATTTGACATGGGTATTTAAATACCCGTGCAAGGTGTTTGTTTGAAGTGCAAGGTGATTTTGCATCCCGCTACTTGCTTTCTGGATTATCACAACTGTGTTGCACCAGATCAGAATAAAATTGATAAGGCTAAGTGATTTATTTCTTTTAAGTACCATGTTTTCTTAATAAAATTACCCATTTGCATTTGACCGGATCTGGTGGCCAGGTGTGTTGACGTTTTGCTGCCTGATTTTTTCATTAGACAACTTAAGCTATTCAGTAACATTAGAAATTTTTAGTTTGTACCATTTTCCTATGTTTGACAGCACTTTTACGGAACATTTTCCGAAAAAATCTTCGATTTTTGCCTGCAAAAAACAAAAGATAAAAAAATCCTGCTAAATGCTTTAATTTAGCCCAATCTTTCCTCTTTTCTAAAGTACTTAAAATTACCGCGACATCGCTCACCTGGCCCACGCTAAAATTATTTATTTATCAACACTTTCTTGGGTATTTAAATACCCATTAGGCAGGAATAGATAAAATTATATAAATAAATAAATTGTTAATAATAAGTTTTTAAATACATTTTACCTAATTTTATTTTAATTTATAATATTTATTCGATTGTACGGTCTCCAAAATCTTGTTTCAGTGTCACAGTTATCCATTTTTGTTAAATCTAAAAATCAATCTGCTAAAAAAAATAACCAGATCATTAATTAGAATAAAAGGTTATTAAAATTTGTTTTGGTAGCAGCATTCATCAAATATATTATATTCATCAAATATATTATATTTGATGAATGCTGCTACAAAACAAACTTTAATAACCTTTTATTCTAATTAATGAATCTGGTTATTTTTTTAAGTAGATTGATTTTTAGATTTAACAAAAATGGATAACTGGGACACTGAAACAAGATTTTGGAGACCGTACAATCGAAGCCCTTCTGTTCGGATGGAGAAAACAATCGCTGATGTAGCTGCTTTTGACATTTTTTATCAATCAATTCGACGTTTTGGTCGGTCAAAAAGGCGCTGGTTTGGCTGATTCGTCCCTTCTTGTTCGTTTTTGGAACTTCTTCAAACAAATTGTGGTGTACCACTCAGAATTAACCGTCCCACGTTGCTCAAGGGGAACAGTCGCCACATGACCAGTTTTGCCAAAGAAACAGGCGATCATTTGCTTTGAAGTGCTTCTTCCACGAACAACTATCGTTGGACTTGGCTCGTCTTCAAAGACCCACACGGTCGATTGCTCTTTTGTTTCGGGCTCATACGCATAGATACATGATTCGTCACCTGTGGCGATCTTATAAACGTCTTTTAAAGCACCGCGATCGTATTTTTTCAAAATGTCTGCACCAATCGACACGAGCCTTTTTTTGAGCGATTGTCAAATTGTGCGGGATCCAACAAGAACAAACCTTTTTTACGGCCAGGTGTTCATGCAATATCGAATGTATGCTGGTGGAAGAAATTCCCAAGGATGGCTCTATCCCACGATATGTCACATGATGATCTTACATTATCAGTTCACGCACGGCATCAATGTTCTCTGGCACAACGGCCGTTTTTGGAGGACCTTCGTCTTTGAGCGAGCGTCGGCCACGATTGAATTCATTAAACCAGTTTTTCACAGTGCTATAGGATGGTGCTTCATCGCCATACAAAGATTTAAGATCATCGATGCACTCTTGTCGCGATAATCCACGTCGAAAGTTGTGAGAAATGATTGCACAAAAATGTTCACGAGTTAATTCCATTTGTTTGCCAAATTGATTTTTTTTCAAGTCACTGTAAACATCACAAATGAAGGTCATACGTCAAAACGTTCTGAGTACGTTTATGTACTCAATTGTGGTTTTGTTTGAAGAAATTCGAAAAACGGACAAGAGAAGACGAATCAGACAAACCAGCGCCTTTTTGACCGGCCAAAACGTCGAATTGATGGGCCATCCGCCCTACAGCCCTGACTTGGCACCCAATGACTTCTTTTTATTCCCGCACATGAAGAAAAAATGCGTGGTCAACGATTTTCGTCGCCAAATGATGCTCTTGAAGCGTTCAGAAACCATGTTTTGGAGGTGTCTCAATCGGAGTGAAAAAGTGCTTCGACAATTGGTTTGAGCGCAAGCATAAGTGTATAAATCATGCTGAAGAATACATTGAAAAACAATAAAACCATAAATATTCGTATTTTCATTATTAGGTCAGAAATATTGGGTGATCCATCTAGAGGCATTTTTTCAGGCCAAAAAAAATATAAAAATTCAATCAAGTGTGGAATCGTTGTTGGTAATTTGAAAGGACATTTTATGGCATTTATTTTTTGATTATAATTTCCTTCAAATGTTGGCCGCATCTATGCCTCAGGGTTTCCATTCTGATGACTCGTTAGAGCATCTCGACCGGTATGGCTTTAATCACACGAGTAATGTTGGCTTCCAAAACCTGAATCGTAGCTGGTTTGTCAGCATTGACTTTGGACTTTACGTAACCCCTCGATATCAATCGATCTAGGCGGCCTGTCCAAAACGCGAAATTAGCTGCTTTTCAAAATGACCTCTCAATAGATGCATTGTTTGAGCAGCTGTATGGCAAGTGGCACCGTCCTGTTAAAACCAAGTATCGTCAAGATAACGGGCTTCAATTTCAGGTAGCATAAAGAACGATATCAAGGCGCGATAGCGAGCAATATTCACGGTTAGGTTCCGGCCATCATCATTTTTGAAAAAATATGCACCGATTATTCCACCAGTATAATGGCACCTCTTGACCCTCTTCTTGTTGCTCTTCAGCCCAAATGCGGCAATTTTGATTATTGACTTTGCCGTTGAACCAGAAATGGGCCTCATCACTGAACAAAATTTTGGTCGATAACAGCCGATCTTCTCACCGAACGCTCATTTCCATAATACAGTTGCCAACATTTGAAGGTAATTACTTTCAAAAAATAAATGCCATAAAATGTCCTTTCAAATTACCAAAAAAGTTTCCACACTTGATTTGAATTTTTATATTTTTGTTTTGTTCTGAAAAAATACCTCTAGATGGATCACCCTTTATATATAGCAGCCGTATTTCAAAAATGGATATTTTTTTAGTAAATTGCTCTTCTATTTTTTACTATTTTAAAATGGGTTCGCCATGGGTTCAGAAATTATAGGACTTTTACTGGAGCACTTACTTCGTTTTACATAGAAAAAATATTTAACTTTTTATAATTTCCTATATTTAATGCGAGATTAAAAAAAATCTGTAAATTGCTACTATTTTTATTGAAGGTCTGGACGTGTACAACAAAAATCGGTCTGTTAAATTTCCAAATCACCCCCATAATCTGAAAATTCGGTTAAAGTCCGGTTTGAGTATTAATACTCGTAAGCCTGCCTGTAACAGGATTATCGTTAAGAGGGCATTATTACATTTCAGGCGGCACTTCTCTGTTTTTACTTCTGATGTCGCGTTCCTATCATATTTGATTAAAGGGTGTATTTTTTAGACGTGTGGTTTTCAATCTGGCCACACTCTTTTGTCCGAGTTGGTCTTATTGACAGCTGTCACTTGATTTATGCTCAGTTTGTTTTACCATTTCATAATTAATAGACATTGCCGGGTCGTGTTGAAACAAGATGGCCACCGACCCTGATTTTTACAAGAAAATTTTGTTCAGCGATGAAGCTCATCTTTGGTTGAATGGGTACGTTAATAACCAAAATTGTCGCATTTGGAGTAGTAAAAATCCACCAGCCATTGTTAAGACGCCGGGTCATACTTAAAGAGTCACTGTGAAGATGTGCTCATATAGCAGAGGGCATAATTGGTCCATATTTCTTCAAAAATGAAGCAGGCCATAATTTTAGTCAATGGGAAACGCTATAAATCCACGATTAATGACTTTCTCGTGCCTGAATTCAAGGATGTTGATGTGAACGACCATTGGTTCCAACAAAACGGCGCTACATGCCATATAGCCAACGGAACAATCGATTTATTGACGGATATCTTTGGTGCCCCCAAGATCCGGCGATGTAACACCGCTGGAATATTTTTTGTGGGGTTATGTGAAGTCGCTTGTCTACGCAGATAAGCCCGAAGAGAATATTCGTCGCGTTTTTGCTGACATACGACCCTAAATGCTGCAAAAAGTGGTCCAAAATTCGGCCTCTCGGCCTGAAATTTATTCGAGCCAGCCACGGCGGCCACTTGCCCGAAATCATTTTTAAAACATAATGACAAACCCTTGTCTTTATAATATAGCTAAATTCTTGGCCATCACATTTAATTATATGCGTCTTATTTCTTCTTAAAAACCAAAGTCTGAAAAAGCACCCATTTTGGAAATCACCGCCAAGATTCTCAAACATTGTGTGGACAGCATCCGCTACTGCCAAGCCAGAAGGTGGCATCCACATGTATGAAATTGTGTTCCAAAAATAATGGAAAAAACTAGATAACGTGGATTTGGGCTACCCTGTATGCAGCGGCGATGCATGTGCGCTATCAGAAGCGCATGAAGTAGATAACAAATGAGTCATTTTAGATCGGACTTCATTAGTGGTCTCATGAGCTGCAGAGTATCAAATCGGCAAAGACTATAGCAAATCGTGGATCAATATCGTCAAGTTTTGCAACTGGTTTTTAAGCATCCTTAACAATTTTTCACGTGTTTCTCCAAGGACACCACGACCATTCAACGAAAGCGACTTTTCTTTAGAGGCAAATCGACTGTCTCCATCATTATATCACAGAGGATATAGGCCTTCTAGAGCTAACGGTTCAGAAAGCGAATTGGTCTATTGCATTATATCAAAACATAGACCGAAGTGGACCAGTTTCATGGCGGGGTCGGTCTTTCGATGTTACGCTTCCATGGGTGACAACCCCACCATTCATGTTCAATTGCGTGCTTTCTGCATCACTCTGAAGGAGATGGGATTTATTTGGGTGTCTTCCACAAACTGAACTTCAGCCAGCCGTAATCCTAACTTGCATAATATAAAAAGTTTCGCCAAGATCCATTGATATTTCTGATCTTCACATTGATTACAAAAACTAGATGGACAGGAGGCCAAACATAGCAAAATCGACTTACGTAGATCTTGACTTTGAGTTGACCAGAAAATCAAACATGGCGCCCACACTAACACACTAACTTTTCATAGCCTCTAACACATGTTGGCGTATGCAAATTTGGTCAATTTTATGAGGAGGTGTAATGCCAGAATGGGCTATCCCTTATGCGGGTCAATTCAACTCGGTCCAATAATTCTTTATAGGGATTATCTATCAAGTTTAGGGTCTTACCTTCCAAGCCGGCTCCGAAAGGCAAGCGTTTTTGTGCAGCCGTTGGCATTTATAAAAATATCAAACATTATTTCTCACGAGTTTGAACCAGAATATGGTGTCTTAAAGCTTGGTCCAGCAGTCGCCACACCACGATAGACCAATTCGAAAAGAATTACGAAATTTAAACAAAACTTTTACGGAAATCAAATTAAACAGCGAAAAAATAAAAAGAGAACGCGGTCACTTTAAAACAATTTTAGCGCCGACATTTTTAAAAGTGTAACAGCGGCGGCTTTTTAAACAAAACAACGCCGTTTTGTTCTTAGGTACTGGCACAGAAAACTTTTTCGTTAATGCAACCGAACTTTAAAACTTCAGTTGGTTTTTGGTTTGACTTTTCAAAATTCAAAACTACTTAATCCTTTAAATAATATAAGTTTTTGTGAATCTTACTTATTATATAACCACTATCAGACAGAGCAAAAATTAAACGCAGTTGAAATTATCTTCAATTTTAAAATATCCAAAGGGTGGTCCAACCATAATGCACGAAGTTTATTGTAAATCGCACCTAAATCTCAAGTTCAAGAAATGCATGTAGCAAAGAAAACGACATAGAAAACCATTGGTATATTCCGTTTTGCTACTCGGTAGGGGCATACATGCTGTTACACACATTTTATGCTGTAAAATAAAAAGTACTGAATGTTTTCGGACCCTATATTTTTTAATATATTTATTAATGTATGTTGTATAGAAAAAAGGATCTACTTATTCGAAATGTCCGCCTTTTTCCTTTACACACGCCTTAAGTCGCACTTGCCAATCGTCAACAGCTGCACGAACCTTGTCCATTGGAAAATTGGCCACAGCTCGAACCAAAGCAGTCTTTAGAGATCCAATGTTGGGGTATCTTTTGTGGAAAACCTTGTCCCCTAAACCGTCCACAATTGGTAATCCAATGGGTTCAAATCTGGACTGCCTGAGGGCCATTCTTCAGAGGAAATGAACGCTGGAAAATTGTTTCGAAGCCAGGCCTGGGACGTTTTAGCCTTATGGGCCGAGGTAGAATCTTGCTGTAAAGTCCATGGCTGGTTTTGGAACAGGGAATTATTAAGAGGCTTCACAACAGCTTCCAAAACGGTTTCTTGGTAAACTTTGGCCGATGTTTTGACTCCTTGTTCGCAGAAAGGCAGGTCAGTTACCTCATCTTAAGAGACACCCCACCAATCTATGACTGAAGCTGGTTAATGACCCTTTTCCACCCTTGGGATCAGTTCAGATGCTTCCTTAGATGACCGCGCATACACTCTATCATTTTGCTTGTTAAATTTTTCCTGAACGGTAAAAATTTTATCATCGGTGAACAACATTTTTCTGTGCAAGTTATCAGCGTGCTTCACCAAAAAACGTTTGCATTTTTCAATCCTATTTTTTTAAAGCAGCATTCAATAAATGTCCGGCTCGTCGTTTGAAAGCCCCAAGTCCCAAGTCTTTTTTAATGATTCGACTCATGGACTTTTGCGTGATATTCATCTCACGGGCCATGATTTTCTGTTTTCTGAGCGGATTTCTGTGAAATCTTGATTACACGGCTTTGATGACATGAGGTGTTCGAACAGAGCGTGGGCGGCCCACCGGTGGCGGTCTTTTACATCTCCAGTCTCCTCAAACAGTTTTATGCATCGGAAGATGAACATGCGACCAATCCCTAGTGGCCGGAGCGTTTTGAAAATATCGTTTTTTTTCATTTCACACTTGAAAAGCGCTATTACAGCGATACGGTTCTCACTATCTGACCACTCAATGATAAAAGTTGAAACAATTTTAAAATTCCGTTACAGACTTACGCTATTAAGGTTAGCTTTCAAAACCCATATGACATTAACGTGGTATGTGTATGTATGCTGTAACAGTATTTATGTCCCTACTAAGTAGTTGCCATCAAGTTGCTAAACAAACGACTTCAAGTTACCATACTTATTTTTTCATAAAAATAAACAAACTTGACTTTCAGCTTTACAAAAACATGCAAACTAACTAGGAAACTAAGCTAGTTACCTCAGAAGAACTGTGCTAATGTTAAGATATTTCTCTCAATTTTGTTCAAAGATACCTGATTGCCATATTGCAAACTAAGTAACTAAGCTAGATACCTCAAAAGAACGCGGCTATTATGTTTGCTGGTGCGTATCAATGTCAAAATAATGAAAAACGTACACACAGACACATTTGTTTTTCTTTTGGAGAACAACAATTTACGTTGGGCAGCGAACGAAATTATCATTTCGCAATTTTGTTGATATTCTACATTTTAGAATTTGTATGGAAATTGACATCCAAAAAGAGGTAAACTGTATTAATTAACGCAGTTTTAATGTCAGTGCGGACTTTGCTGTTAAAATCAATTTTAAAATAATAGAAAATTGTAGGTGTGTTTGTGTGTGTTTTCTTATTTTACACACATACTCATAGTATATTTCTTATGGAAGGACAATTTGTCAAAGCGCTTTAGTGACAAAACAAATCACAAAAACAGTAGTATTTCTTATGCAAAACATAGTTTCTGCATTATTTTTGTCTCTATATAAAACACACGGCGTTTTGTGTGAAATTTTGATTAGGAGAATTTACATTTGACATGAAAATTTAACAGAAAACACGGTACTGACCTTTAAACAATCACAAACATTTTCCGTTACAATTTCTAACTTGAGACACCCGTTGTCTGAAATAATGCAGCTCTGTTTTTCTAGTAACACATGACTTCAAAGCCGCTTTGCTAATAGAGGAGGTTGGTCACTGACAATCATGTTTTGAACGGCGTAAGCAAGCATCAGCTGTGAACTCTTAAATAGGATATCCATTTCTGCTATGCAATAAGTAACAGCCAAATCATAAAGAAGTTACTTTTCGTATTAAGATTTGTAAATTTCATCAGGTGGCCAAGATTTGGTAATTTGGGACTGACTGCATAAATAATAAAAACTGAGAAAAAAAAGTTCTGATTTCAACGTCGTCAAAATTTAAAAAATAAGTGGTTGGCAACATTTTCTATTTTATGATCAATAATAACCATGTTCTTTTAAGGTAACTAGCTTAGTTTCCCAGTTAGTTTGCAATACAAAAGTCAGGCAACATTTATTTAGATTAATGTGGAAACAATGTTACTCTTTGTAAACACCAAAGAGAATTGCATAACGTCAAAAGCAGACAATAAAATGTAAAAAATAATCAATGAAATATAATAAATCGACTTATTCCTAAACTATTGCCTTTTACAAATGTGTATAATTTCTTTGAACAATCAGTTTTAGTTAATTTATAGTTTTTTAGTATTTATTCCACCTTTCGCAGATTTACCCAATAAGAATTCGCCGACGAGCTCTATTTTGTTTGTTTTTTTTTAAACAAAAAAAAGTTTATTTTAAAGCAGGGTGTGTCATGTTTGATTTTTTGTAGGAAAAATAAGTCTGGTAACTCGTAGACGTATCTTAAGCCACTTGAGGTCAACTCGGTTGCTAAACGAGTAACTACCAAACAATTTCTCGAAGAGTATTCTGAAAACAACACAGCTTGTACATACATAGTCGTTGTTTTGCATGACAAGTTTTTCAAAAAAGTTTACCGACGGAGATATTCTACTAAATTTAATAAAAAAAAATTTCCAAAAAAAATTGGAAACTACAAGCAATGCAATATTGCATATGGTTATGAAATTTGAGGGATTTTTTTATTTTTTTTTTATTGATTATCTCCATTGTAATATACAAAAGCCTTAAAGACCAATTATTCAGTATACTAAAATATACTTAGTAGGGACATAAATACTGTAACACACGTTTTATGCTGTAAAATAAAAGTCCTCAAACAGTTTTATGCAATGGTAGACGAACATGCGGCTACTCCCTAGAAAAACGCTATTACAGCGATACGGTTCTCATTAACTGACCACTACATGATGAAAGTTGAAACAATTTTAAAATCCCGTTACAGACTAACGCTGTTGAGGTTAGCTTTCAAAACCCATATGACATTAACGGGGTATGTTCAGCTCTACTATTGGTGTGATCAATGTTGTAACAGTATTGTATTTATGTCCTTACTAAGTAAATACAAAAAAGGAAAATTAACAAATAATCGTACTTTAATAGTGGCTTTGCAGCCATCAATAAAAAAGAATAAAAATGAAAACCCCATTGCAACAGATACTTATAGAATATTTAATAGTGTGTGGTCAATAACGCTACGCAGAAAAGTTATACAGATACAACTGAAGCTGACTCAAACTAGGTACTACTCGCACATGATATGATAATTCAAAAAAGTGTGTAATAGACCGCTGTATTAATAGCCGATTCCTTGAAGATCTACAAAATACCAACATATTTCTTAATACCGAAGGTAAACCTTAAATATTTATTTTGTTAAAAGTCTTTGATGTCCGAATTTTAGAGCGACAGCCAAACAGAATACCAAGAAATTGTAAAGCATGATGAGAAATATGATCACATCGACGTAGCTCTTGGACACAACATGCAGTAGCATTAAAAGCTACCTTCCCCCTTCCCGAAATCAAGCTGATGTAGTTGCGGATATGACTTCTAGTCTATAATTTATCGGCGCCAATAAAATAGAATGTGTCACTTTCTTGCTGATAAAAGAAGGTAAGTACATATTCGAAGCGTACAATCTCTTTAAAGAATATTACCTTAAATACAACCTGCAGATTTTATTTCCTCTTTAATTGTAACTGAAGTATCGATAACGTAGATGTTTAAGTCAGTAAGACCACTGCAAAGTAAACTAAAAAACATAACCTTTGTTTTATTATTATTAATATACAGGTAGTTACAATCTAACGAAATTTTAAACTTTTCCAAGGATGAATTAATTGGTTCTACCATGGACTTATAAAAGTCTTCAACAAAAAAAAATTAATATCATCTGCATATAAAAAGGGGTGACAATTGCCACCGATATCGATATGTTTAACAAATAAAAAGCAGATGACCCTTAACAGAACCTTTTCCATACAATTTTTATTCAAATTTCAACAGAGTTCGATACGAACTGGATTTTGTGTCATAATTTTTCTACTACAATTTATATAAATATGATATCGCCGGTTGCACAAATTTGTGAATAAATCATGCAATCCACGCCGACCAAAAATACCCGCGACGCCTTCTCCGATAATGCAGTAACAGCTTCAAATTCTGGTCGCTTTATCTATGAAAAAATTGGCATCACTTCTCCAACAGCTGTTCGTTATTGTTTTGTTGCGTCTGTGGCTGAGTGGGTGCGGACGCAGATTCTAAAATTTTTTGGAAGAACCCTACGAGAAAAGTTAATTTAATTAGTGACATTTGTGACCAGAAAAGACAGCCGGCAGACCCCGGGTGGTGCAACAACCATCGGCAGCACAAACAATGAAAACGAAACATAGACGCATTTACAAATATGCCGTGGTTATAGCCATCGTTTTCCTTTTGGATGTTTTTGGTGTATTCACACACCTTTTTGAGCTGGAATATGATACGTATTTCCACTATCCCATGGAGGGGGATGTGCTGAAATATGCGCAGGCCCGCAAGAATAAACTAAGCCATATCGAGGACGGAAATGAAGATGTGCCAAATCCCATAAATTTATACAATTATACATATTTACATCAACGCAAATGTGATGTGGTGGAAGCGAAGAGGCCACAGTTGACTTTGTTGATCAAGTCAGCGCTGGGCAATGTGCAACGACGAGATGCCATACGACGTACGTGGGGATATGAACAACGCTTTTCAGACGTTCACATACGAAGAGTATTTCTGCTGGGTGCTAGCCTAAGTCCCGTTTTGATGGATGCTGCTGATCAGGAGGCTAGGGAGTACGGAGACATAGTGCAATCTGACTTTATAGATGCTTACTTCAACAATACCATCAAGACGATGATGGGCATCAAATGGGTGGTGGAACATTGCCCCCGAGCTCATTACTATATGTTTGTGGATGATGATTACTATGTGTCCATGAAGAATGTTCTGCGGTTTATTGCACACCCCGCCCTTTATCCGGAAAATGCCATGTCCCTGAATAGCATGTGGGAACGTAAGGCCAAGGTGGAGCATGAGCGTCTCTTTGGAGGGTTTGTGTTCCAGACACGCCCTTTGCGTCATAAATTCAGCAAGTGGCTGGTAACACTCAAGGAGTACCCGTTCAACCGCTGGCCACCCTATGTTACGGCCGGAGCATTTATTTTGTCCAGAGCCGCTTTGACGGACCTTTACTACGTCAGCCAGTACACGCAACATTTTCGGTTTGACGACATCTATTTGGGTTTGGTAGCACTGAAGGCGCGCATTAACCTGACCCATTGTGGAAATTTTCATTTTCATCGACCACGTTATAGTGGCCCCGATAGTTATCGTTTCGTTGTGGCCTCCCATCAGTTTGACGATGTGAAGGAAATGGAACGAATATGGAACGAGTGCAGATCATCGAATTACGCTTAAACGAATGTACTTGAAAGGTTGAAAATAAAGAAGTGAGACGTGTTATAGAAAAACATGAGCATTTGACATATCAGTAGGAATCTTAACAAAACAAAAATGGTGTTTTATTTTCAGCAACGGTTCAGAAATGTTGGTTCCGTTGCTTTAGCTTCAAGAGTTTCCTATTTCTGTAATCAAAAACTTGTTAAATATCTAATTAAATCTAAATTAATTTTAAGAAATCTGCCAAAAAGAAGTTAGACAGATTTACAAGCTGGTTTTTATAATAATGATTATTTTATTGACAATCAAAGGATTGAAGTAACAATTTAACAAATTTTGTAAAAAAAAAGGAAAATTTAACAATGACAATGGTTTTTATTGAAAACGTTTGTCATGTATATTAAGTTGGAACAAATCTAGTTAAGTAACAATTCTCAAAAAAATATGGCCCTGCAGGGCATTAAAAAGCAATAAGTTTAACAAAAAAAAATCGTCGGCAACCTATATTTTCCGAGTTACGGTACCCTCAATTTCGGACCTACAACTGTATATGCACGACATTTGGAATGGGTGATATGAGTATCGTTGGAAAGCTTATGACAACACCTTTCAAAAGGGAAAATAAATTTTATGAATCATTTAATGAATATGGGCTGGGGGAACATTTTGTATATTTTTGCCTATTTAAAGGTTTAAAATTAAGATTTTATTGGAAACTCATTTGGAATTTAACCCTTTAAATGCCGGAGATATTGTCATTTTAGCTCAAAATTTAGACGAAATTTTCTAACAATGTGGCAACCTTTGTAGACGAAATTACATGCTGTGGTAGCATTTCTTTTAATAACGCAGAAAAGTTTTATTCTAGAAAACTCGTTAGAAACGTAAAATGTAGTAAAATGAATATAAAAAAAACAGTAGGGAATTGCAAAAATTGTTTAGCGATTAAGTAAGAGGGGTCATCCCTGCTCGAACAATAAATGTTTTAAGGGACTGAGGCTTATTTCCAAAAGAGGGGGAATTCTTCTGCCCAAAAGGCCATCATCTGAGGCTTGTAACACTAGAAAATGTTGCTGATGAATGGATTTGGAGGTAAGAAATATATGAAAATCATTAAGAAATGCATAAAAACAGGAATAAAATGTTGAAATAAGAGAGGTATAAGCTGAATATTGCGCCGATGGCGAAAAATGATTTGAAAAAATCGCGCGATTTTTTTCTAGAAGTTGTTCTAGGTATAAGAAATACAAGTTATAAATTTTTTATAATTTTTTTTCAACTGGAAAAAGCGCGCTGGAGAAAAATTGTTTGAAAAAATTGCGCAATTTTTCATTTTTTTTAATAAACAGCTTTATTTCCTGTTTTAGAAGGGTGTAAACTTCAAAAATGCGTTAAATGAAAGGTTAATATGTGGGCTATAAAACTAGATCGATAAATACATACTTAAAAATAAGCATTTTGTCCCAGTTATGAGGCATTTTTAGTAAAAGATCGTGAAAAATAAAAATATTGCTACCGCTTCTTAATGGGTTAACAGATCGAATATATGTGTGCATCACTAGAATGGCGTTAAAAAGCTTTATGATAAAGGAAAAGTTTCACAGATATGGCTTAATATGTGACAGCGCATAGAGAAAGGGACCTAAGGGTAAAAAAATCAATTTTCATTTTCTTCTTTATTTGATGTGGACAACATCTGAGCATCGAATGAGACCGATCCCATGCCCCAAAAGTGTTCCCTGCCAGAGATATGCGCGTTTATGAAAGTGAAGTCGACGATTCTAAGCGCAAATAGAAAGGGACCTAATCTTTAAAATGGCTCTCCTGAACAAAACTTTTCATCAACTTTTCACTTTTTTTTTGATGTGGACAACATCTGAGCATCGAATGAGACCGATCCCATGCCCCAAAAGTGTTCCCTCCCAGAGATATGCCCGTTTTATGAAAGTGAAGTCGACGATTCTAAGCGCAAATAGAAAGGGACCTAATCTTTAAAATGGCTCTCCTGAACAAAACTGGTTTTTAACCTTAGGTCCCTTTCTATTTTGCGCGTCACATATGTGAATTATACGTTTGAACTTTCGAGGCCCATATTTTGGAAACTATGGGAGACCGCCGATTTTTTTTATTTATTATTTTCTGCTTAGAATCAAATGTTCTGTCCATGGTGCAAATTTATAGTCCGTACGTGAGTTGTTACTAAACTTGATTTAAGCCTTGGAATATTCTGGTACTAAACTCTTTTAATGCTGGAAAAATTCCTAGGAAATGCAATAATGTTTCTTCTTCCTTATTAAGGTCGCACGATGGGCAGATTTTTTCATCAGTTTGGATTTTATTTTATAAGCCCCCTTTGTAAATTGAATATTTAAGTAATTTGTTCGGTCGCAAAGAGCTCAGTCGTATTTTTCTCCTCTTGTAAAGTCTGAATATTTGTAAATTCTGGAACTTTGCTATTTTCTTTCCAAGATGTCGTTAAACAATTCTAAATATTTGCAATTAATAAGACTAGTACTGAATATTCCCATTCATATTTGGATATTGTAGTCGGCCAAATTATATTCTATTGTTGTAAAATTGTTGCGGCAACTTTGTGCCAAGATGACAGCCCTTGGCCGAAGAATTGATGCTTCGAATCCATCCGGTGCAAAGAACCGGCTGTCATGGGATTCTTTTAGTCGGAGTTTTTGTTGAAAATGTTTTAAAACTTCAGATATCACCGATTATGAGGTATGTATTTTTACATATAGAATTATTTAAAAAGATGCGTTAACCACGCATCTTTTTCTTGATGTGCGAGAATAAAAAGAAGGCATTGGGTGCCAAGTCACGACTATACGGCGGATGACCCATCAATTCGACGTTTTGGCCGGTCAAAAAGGCGCTGGTTTGAGATGTGTGAGAGCTCGCATTGTCATGGTGCACAATGATTCGTCTTCAATTGTTAGTTTTTCGAATTTCTCCGAATACTTCAGGTAAACAAATTGTGGTGTACCAATGAGAACTGACTGTCCTACGTTGCTCAGCGGAACAGTCGCCACATGACCAGTTTTGCCGAAAAAACAGGCGACCATTTGCTTCAAAGTGCTTCTTCCAGGAACAACTTTCGTTGGATTTGGCTCGCCTTCGAAGACCCACACGGTCGATTGCTGTTTTGTTTCGGGCTCATACGAATAGATCCATGATTCGTCACCTGTGACGATCTTATAAACGTCTTTTGAAGCACAGCGATCGTATTTTTTTTAAAATTTCTTTGCACCAATCGACACGAGCCTTTTTTTGAGCGATTGGTTAATTAAGCGGGATCCAACGAAAACAAACCTTTTTCACGGCTATCTGTTCATGCAATATCGAATGTTTGCTGGTGGAAGAAATGCCCTTCCTTAGTCTCACGGTATGTCACATGTCGGTCTTGCTTAATCAGTTCACGCACAGCATCGATGGTTTCTGGCAAAGTGACCAAAGTTGGAAGTCCTTCACGAAATTCATCCTGGAGCGAACGGCGTCCGGCACTGAACTCTTGGTACCAGCGATTAACAATGGTTTTTGATGGTACTACATCGCCAAAAGTCGAAACAAGGTTATTTAAACACTTTTGTCAGATATACCACGCCGAAAATCGTAAAACACCATCGCACGAAAATGTTCACGGGATAATTCCATTTTTGTCTGAGATGAATTTTTTAACACTCTGTAATCAAAACAATTGTGTTGTTTACAGTGACTTGAAAAAATTTGGCAAAAAATGGAATTAACTCGTGAACATTTTCGTGCGATCATTTTTGTTGTTGTTGTAGCGACAACTGTGTGCCGGGGTGACAGCCCTTGGCCGAAGAATTGCTCTTCGGGTTAATCCGGTCCATAGAACCGGCTGACGTGGGATTGGTGCGATCATTTTTCACAACTTTCGACGTGGACTATCACGACAAAAGTGCATCGATTAACTTAAAACTTTGTATGGCGATGAAGCACCATCCTATAGCACATGAAAAACTGGTTTAATGAATTCAATCGTGGTCGACGCTCGCTCAAAGACGAAGGTCGTGAAGGTCAGAGAACATTGATGCCGTGCGTGAACTGGTAATGCGAGATCGTCATGTGACATACCGTGAGATAAAGGCATCCTTAGGCCTTTCTTCCACCAGCATACATTCGACATTGCATGAACGCCTGGCCTTAAAAAGGGTTTGTTCTCGTTGGATCCCGCACAATTTGACAATCGCTCAAAAAAAGGCTCGTGTCGATTGCTGCAAAGAAATTTTGAAAAAATACGATCGCGGTGCTACAAAAGACGTTTATAAGATAGTCACAGGTGACGAATCATGGATCTGTGCGTATTAGCCCGAAACAAAACAGCTTCGAAGACAAGCCAAATGCAACGATATTTGTTCGTGAAAAAAGCACTTCGAAGCAAATGGTCGCCTGTTTCTTCGGCAAAACTGGTCATGTGGCGACTGTTCCACTTGAGCAACGTAGGACGGTCTTTTCTGGGTGGTACACCACAATTTGTTTGCCTGAAGTCTTCGGAGAAATTCGAAAAACGAACAAGAGAAGACGAATCATTGTACACCATAGGCTCAAACCAGCGCCTTTTTGACCGGCCAAAACGTCGAATTGATGGGTCATCCGCCGTATAGCCCTTACTTGGCACCCAATGACTTCGTTTTATTCCCGCACATCAAGAAAAAAATGCATGGTCAACGATTTTCGTCGCCAGACGATGCTGTCGAAGCGTTCAAAAACCATGTTTGTGTGGTGTCTCAATCGGAGTGGAAAAAGTGCTTCGACAATTGGTTTGAGCGCGCATGCAAAAGTGTATAAATCATGCTGGAGAATACTTTGAAAAACAATAAAACCATTTTTGATGATAAATATTCACATTTTCATTATTAGGCTAGAAATATATATAGCAGCCCTCGTATACGTCGATTAAGTGTAGGAATATATCTTGTCATATGATGTGCAACTTCGTTAAGCAACACTGAACTCAACAAGAAATATTTGTTTTGGCTGCACACAATCGCTGCAGCCTTTAAACCAGCACAGATCAGCATAGCTAAAAAAAAGCAGCAACCAGGTTGCTAAAGTAGACTGCTTTTTGTTATCTTCTTTTCTATTGCTAATGCTGTTTTGTGAAATTTGTTAGCTGGTCAGGTTTTTTTTTTCTTCTCTAGCTTGCAATGTTTAAAAGTAGTAGCACGATTTTGTTGGCAAATATTTTTTGGTTTTTTCGAGCTAAGGAAAATTAACAAATTCATAGCATTGGCTAACATGGCATTAGCCTTAGAAACCCTGACTACAACGTTAAAATTTAATGTATTGTCAGTTTACAATTGTAAAAACAGTGTTCACATTGGCTTTGAGTTACTAAAATTTTACAAAATAAAAACCGATTACTTTTATACGCACAGTTTTATGTTAGAAAAAACTTTTGCCTCTTGGCAATCGTACATTTTCGCACATTTTGATATGTGCGGTTTCTTTGAAATTTTTTTGAAATTATACAAAAAATGCTCATCTAAAAAAATGGGCGGTAATGAACGCTTTTTCATTAGTACATCTTGAACTATTGTTCTCGAATAATAAAATTTAATACTATATAATTAATTTATTCTATAAACTTGATGCAGCAAAAAGAAACACATAATTTGTAGTTTTTAAAATATTTTTTTAACTGTTCCCACGACAAATCTTTTATTCGAAATAAAGTCAATAATTTATTTATGTGTAATTCTATTTTAGTTTCATTCTCGTTTGTTAAACTATTTGCCAAAAATCAAACTAAAATATATATTCACTATCGATTACTTTTAACATAAAACATTAAATTAAGATAGAAAGTAATGATCAAACAAACAAAAAAAGAAAGATCGTTTAATACCATCTAAAAAGATCTTAAATATTCCAGGGGCATACAATTTAAACGAAAGTAGCGCTATTAGATAACAAAAAAAAGAAAAGGAAACTTTGTATTAGTTTTGCTAAACGAATTCAAGTAACTTAAATGAATTACAAGTATTGTAGAGCGTTTTTCTGTTGGCAAAGTATTCAAGAATACAGTTGCACTAGAATAACAAAAGAATTGAATGTAAAAACTTATTAATTTCATAATACATAATACAACGTGTATGAAATGAAATATGTTCATTAAATTAAACATATACTCTTTGTCATCTCACAGTAGGCAGAAAAATGCGATGATGTATAAAAAGGGAAACCTGCAAGGGTCTGGTTTTTGAAGTTTTTGCTGGTGTTCGATCTCGAACTTATTGCGCCGGAGCGGGTTGTGGTGGTGGTGCCAAACGACTGATAAAGGCAATGCCACCGCGTACCACCTTCCCCACAATGGCTGGTGAACGACCAGCCAAAGCTTCGGCGGTCATGCGCAGCTCAGCGAAGGCATTGCGCGTATAGGGATTGCGACGTGAACTGTAGCGCATGACCAGGAAATGATAGTAGACAATGGGAGTCATAAGGCCAGCTCTACCCCTGTTAAAAGAAGATAAAAGATTTTGTATTAATCGCCACAAGCCGGGGTTATTGAGGAATATTAAAAGTACTTACATGAATGTCAAGACAACTGCCAAAGGCATAATAAAGATTTCGGAAAAGGAGGCAGCTTTTAAAATATTAGCAGCCTGAAACTCGACCAGGGAAATTAAGAAACGAGCGCCCCACCAGGAGTTTTGGCCAATGATCTGTAAGAAATACAACAAATATAAGAGATATAGAATACAACAATTACAAGAGATACAACTAATATAGGGTGATCAATCTACAAGTATTTTTTCAATAGGGTTTTTTTTTTATCACAGATTACGGGTGATTTGTGTTAAACTTTTTTTTTCTTTTCAGTATTGTTTGCCATTTCATCATGGATCGAAATTTTTTCAAATATGTAAGGGGTGCTCATCTAGATGTATTTATTTTTAAAAAGATTTTTCACTGATTACGCGTGAGTTGTGTTAAACTTTATTTT